>CM061918.1:41434620-41571562 GCA_031002005.1 Vandiemenella viatica | reverse complement strand
AAGTAAACCAAAATTCGCAGAGTCTTCTGCTAATCAGTAGCCAGGTACCAAAATGTCCATTTAAGGTCGTTCTACTGCAGTTTTCCAGGAAAATTCTCCCCTTTTCCAGGAAATTATTTTTCAATAAATCAGGACCCAGGGGAGTTCTCCATTCGGTTTAAAATGTTCCCATCTAACGCCAACCTTCGGATTCAGGACCAAGTGTGACATTTGTTTATAATTGCATGCTTCATCCAACTAACCACGATAAAAGTGACATAATGCCCTTAGCTAACTTGGTCATCAAACAGACATCATAACCACATTTTCATAGAAGACCCCCACACATCGACAAGTATCCATAAGTGCAGACACTAGTTCTATTGCGCCGAAGATAGTACCCACGCTTGAATTGTCGTAAATTGTTAGGTCAAAGTGGGTGTTTGGATATTTTATCCACTCAGGCCTCATCATCTAAAGTCTAATGCCAGATTGTGGTCATTGCCAACTTAGGCTCCATACACCACTCAGAATTATTCCTCCAATATCCATTCTAACAGCATTATACACCACATACAGCCCCTGACACTCTTCCAATCTCCCAATGACATCCAGTCCAGTTCCTTATTAAGGCACTTGTTGAATATTTTCCACTAATAAATCTAGCTGCCATATTTGCACCTTGCATTTGATGTACTAAAAATGTGGACTCCATACTACACTATTTACAAACAATGGTCTGATTGTGGGTTTGTATCCAAGTCCTTCGCTTCTCTGGTACATTCCCTCATCACCCTCTCTGTTAAATGATTTTTATGTAGTGAAAAACGTGAGAAACACAATTCGTATGCCAACACAACCGGCAGTAAACTGTAAAGAGTACAGTCAAATGGGAGATTCTCCTTACATATCATCAGCCTGGCGAGATAGAAGGTGTGCAAAAGATGGCATGTTTTCACAATAAACCTAAGTGTTTATACCATAAATAGTGTTCATCACGCCCAGTTGATTACATTTACCATCAACACGTCTCTCCCACACATCAACCATTTCTACCATTCAGTAAAAAAAGTGACTCAGGTACCATGAGTTGCAATAGACACTTGACCATCAGGTCGCACCCACAAATCCATACATCTCAATACACTAGCACAAACAAACAGAAGTGGAGGGACAGCAAAATCATTCGTCCAGACAGACGTGTTTATAGAAAGTATCACCATATTTACGCATACAGACACAGAGAGAGACGCATATTTCCATGCCTTCAGCAAGCTAGACACAACAACCAGCCCAATCATGGCGACGAAAAAGTGGGGTAGAACCCCCATGACTCATAACTGACCAAAAAATCATCAGTAACATATGTTCCAGGTACCATACTCTTCACATCAGCATCATCTCATTTATCTCACACTATAGACCTCACTATCATCCAGTATCATGTGTGCTAGGTACAAAACTGTTTATATCAGCACCACCACTTGTATCCCACACCTAAGCCTTTTCTGCCATTCAGTAACATGTACCACGCGTACCAGTAGACATCTGGTCATCAGACAGATATCATAACTCACATATTCATACTAGGTCTCAACCAAAAATCTGTACGTCACCTCACACAAGCAAGGTATCACCACATTTACGAAAAAAACACACAGAGATAGAGACGCATACACACGTTCATTTCCAGGTCTACAGCGATCTCGACTCAACAACTAGCCCAATCATGGCAACGAAAAAGTGGAACAGAACACCCATGACTGGCCCAAAAATCATAGAAAGACACACATACATACACACTAACATGTCAATGCATTCAAACAATTCCATTCATCACCACACATAACTGGAGGAAAAACTGAAGAGTTACAGGATGTGTGAAGTTTGAAATCACAGCCACATCTCTCCCACACCACAACCCTTTCTGTCATTTAGTAACATGTGACCCAGGTACCATGAGTTACAATAGACACTTGTCTATCAGACAGATATCATAACCTCCATATTCATACTAGGTCTCACCACAAACCCATACGTCTCCAGACAAGCACAAACATATGGGAGGAACAGCAATTCATACGTCCAGATAAATGAGTTTAAGGAAGGTATCACCATACTTACGCACACAGACACATATATCCATGCCTACAGCGAGCTCAACACAACAACGAGCCCAATCATGGAAAAGAAAAAGTGGGACAGAACCCCCATGGCTCAAGACTGAGGAAAAAAAATCATCATTAACATGTGTTCCAAGTAACAAACTCCTCACATCAAAATCATATCATTTAACTCACACTACAGACCTCTCTGCCATTCAGTATCGTTGGTAATATGTACAAAGCTGTTCACCACCTCTATCCCACGCCACAAGCCTTTTCTGCTATTCAGTAATATTTGCCCCAGTACCACGAGTATCAGTAATCACATGGTCATCAGACAAATATCATAACTCCCATACTCATACTAGACCTCACACACAAACATAACTGACCAAAAAACCATCAGACAGACGTTAGAGTGTGTGCAAAGGATGACATGTTTTTGCCATACACCTCAGTACTTATCACATTATCAATTAATTACATCAACACATAGGTAGCCAGTCATTGTGAAATCTCAAAGTCGAATATAATCCTATCGTGATAGACACACAGCCACATAGAAAGACACACAATCACATGTCCATGCATACACACAGTTACCATACATCACCACACACACCGAAATACCGCAATTCGCCGGTCTAAAAGCGCGGACCGCGTTGGTTTACCGGAGTTTCCCGACCGGGACCTATTACCGGTAACCGCATTTTTAGGACCGGACTGAAGACCGGAATTTCATTGCGCTAGTAAGCGGTTATATGCGCCGGTATACCGACCTACATGATGTACGCGTCCGCTGTGAGGAAGGGTGGCCCCCTCCCGCCGCGCCCGCCCGGGCAGGTTGATCCAAAATTTGTCTTTGATGAGCTGATTAACAAATGACTTTGGCCAAACATTGCCAAGAGCTTAGTTCCAGCCACCAGCTATACTGATGACACATTAAAAAATCAAGTAATGTGGTGAGCACTGAGGTATTGGAAAGACATACTATCGTCTGCCTATCATGTAACACTTAGTGTGGACGTCGTGTGTCGGGTCCCTTTCCTGCAGTTACTTGTATGTATGTGGTAACTTATGAAATTGTGGTATATGCATGGACATACTGTATGTGTGTGTGCGCGTGTTCCTGTGTGGTTATGTGTGTAATTATGGTGGTAGGAGTCTACTTGAGATTTTTCCATCAGTGGCCACCTATGTAGATGTAATCATTTGGGTATGATGAGCACCGAGGTTTGTGGCAAAGAAATGAAATATTTCGCACATCCTGTAGCTATTCAGTCTGGACCTATGGTGTTCAGTCCTTTTCCTCCAGTTACGTGTATGTGTGGTGATGTATGGTAACTGTGTGTATGCATGGACATGTGATTGTGTGTCTTTCTATGTGGCTGTGTGTCTATCACGATAGGATTATATTCGACTTTGAGATTTCACAATGACTGGCTACCTATGTGTTGATGTAATTAATTGATAATGTGATAAGTACTGAGGTGTATGGCAAAAACATGTCATCCTTTGCACACACTCTAACGTCTGTCTGATGGTTTTTTGGTCAGTTATGTTTGTGTGTGAGGTCTAGTATGAGTATGGGAGTTATGATATTTGTCTGATGACCATGTGACTACTGATACTCGTGGTACGTGGGGCAAATATTACTGAATAGCAGAAAAGGCTTGTGGCGTGGGATAGAGGTGGTGAACAGCTTTGTACATATTACCAACGATACTGAATGGCAGAGAGGTCTGTAGTGTGAGTTAAATGATATGATTTTGATGTGAGGAGTTTGTTACTTGGAACACATGTTAATGATGATTTTTTTTCGTCAGTCTTGAGCCATGGGGGTTCTGTCCCACTTTTCTTTTCCATGATTGGGCTCGTTGTTGTGTTGAGCTCGCTGTAGGCATGGATATATGTGTCTGTGTGCGTAAGTATGGTGATACCTTCCTTAAACTCATTTATCTGGACGTATGAATTGCTGTTCCTCCCATATGTTTGTGCTTGTGTGGAACGTATGGGTTTGTGGGTGAGACCTAGTATGAATATGGAGGTTATGATATCTGTCTGATAGACAAGTGTCTATTGTAACTCATGGTACCTGGGTCACATGTTACTAAATGACAGAAAGGGTTGCGGTGTGGGAGAGATGTGGCTGTGATTTCAAACTTCACACATCCTGTAACTCTTCAGTTTTTCCTCCAGTTATGTGTGGTGATGAATGGAATTGTTTGAATGCATTGACATGTTAGTGTGTATGTATGTGTGTCTTTCTATGATTTTTGGCCAGTCATGGGTGTTCTGTTCCACTTTTTCGTTGCCATGATTGGGCTAGTTGTTGAGTCGAGATCGCTGTAGGCCTGGAAATGAACGTGTGTATGCGTCTCTATCTCTGTGTGTTTTTTTCGTAAATGTGGTGATACCTTGCTTGTGTGAGGTGACGTACAGATTTTTGGTTGAGACCTAGTATGAATATGGGAGTTATGATATCTGTCTGATGACCAGATGTCTACTGCTACGCGTGGTACATGTTACTGAATGGCAGAAAAGGCTTAGGTGTGGGATACACGTGGTGGTGCTGATATAAACAGTTTTGTACCTAGCACACATGATACTGGATGATAGTGAGGTCTATAGTGTGAGATAAATGAGATGATGCTGATGTGAAGAGTATGGTACCTGGAACATATGTTACTGATGATTTTTTGGTCAGTTATGAGTCATGGGGGTTCTACCCCACTTTTTCGTCGCCATGATTGGGCTGGTTGTTGTGTCTAGCTTGCTGAAGGCATGGAAATATGCGTCTCTCTCTGTGTCTGTATGCGTAAATATGGTGATACTTTCTATAAACACGTCTGTCTGGACGAATGATTTTGCTGTCCCTCCACTTATGTTTGTTTGTGCTAGTGTATTGAGATGTATGGATTTGTGGGTGCGACCTGATGGTCAAGTGTCTATTGCAACTCATGGTACCTGCGTCACTTTTTTTACTGAATGGTAGAAATGGTTGTGTGGGAGAGACGTGTTGATGGTAAATGTAATCAACTGGGCGTGATGAACACTATTTATGGTATAAACACTTAGGTTTATTGTGAAAACATGCCATCTTTTGCACACCTTCTATCTCGCCAGGCTGATGATATGTAAGGAGAATCTCCCATTTGACTGTACTCTTTACAGTTTACTGCCGGTTGTGTTGGCATACGAATTGTGTTTCTCACGTTTTTCACTACATAAAAATCATTTAACAGAGAGGGTGATGAGGGAATGTACCAGAGAAGCGAAGGACTTGGATACAAACCCACAATCAGACCATTGTTTGTAAATAGTGTAGTATGGAGTCCACATTTTTAGTACATCAAATGCAAGGTGCAAAATATGGCAGCTAGATTTATTAGTGGAAAATATTCAACAAGTGCCTTAATAAAGGAACTGGACTGGATGTCATTGGGAGATTGGAAGAGTGTCAGGGGCTGTATGTGGTGTATAATGCTGTTAGAATGGATATTGGAGGAATAATTCTGAGTGGTGTATGGAGCCTAAGTTGGCAATGACCACAATCTGGCATTAGACTTTAGATGATGAGGCCTGAGTGGATAAAATATCCAAACACCCACTTTGACCTAACAATTTACGACAATTCAAGCGTGGGTACTATCTTCGGCGCAATAGAACTAGTGTCTGCACTATGGATACTTGTCGATGTGTGGGGGTCTTCTATGAAAATGTGGGTTATGATGTCTGTTTGATGACCAAGTTAGCTAAGGGCATTATGTCACTTTTATCGTGGTTAGTTGGATGAAGCATGCAATTATAAACAAATGTCACACTTGGTCCTGAATCCGAAGGTTGGCGTTAGATGGGAACATTTTAAACCGAATGGAGAACTCCCCTGGGTCCTGATTTATTGAAAAATAATTTCCTGGAAAAGGGGAGAATTTTCCTGGAAAACTGCAGTAGAACGACCTTAAATGGACATTTTGGTACCTGGCTACTGATTAGCAGAAGACTCTGCGAATTTTTGGTTTACTTTAACGCACGAAAAAAAGGTAACTGATCAGGGATTGGGTGGGAATCATTGGAAAACAGAATGAAGTTTGGGGAAGTGTTGTGGGTATGTTGGCGATGAGGCTAGAGGTGGATCTTGGTGAAAGAATTAGGAATAGTGCACTGGATTTCTTCTATAAGGGAGTGTGTAAATCTTCTATATCTCCACAGGCGATGGTCTCAGGCATGTTCTGTGCTTAGCGTGACTCGATTTTTTTTTATCACATAGGACTGGCGTACTTAGATTCCACAGGTGTGAAATTAGTAAGATTAACAGACGGTATTTCGTTCCTGGAACATAAGTGCTGTACTGTAAAATACAGTTAAAGGTGTCAATCACTGATGTGTCACAAGGGATTTATTGGAATTTTAGACAAAGTACAGCTAAGGACACTCAATTTGTGATTGCTTACGAAAGCATAACAGAATTGATACATAGATTGGCCTGGATAGACAAACGACAAAGGTTTGACCTGGATGGCAACAATTACGAGTCTGGTTTTCAAATCGACAACTTTGCTTTAGTTTAGAGGCTCTCAACCAATCGAGGTTATACTTACATCCATCAGTAAACCCCTTCAATGCCTCTTTGAGTCCAAAAAGTGTCTGTGTTTCATTACACATAATTTAATACATCCTTTAAAATACACGGTCTGTAGGTGACACTCGTGAGTTATATTATATTGTTCATAATGAGTCCATCATGATGTGAAAAAGTGAGATTGTTTCCAGTCTCTTCGTCGGTGAATTAATTTTTAATGTCTGCCTGCTTTGATGAACGGAATTTATGTTAACAGCGAGGTCTTTAGAGACGGGAAAGGATGGGGGGCAAGGAATGGCCTTTTGAAGGTAGCATCCCCCCGGCATTCACCTGGAGTGATTTTGGAAACCCAAATCTGGATGCCCGGAACCGCCGTCCTCTCGAATGCAAGGCTAGAACGCTAAATAATTTCATGAAAACAGGTACACATAGAATTTATATCTGGAGTTTATGACGTTTTTTTTCCCGTTAAAAGGAAACATTTATGCTTTTCGACTTATTTTTTTAGGCGTGGAAATTACGTAACTTTACGGCTTTTTCACAAAACACTTAAACACCGCGGCCGGACTCGAACCGGCGACCTTCGGCACTCTAGCCCCAACACTGCCGAGGTCGTTAGTTGAATTACAAGGCCAGAACGCTAAAACAGGTACTTTTTTTTAACGTCTCTCTAACAACGTGGTCTTTAGAGACTGGGAAAGGAATGGGAATGAATTCGGTCATGGCCTTTTGAAGGTAGCATCCCCGGCATTCACTTGGAGACACACAATTTCATTACCCCTAATTTTGAAATTTGTCCTGGTGGAGGAACATCAAAGAGGCACCGGCTGCGGGATGTAATCAGCCATATGCTATATGGAAGGCTTTAAACAGACTAAGAACTGAAGTGTCCCGATGTAAATATAATATTTAAAAAATGGGGGGTACACTAATGACAACGATCTATGTGAATGTGGTGAGCTTCAGAACCCACAACATCTTCTGATATGCAGGAATCTCCCTGAAACCTGCAATATCGACGACCTTTACAGGGCAAACGAGAAGGCCATCAAGATTGCGGAATTCTGGTCACATTCTATATAATTGTGTTTATAGTTAATATTAATTAATTAATGTTATTTGTTTTTTCAACTTGTTATGTCCTGGACACGAGAAATATAAATAAAAATATAAATACCCCTAATTTAATACATCCTTTAAAATACACGGACTGTAGGTGACACTCGTGAGTTATATTATATTGTTCATAATGAAAAAGTGAGTTTGTTTCCCGTCTCTTCGTCGGTGAATTAATTTTTAATGTCTGCCTGCTTCGATGAACGGAATTTATGTTAACAACGTGGTCTTTAGAGGATGGGAAGGAATTCGGCCATGGCCTTTTGAAGGTAGCATCCCCGGCATTCACTTGGAGTGATTTTGGGAAACCATGGATGCCTGGAACCTCCGTCCTCCCGAATGCGAGGCAAGAACGCTAAATAATTTCATGAAAACAGGTACACATAGAATTTATATCTGGTTTATGACGCGTTAAAAGGAAACATTTATGCTTTTTTTATTCAAGGCAGTATCCTCTCTAGGTATGGAAACTAAAATTTTGATTTGGAAATTGACGAGTTGGAACGGCTTTTTCAATAAAAACACCGCGGCCGGACTCGAACCGGCGACCTTCGGCACTCTAACCCCTACGCTACCGATGTCTGTTCACGTAATATCCGTTGATGTGGACTTTAGTAAAAAAAAAAAATCGCTTAAGTATTTTTCACGAAGAAAATATTTTACTGTGTGTCGATAGTAGCCAAGATGTTCAGTGCTTGCTTAACAGGACGCTAGGAATACATATTTCGTCACGCTTAGTAAACAGAGATAACAGTCGTTGAAACAGTGTACACATTTCGCAAAGCGCGCCGGAAATAATGCCACCGAACGCCATCTAGCCGCCACCAAATGAACTAACGGAAAAGAAATTAAGTCCTTGGGAGATGCTGCTCCCTAGCGGCCGGCCAAAGAACTATCGTGTGACGTCATACGACCTTGGCCGCCATTGGTCCATTAGAATTTCCCGCGAACCGGAAGTGACGTCATGGAGGGGAGGGAGAAAAGGGGAAGGGAAGCCGCCATTTTGTGCCACGTAACCGGAAGTTGGGTTTACTAGAGCTCCATCCTTATCTTCCTACTCTGCCAACCCTGCGAATTTATCCTGTAGACCTACGGATCTTTTAGAAAATTAGGAATTTTAAATTTATCTACGGCTTTTTGCCTCTTTTGTGCTTTACTTATATTCATATACCTTGTTAAACTCTCAGCGTATAGTGATACTGAGTCATTAAATTGTCAGTAATTATGAATCGTTTCCTTGCAACCGTTCGTAAATAAACAATTGGAAAGAAAATAAAGCTTCTATTTGTATGATAATAGATTTAAATTCAAACTTAAAAGACCTTATTACAGAATTATCGGCGTAGTCTTTATGCAAAGTGTGTACTTTGCTCACATTTTAAAATTGCAGTCTCAAAATCTTTTGCGTTTAATACAAGGACAACCAGTAAAAGAAAATGTAATTGTTTCTGAAGTTATGGATCTAGAGGAGACAGAAGAAGAAACAGAAAATTCCGACACATACCGAACTAATGTTGGTAGTGCTGATACTAATGAATGTGGTACTGACATAGAGGATGAATAAAATTATGTTTATACATTTATGAATCATTATGTAAGATATTATATGATTCAGTAAGATTTAAAACACACATGTAAAATGTAGGTTCCGTAAATAAAACTATAATTTATCAAATATACTGTTTTTCTGAAGGAAAAAAAACAAGGGTGCTAGGTTTTTTTTCATGTTTTTTTTTTTTCAAAAAGCAGAAAAGAAACATTTTTTTCAGTTTGCAACACTAGTCCAGCCGTTTAGGAGGAGTTCAGACACATACACACGGACAGAAGGAATATATATGTAAATTTATTGTATTATTCCCTATCAGCCTCAGCAATCTCGACATACATTTTATCAGAACAAGTATAAAAGATTTTTTAACCAACCCTTCGTGACAAGAACGTTTGCCTTTCCGAATCCAAACTGCTGTTCCATGAACCGTGGTATTACATTCATGCAGTATGGTTATTAAATTCTTCTTCAGTCAGTATGCGATATTAAAAACTTAGACACAGGCTCTCTGCAGCCAATAGTGATTCTGGGGAGCGGAACTGCCTTCGATAGACGTGAATTGCCAGAGGAACACAATTATGCAACAGTCGGTGACGGTGAATATCATCACAAACACACGTTGTAGCAACTTCTCCAGGAAAAACAATGTTTAGCGGTTATTCACGGTACTAGTTCCGACTACTAGCTGTTCCAGTTTTTTGTTCTGTTACATCCGAGTACTGTATTAATTAACAGCTCTCGTTGTGGTTTCTTTTCGATGGCGATGCTTATTATCTTGGACTTACTGCGGTTTAATTAAAGACGCCCTTTATAATGCCATGTTGTAAGACTACCTTAAACATCTAAGGAATCAGACACAACTATTTGTACGCCTACAGACACCTAACGTCATATGCAAAATCGTTTCTGGAAATAAACAAAATAAATCGGGCTATTACGCATTCTGCCGGGATCACAGATGTAATACGCAGAGTACTATTACATTCTTCATCTACAATTGACTGCAAACGTTCTCCCCCCCCCCCCTTTTCTGTTTCAGCCATCTATGGACTACGGCCTACGCAACTTCATTTCCTCTTCCGATCCCAATTTCCTTCCTCTATCGCCAGTACTCTTTCATTCTCTGCCTCCCTCTTGCATTTTCTTCCTCTGAAAATGTCCTCCTTTTCCTGATTGGTTTTTCTTCAGTCAGATCCTTTACCTCCGCAAGTTTTCCTCTGAATAATCCGTCTTGGATGTCTTCCTTGCTGATCCCATATCTTTTCAGATCCTGATGGACCTCCTTCACCCATGGAACTTGAGTCTTTCTGTTCTCTTGAAAGTTGAGTATTTTCTTTGCCATTCTTTCTGATTCCATTCACTTGATGTGTCCATAGAAAGCTAATCTCCTTTTCTTAATTGTGTTTGATACCTTTTGAAACTTGTAGTATAATTCTTGGTTCGATCTCATATGGAAATTAAATTCGCTCCCTGTCACTTTTTTTTTTGGTCCCAAGATTTTCCTTAGAAACTTTCTTTCTTTTCTATTTCCGTCAATCCCTTTCTGGATAGAGTTTCTGCTGCGTATAAACATTCTGGCTTCACTACCGTACTTTAGTGTTGTATTTCGCCTGATGGGAGAGTAATTTTGTTTTGTATGTCTTTTGACAAATCCTGAAAGCTGTTTCCGTCTTTCTTGCCCTGTCTTCAACTGCAGCCGTTTCATTAACATTTCACCAAGGTATTTTAACTTCTGTGTTCTTTTAATATCATCATATTTATATTTCACTGTACATGTCTGGTCTTTTGCGTCTATGGTCATATATTTCGTTTTCTCAAACGATATTTGTAGTCCTGCTATCTTAATAGCCGATGTCGTGTTAAACAGATCCGGGTCAGGCAAGTAAACGGGTAGGAAATCGGTCATTGTCTCTTGAAGGAACCATCCCGACATTCGCCTAGAGCAGGGGTGGCCAACCGGTCGATCACTGCTATTGTTCCAGTCGATCGTGGCAAGGCAGTGGTATCAGACTTCGAAATTAGCTTTAGTGATTTCAAAAAAATTAAGAAGTTGTGTAAGGCAGTTAGTTACTTTGTGATAAATTAATGTCCTGGTGGTACTACTCAACACGACGTGTATTTCATTCTTAATTAAATGTTCGTAAGATTACAGGTTTAATACCGTCCGGTCGCCAGCGGGGATACCACAACTAATACTAATAATTTATAGTCACTCACAAAATCAATCACGTAAACCGTCAGCAGTAGCAGTTAGTGGTAATTGCCAACACATAAATCACACAAAAGTTTACATTCAGAACACACATTTATTGTCTGAATAAGCAAAAGAAATACGTCGCCGAAGTAACCACCAGTTACAATGACTCGTGCTATCGAAACTTCTTTACCAAAGCGTGCAAGATTCGAACCGAGCAGGTACAAGTAACATGTGGTGCCACTATCACAATCGTTTATCCGGAACACTGTTCTTGTTCTCATCCACCGACACTCCAAATACTTCTTCAAATCACCGTACAAGTTAATGGAACAGTTATAAGCACTTTTTAAATATTCGTCCTCGCGGCATAGTTCTTAACAGTCGACCACTTTCGACATTCGCTTCCCGCGTTCCCGCCGCAAACTATACTTCTCTGCCATCTTGCTCTCACCGTCCAAAGATAATCTCTCGCAGACACTACTCTCGAATCGCGTCGGTTCGATTGCATCGTTACAGTTGGTGGAATTCATCAGCTATCCCTATTCCTTTAATCATAGTGATATATATGAAATGGCTAAAAAAAATTTGCAGATACATTTCAAATGGACCACATGATATTTGAAAACGAAATTATTACTCTCCGCTGCGATGTATTTCTAAAAGCATGTCATCCTCAAGCCTAGATTTCTGGTCATTGGTTTCCTACGAGAAATATCCAAATATGAAGAAATGTGTTGAACAACTGCATTCGTATTTTGGTTCAACATATTTATGTGAATCAGCATTTTTCCTACTTAAAACAAACAAAAAATAAACACCGTTCTTGCTTGACAGACGGTCATACATTGGACTCTTTAATGTTGGCAATTTCCAACTACAAACCTAATTTTGCTAATCTAGAGGAAGATGCTCAGACGCAATACTCACACTAATATAAGAAAGTAGTTACTAAGAATAATTTTCAGTTTCATGTTTTCCCTCCTAATAAAATAAAAATACTACATAATTGTGTACTGAACTATACTGTTTCATTCAAAATTTCAAGAAGTATGTGTCTGGTAGATCGCACAGGGTTTCACCAGTAAACAGTAGATCTTCGGTCTAATCAAGTTGGCTACCACTGGCCTAGAGTGATTTCAGACTGAAAACCGAAATCTAGATGGCTGGTCGGGGATATGAACCCACATCTTCTCGGCTTTCGTTTAATAATCGCGTATCTATACACAAATCACATTCTTCAAACATTTTAGCTGGAGGTTCATACTACTTAGACTCAATAGCTACTTGTAACTACGTATTGACTACGATTAATCGGTACGTCAGCTTTGCTCCGTGATGTTCATTTGGAACCAGCTGTTACCCGCTATTTCGTACGCGGGGACTTAGAATTTGATTGCTAAAATTGCATATACAAGGCTGTAATTTACGTAAAAGATGTGGCAAAAAGCACTTGGGCGCGATAATATGAGGAGGAAGACATCACTGTACCACTTTACCATTGAATCTATCTTGTGAACAGAACCAACCTTTAACATGTTTAAAAATAGTAATAAACTAGGGATTGGAGGGGGGGGGGGTGTTAATTGTGGGAGACTTCCTACCACAGTTCCTCTGACATATTTTCCTTTGTGGGTCAAAATTATGTAACTTTCTAGGGAAATGGGACTTGCACATTAATTCGTTAGTAGGTAGAGCTGATTCTAGGCTGCGATTCCTAGGGCGAATCTTGAAAAATTGTAATGAGCAAACAAAGGAGTCAAATTTCTTGTGCGTCCAGATTTCGACTACTGTTGTGCCATTTGGGGTTCATTTCGTAAGAGGTAGATTGACATTATAGAGAAGAGCCGCTCGATTCGTGACCGCTTGCTACAGTCCTTACGTAAGCGTCACAGAACTGATTAGTAGACTAGGCTGGGAGTCTCTGGTAGATTGACGACGCACGTTTCGTTTAAACTCATTGGTAAACATGTATACTCCCATTTTCACTTAGGAGTGTAGTCAAATACTTCGTGCAACAAACTATTTGAGTCGGAATGACAGGAAAGATAAGATTAGAGAAATATGATGCCGCACTGATTCTTATATGAATTCTTTTTACCCTCGTACCATTCGGAATTGGAATGCACAGCAAAGAGATTAGTTTTGGTGCTGAGCACCCTTTGCCACCCACAATTTTGTGAATTGCAGAGTATATATGTATATAGTCGTCCACATCCACGCATACTATATAATAAGTTGTGCACTTGTAATTTATGAACAGATGATACACAAAATGACTGCGATACAAACAAAGCCTGAGTGACCGATATATCATTACAGAGAATCACACACGCTATCCGTCTGTCTGTCACCGTTCACTTAGTTTTCAAAATTTCATTACAAGATACGTTATTTATCCAAAAAAAAGTATCCTATATCCTTCCTATTGATAGTATTCCTTTGTCAAATTTTATCAAGATAGGTTTAGCCGTTTAGTCGAGAAATCGTAACAAACAGATAGAGAGACAGAGTTACTTTCGCATTTACAATATTAGTTGTGTACATGTGTCGGAAACAGCAACTGTTTTCCTACACTACTGAAGTTGTATCTGGTAGAATATGGTGGCACCCTACCTAAGGTCGCTCCCATAGTACTCCGTTCCAGTAACTGTCTGAAGCATTGTCCGAGAATAACCACATCTGTTGAATTCTTACAGGAAATATGTGATCCTATTAGAACTGGATCCGCCATAGATAATCGAAACCGAATCGCTCTCATTCCACTGTCTGTTACAGGCTTCTAGTTCATAAACTATTTCGTCAGACTTCAGCTTTGCTCGCGTTTCGTCGATCCAAAATCGAATATCTAGTGCGTGTTTTTCTACTGCGTGTTTAAAAGTTTTGAATTTTCGATGGAATCTAAAGGCATGAGCGGGCGTCAGAGTTGAGATATACTAAAAACACCTACATTCCTAAAATCCATTACATCATCTACGTAAACCCTATAAACTAGAAAGATGAAATTAGTCCCCAATATTGATCGTAGCCTGTGCTTAAACGGCAAATATTAAAAACACTTACATCTAATTTACTTTTCAAGTGATAAGTAACACAATCAAAAGTTGTTGTTTTGACTTTACTTTCTAATCTATACTACTGTATCTATATATAAATAAAGATGTATGTATGTATGTCTGTTTGTTTGTTCTTCATACAAATCCACAGTTTTCATCCGATCTCTATGAAACTTTGCACACTTATCCTTTGAAACAAGGAAAAAAAATACTGTATACATTTCGTTGAAAAATTATCTGTATAAATAATACATGTTGTCTTAAATTTCGGAAAATCACTGAATGGTGACTGACAGACGCGTTGGATGTCTAGGTCTCTGTATTGCCTTTCGATACAGCGGTCAGGTAGCTCAGAGGTTAAAGCCCTTGCTTACTGATGTTTGGACCGTGGTCTCCGATTCAAATCTCCGTGGAGGGAGAGATTTTAAAAAATTGTTTGTGATCGTAAGAGTCACGCCTGGGCCGTCGGTTAATCGGATTGAATGTTAAACTGTAGATATCACAAATTTAGGGGTTCAATACGAGGCAAATCATAGATAGTCTTGCAATTCTGTAGGTGTACACTTTTTTACGTTATAATGATCCCTCAGGGGTGATTCGCAGTCAGTGTGTGTGTGATCTGCAGTAATAATATCATAAATGCGGATGTAAGTCTCTCAACTGGTTTGATGCAATTCTACATTCCTTCCTATTTTGCACTAACCTCTTCATCTCAACATGCCCCTAACAACCCACGTCTTCAATTATCTGCTTCATATATTCTAATCTCTGACTTCCTCTGCGGTAATTCAGTTCAAATTCTTGTGTTGGAGGAATCTTCCACGGGCCTCAAATTCTAACCTTGAAGAAAGATGCGAATTAAATAAAATTCATGTCTGCTGTGGGATTGAAGCTTGACGTAGCAATATCCTCCGTAATTATAGGGCGCCGAATGATGAAAAGATTGTGCAACAGATGCTGGAAAGCTTTAGGAGTTTAGAAGCGAACGTGAGAATAAAAACACACTTTCTCCGCAGCCAGTGGACACATTTCCCGACAACCTCGGAGATTACAGCGAGGAGTAGGAAGAATGCATTCACCAGAATATAAAAGGGAATGGAAGAAAAATATCATAGTAGCCGGTATGGTCTCTACAAGGAGATTGTTTGCAAAGAATCTCATAAAAGAAAGTCTTATAAAAGGCGTTTCTCTGGGTGTGACAATACTGGCCGATCTCCGCAGAGCTGTTCCGGTTCTAACTACAGTGTCCAAATCAATTTCCTCTAATTGAAGGAAGGTCATGGGGCAGGCAAAGACGCAAGGAAAACCAAATGTCGAGAACGTAGTAGTCTACAATTGGTACAGTAAAGTCGCAATTAAGGGTGGCATTGGCAAAGGCGAACTGATGATGAACGAAAACGTGAAAGACAGTAATTTATAGGGATCCGTACATTATTAGCGAAAAATCATACATACTAATTATTCTGATAGTTGTTTTTTTTGTGACTAGCAATCTTTGGGAGCGTCCGTAAACCACGTAGCACCATTTTGGCCTCCTGTGAACCCCCCACGTAGCCCGACGTGGCTTTTGCCTCTACTCCCACCCTCCCGCCCCCATGTAGCACGTAGCTTTTTTTCCCCTGTTGATTCCAGAAGACGTTTTGTGCTGTTTTCTCTTATCAGACTATCGTAAATTACATACAGAGATGATTAAATGACGGAAATAAATATTCACATGCTGTTGTGTGTTCTGTGCCTCATTTTAACTGTGGCAAATAATATGAACGAAAACCGGCGTGGCCTGGCTCGAAAACAGACCCCCTCCCCCGACGTAGCCCGACGTAGCTTCCAAGCGCTCCCCCCCCCCCCTCTCTCTCTCTCTCTCTAGATGGAGCCACGTAGTTTATGGACGCTCCCTCTCTACCTTCATACATAACAAAATTTGTTACATGAGGTATCATTTTTAAGTAAGTTCCCCGCTTCGATAATTAATTAAGAAAAGAATTTTTTGTTACCGAACCAGTAAATGTGTGAGTACTGATACGATAAAATCATCTCGGGTTTCCAGCCGGATGATGTTGTATAAACACGACGTTTCGACAGCTAGCTCTGCCGTCTTCATCGCGTATTTTCTAGTTGTCGCAAGCTAGAAGCAAAAAAAGAAGATACCTGATGAAGACAGCAGAGCCAGCTTTTTTACAACACTATCCGGCTGGACACCCGAGAAGATTTTGTTGAACCAGTAAATGGCAAAATTATAAACTATCAAGGTAACGTGTATGTGATAATTCAACAATCAAGCCGCTAGGCTTCGCTGGCATCGTTAAGGAGTGATAGCTTTACCACTAGATAGTAGCACCACATACCACGGAGGTATTGATAAACTGTGTGTGTTTTTCTAATGTGAAGAGCTTTACAGGTACTATTTTTGTTTCTGTTATGCTACTACAAACTATAAACCTGGCTATTCATTATATATCATTCGCGAAATTTTCGCACGAACCTCGTAATAGAACCCTTATGACTCTCTCATTTACCCGTCTCTCCGTCACACATTCATTACATGTGCTCCGTTTAAATTAGAAATTTGTAATTGCGCACTGCGTCAGTTCTTTCAAACTTTCACACGACTGTAACATAAAAATTTTCCAAAACTTATAGGCCGAAAATAACTATGGGAGATTTGGTGGAAGACTAGAAAAAAGATTTTATGGGTATGTAACGAAAGCTGAAAACCCGCCAACTCTCAAAATGGTTGGATTTTCCTTTTTATTCGACAAATTGTGAAAGCTTTTGGTGTAACACCACAAGAAACTTAATGAGTCCTACGACTAATTTGATGCAATCCACCACCCATTCCTATCTTCTGCTAGCCTCTTCATTTCAACATACCACTTACAATCCACGTCCTCAATCATCTGCTTCATGTATTCTGTCTTCCTCTACAGTTCTTACCTTCGACTGTTCCCTCCACTAACAAATTAACTAATCCAGCATGTCTCAAAATATTACCTACCAGCCTGTCTCTTCTTCCTGTAAGCTTCTTCCACAAACTTCTTTCCTCACCCATCATTTCCAAAACTCGTTCATTTCGTACCTTGTTGGTCCACTTTATTTTCAGCATTCTTCTGTAGCACCACATTTCAAAATGCTTCAATTTTCTCCCTTTCTGGTATTCCTAAAGTCCATGTTTCGCTTTCATAAAGTGCTGTGCTCCACACATGGAGTTTTCAAAATTTCTTTCCAAGTCCTAGATCAGTATTTGAAACTAAACGATATCTCTTTTTAATGAAGGCCCTTCTTGTTAGCGTTATTCTGGTTTCAACAACATTCCTGCTTCTGCCATCTTTTGTAATTTTGAAGAAACGTTATTGCCCCTTTATTTATTAAACAGTTATCGAAAATCCCTCCGAAATTTTCAGTGATTATCTAGGCTGTTAAAATTTACAGGGAAACTATAGCGATTTTTCTGGAATTTTCTGTTTTCGCAAAGCAATGACTGTTTTCAGCAATTTCAACTCATTGTTCTGTGTTTAATTTATACTCCGTACTAGTATTTGCTCGCTGCTTCACGCGCGTGCAACTGCTGTGCGTAAAAATGCTTGACCCTTTTTACTTTAGTACCAAATATTAACGCGGAAGAAAAAAACTTTTCATTTTTTAGTTAGTACCTTACATTCCCTTTTCGATCTGATGCCGGAAAGTTTTTTTGTATTTTTTGTTTGACGTACATTTTAATGCAAAATAATTTATAAAATATTAATAAATTTAAGCTGCGTGAAAAATTATTGTTAACCGTCCGATAAGCGCATATAGAGAAGAAATTTGGAACACACTTTCTTGAGGAGAAAATGTACATAGCTATTAAAGCAAAAAGAAATGTACCTTTGACGTAATGCAACATGAAAGTTACCGTAAGCGATAGGGTTGGCAATACAGTAGGTTGCCATTTCTAATAACATATTTTCCGCCAACGATAGCATCTGCAGCAATTAATGTAAAATCGCTGACAAGTTTTCGTAAAACCATATGAATATATTCGTATGTCGTAGATAATAACATGTATTTCTTGGTTAATAACGTCTATGCAACTACCCACATTTGAAGTTATTTCACCACATTAGTATCTATTTCGTGGGTTTTATATGCACAAAATTTTCTAAAATATTACTGTCTAACGAACGTGCGCTCCAAATTTTAAATCAAATGGACTATTAATCTCCGCTACCCCCAAATTGCCAAATTATTCATAAAATAAGTAGACGGAGAGAAATACCACCAAACCGATAGGACAAGGGCAGAGGATCATCCAAGATCGTTCGACCAGGAAAAGACTGCTCAAGCTCTACCTGAGCTCATAACTCTAAGAGGTCACATCATTTAATGATTGAATTGGCTGATGATGGTGGTGGTGAATACGTAGAGATTATTATTATATATTAGTATTACCCTAACCCACGAGGAAGTGTAGAATTATAACACTAAGCATAAACTTTGCTTAGGCCGGGCACACACGTAACGGTTTACCTGACAGGTATACCTGTACAGGTCACCTGTACAGGTAAACCTGATCGTGTGTGCCAGTAGCTACAGGCCAAACTGCACAGGCGTAGCGACATGTACAGGCGACCTGTACGGAATGAAAATTTGGTATTTCTACCTGCGCAGTAGTCTAGACCTGACCGTGTGTGTGAGACCGTCCAGTCAACTGCGCAGGTTGTTTTGTTATTAGTTTGGACTTGCACCTCGAGTAGAGAGCTTTTTGCGACACTTTCTTTTGAAGTTTCTTTAGTTTCTTGTGACTATATTAAGTTCTAGTTATGTCGAGTCGAAAACGTAATCAAGTGATTGAAGAGTTCATTGAAATTTATAGACAGGAGCCGTGCCTTTGGCGAGTGAAAAGTAAAGAGTATCATGACCGTGAAAAGAGAGATGCATCTTATGCAAAACTTTTGCTGAAGTTGAAGGAGTTGGAACCTGATGCAACAAGAAAATCAGTGGTTGCAAAGATTAATAGTTTACGAAAGCAATGTTCGTAAAGAAAAGAAAAAACGTGACATGTCAATTAAATCTGGCGCATCAGCCGACAATGTCTATGTATCCAAGTTGTGGTACTTAGATTTGTTTGATTTTCTTGGAGATCAAGATATTCCCAGTACATCTGTGTCCAATTTAGAAGAGGACATATGGGAGCGAGATCGAGGAAGTAAGTACTATAAACAGATTAGTTATAATAGTTATATAATTGATTTTAAGTACGATTACACTTGTATTTTTCTATAACAATAATAGTTATTTACAAATTAAATGTTAATAGTTTTGAAAGAAACTTTTCTCTGACCTGTGTGAAATGTCCTAAATGATTTTTTTAGTTTATGACCAAATTTGAACGGATTCCACGTATCCTATAAATAAGAGCAAAAGTCTATATTCAATTTTTGTTTCGAAGAATACGTTTGTCTTGCCATGGCACTTTACCTTCATTCATGAAGTAGGAAGCAAACTCATTTCTGAGCCGTTTGGCGGCCAAACTTACATTACCTAAGTGCACACGTTGCAATGCTATCATATTCGATTCATTGGTATTCAAGCCTGCATTAATGATAGCGCCATCATCATTCTCCTGATACGTACTGTTTGGAGGAGCGTAAATGGCTGGGCGTTTTCCATCAAAAAATTATGCAATGCACATGTTGCTTTCACCACTTTTACTATGTTCTCTGGCTCTAAATTTATTTGAGTATGGAATACACGAAATCTGGAGGCCAGTATACCGAACCCATTCTCAACAACGTGCCTTGCCCTTGAAACTCGGTAGTTGTATATTTCTTTACAAGCTGAATCTAGTTGTGCTTGTCTGAAAGGCTTCATTATGTTAATTGTAAGGGGAAAGGCGTCATCAGCCACAAATACGTAAGGAACATCTTTGAAATTTTCTGTTACGCTGCATGGTTTTGGGAGTTTAAGGTCATCAATCTGTAACTTTTCATAAAATTTAGTATTTTGAAGAACGCCTCCGTCAGAAACACGTCCGTTGGTCCCAAAATCCACTAAAAGGAACCGGTAGTTAGCATCCCCCTATTGCAAAAAAGTACCATACTGTGCCTTCCTTTGTAGTTGAAATAATATGATCCGGAATCCGCTGGAGGAAACTATATCTATGTGTTTGCCGTCCATGGAACCAAGGCAGTGTGGGGAAATTCCATCTCTCTTCAAACTCTTTAGCAATCTCTTTCCATTTCTCATGTGGAATTAGGAAACTGGAACAATATCAAATAAATAAAAACTGTTCACAACATAAATAAAAGTCTATCATAATGATAATGATGACTGTCTAAATGTTGATAATTTTTAAATTCAGTGTTTTAAAATCAAGGAAACATTATAATTAATTATATTAACGGCTTGGGACTATGCTTCGTTTCCCTCGGCTGATTGAATTAGCAAATTAATTTCATTTGGTGTTTAGTTAAATTATAATTGTTCAGTCTATATCTATATTATAATATTACAATATACAATAGTCTACATATATAATATGATAATTGATATTTTATACAAATTCTAACGTATCCGTTGTAGATTCCCTTTTATAACCCAACATGATCCAGGTATCAGCTTAGCCCGTAATAACATGATAGTCGTAACTTTTTCAATAGTAGGCCTACACGTTTTATATTTATTTAGTTCTCCTTTAAACTATATTAATTAATAAAATCAATGTAAAATACTTTTTTAGTGTGTAATAATACATAATTATTTCAGGAAGAAATAAATGATTCTGCTGGAACACCTAGCGACGAAACAACCGATCAATGGCGACGAGATACCTCCACCTGCGGTTGCAAGATCAAACTCAAGTACAGGAGCAGTAGGCTTACCTCCGACCTCCGACCTAATTTGGCCAAAAAAAGGAAAAGTGAAGAGTTAACTAATGATGTACTGGTCTCAGTAAGAGACCACTTCAAAAACCGGTGGCCCAAGATGACAGGTATGACTTGATGGGAAAATTTTTTGCTATGAGAATCAGGGCTTTGGAAAAAACGAGAGGGCTTTGATAGTTGAAAAAAGAATCAATGATCTCCTTTTTGAGGCTGAAATGGGTATGCTTAATCTCATACAGCTCCGAACTTTTGAAACAGCAGCTCTAATTCAAGTAGGAGCACACCTACTCCTTCATCTGCTACCTCGTACGGCCAATTTTCTCAACAAACTTCGCCAGGTGGATTTGCAAATGAAGGTCTTCCTCCTTCACATTCAATGGCAGCTTACTTTTCTAGTTATAGTAATCATTGATTTGTTTTATTTTTGAGTTTTCTTTATGCTATACTAATGTTATCAAACAATATTATCAATTAATTTTATAATTCCATACGCTCATTGCAATTATTGTCTCAGTACTCTGTTAAAACTTTCCCTTTCATAGACAGCAATAAATTTTTTCAATAAAAACTAATAGTAAATAAAAGTTGTATATTTGTTTAACGTACCTGAAGATACTCATTTTTCAGCACTTTATAGATGGCTTCACATGTCTCTGGAATGATTTGGCCTAGAGCTTGTGGTGATATCAACGTAGAGTACTTAAGACATTCGTACGATCGGCCCGTCGCAAGAAACCTCAAAGTAGCACTTAGTCTTTCATGGGGAGAAATAGAGGTTCTCATAACCGTGTTTTTCTTTCTAATGAGAGGAGTTACAAGTGATAACAGTTTTTCATATGTTTCTTCATTCATACGCAAATAATTACGGTAATCTGAAGGATCTGCACTCAACTCTTTCAGTAACCTTGTATGAGTATATTCATCTCTCTTTGTAAGCCACTTCTTACACCAGGTTTTACGTTTACGCTTCTTCTTACTGTCCAAAACCACTAATAACCCGACCAAGGCGATCGCGTCATCTACATCTTGTTTGCTCGCCATGTTCTCTCAACTGAACTAAAATATACGGTTTACCCTAACGTGTGTGGGCTCGAGCTTGCACAGGTATACCTGTCAGGTTTACCTGCGCAGGTTTGCCTGTCAGGTTTACCGTAACGTGTGTGCCCGGCCTTAAGATTACAGCTGTGGCCACAACGAAAAATATCCTATCCGTAACAGTTAACTAAGGAAAACCATATTATTAAAAGTTGATAAGTAATAAAATAGCAAAATGCTATAGGGTTTTAATATCGATATTAAGCACAAAGACGTTTAAAGTAAATTAAAACTCATAGTTAATCACGTTAATGTATTAATGTATGATATAGTGGTTTGATTATCGATAACACATTATCATGTTTAAATATTGACATTAGGTACAAAGTTATTTACCGTAAATTAACTAGCACATTTCCGTTGTGCTGATTGAAGTGTTAATCTGTTATGTAGTTGTTTGATTAACTTATTCGGTTTATTCTTATTTAAAACATTTCAGAAAGCCGAAGAAATAAATAACCGAAATCAAAAACAATATAAACACAATCCAAAGAGTAGTAGAATCATCGTAGGCAAGAATCGCTTCAAGCGCAAAGATGTTTACAGTAAATTAAATAGTACTTAAGCTTATTATGCATGATTCACGTATTCCGTTTCTTTCAATGTATTGTATTTCAGAAAATTAAGTAACAGAAGTCAAAAACTAAAACAAAATCCAAAGAGCAGTGATGAGATATTTTGTCAGTTTTTTTTTTTTGAAAGGAGTGTTCATCTCAAGTATAGAGTGATCTGTGACGCATGTTTAGCCCATCTCCAAATGATTATAATTTCTTGTTCCGATCCTTGGAACATATAAATCGTAAACTATTTTCCGCAAATTTTAGGCTGAACCATAAACTATCAAAATTTGAAAACACCATCTAATTTCTGCTGTAGTGATTGCGGGATTCCATTTCAAACCCACAGACACACGTAATTCGCTAACAGACTTATAACAATAGACTATAGATACCATTTGAAAGACAATTTCACAAAAACAATAATTAAATTGATTGAAGTGTTCATGTTTTTTTCATTTTAAGTTAGATAAAAAGCTGTTACATTTCAAAGAAAATGTTACTTAATAGTACATAAACAACAATTTCAACTCACAACCAGACTTTACTCGACTGTTTAGTCACGCCAAAAGTCAATGATGTCGGCAAGTATAACAACACTTTAACAGGACATAATTCCGATTTTTAGAAATTACTTCACGTATGACTTGGTACAGGAATCGTACCAACCTCGTTAAAACATAAAACGGTTGTGATTAGGTTAGAAAGCGGTCTGCACCAGAAGAAAAATACAATGAAAACAAGCTAATTCCAAAGTGCCAAATATAGCGTGCTATTAAATATTTTTAAAATGAAGCTTTTCTGAAATTATTATTTTAGCTAATTGAATTTAATAGAGAATGTGTGTACAGAAGCTCGTGCTCGCGGGAATAACTTGCAGTTAAGGGATTTTTTTTTTTTTAATTGGATTTTACATCTCGTCGATGTTGAGCTTATTAGCGGCGGGAGAGGATAGAGGGCAAAGAACGGGAAGGAATTCGGTAATGGCCTTTTTAGAGAGCCATGTCAACATTCGGCTGGAGTGATTTCGAGAAATCATGGAAAACGGAAATTTGGATAGCCGGAAGGGTATTTGAACCCGTGTCCTTCCAAATGCAAGGCCAGAGTGTTACCGCTCACCCAAAGTGCTTAGTTTAATGGAATTGTAGTGTATTTGGCATTGTTGACCGGACAGTGTTGAGGGTAACGCAAACCGCACAGCATAGCCGTTATGTGGTGTACATACATTGCCTCTTCCCAGGGGCAACACGAATTTGCGCTGTTCACACTATTAGGTCAATATCACCGATGCGGACCTCATATGGGGAGGAGGGGTGTAAACACGGTTAATAGACACACTGCGCGTTACAGTTTGAGTTTTAATACGTCCATAGAGGGCGGTAATCTAGGGGAATCCCCGCACGCGACGGCAGAGGCGCCTAGCAGAGCATTTCGCCCACTTGTGCTGTCGGTTGATCTGTCCGCCGCTAGAGTGCTCTGGCGTTGCCGCACTCGGCGCGTCAACACTGGCGGTTTTGTCGATTATGGCAGTTCGCGGTTGTCTCCAGAGATGGCACTAACGCCTCGGGAACCAAACCACTGAAGGGTAGCTCTCACCCATCTATCTTTATGATAGCCTCTATTCCCCAACACGTCTGGAAAGTTCCCTCTTGTCTTGTGTGTGTTATGGTTACGCTCCAGATTCATGACCGCCTGTTATATAGTTAGAACGGCAACACCGACCATAAGGCCCGCGTTCATCTACAGCAAGATACGAGATACGATGCCATATTACGAGACGACATTATACGTAGATTAAACCGGCTTGTAATTTCATGCACACCTTGTTTTCACCTACGCGAATTTTATATTTCCGTACTCGTATGCTTTCAACCCTATGACTTGGAAATTTGTAATAAAAAAATCAGGAGAGTGAAATTAATTACAGCGACTGGAGAAAACTGTTTCTCTAGATAATCTGTACAATCAAAGGTTAAAAACTGCAACTCTCATAATCTTTACATTTTATAGATATTTAGAAAAAAAAAAATTAGACATCTATTCCTACAACTTTTATTTCTAAAACAATTGATTTGATTGAATAATTGTTTTATAATTTAAAATGATATGGGAGCGTCCATAAACCACGTAGCTCCATTTTGGCCTCCTGTGAAACCCCCTCCCCCTCACGTAGCCCGATGTGGCTTTTTTCTCTACTCCAGCCCCCCCTCCCCCCCTCGCGTAACAAGTAGTTTTTTCCATATTGACTCCAGAAGACTATCGTAAATTACATACAGGGATAATTAAATTATTGAAATAAATATTTACATGTTTCTGAGTGTTCTGTACCTCATTTTAACTATGAGAAATGATATGATTGGAAAGCTACGTGGCCTGGCTCAGAAACCTCCCCCCCCCCCTCCCCCACGTAGCCTAGCGTAGCTTTCCAGCCAACCCCTCCCCCCTCCTAGACCGAACCACGTAGTTTATGCACGCTCCTTATGCAGCCTGATAAAGATTACAGGCATAGTTTAGATACCTTATTTCCCAAAATAACTGAGTCATTTTAACATATTTAATTCTTCCGTTGATATTTTTTTTATTTTTTTTTTTTTTTTTTTTTTTTTACCAAGAAATAAATTATTTTGGAAAGAGAACTTTACTAACAGAATATTTTCTGTCTATACAATATGAAACACAACTTCGAAAAATTTACACGGGACTAGATTTTAAAAGTCTGCTGTTTTATAAATTTTAGAGTTAATTTTTAGTTAATTCAGTTTAAAACACATTTGTATCGAATCCTCAATAATTCGTACTTATTTTTTTTTATTATTCTTTAACTGCTATTGCTAATTCTGTTAGTATTTTATTCCAGTCCCTGATACCTTTACCTCATCATTATCGTCATCATTAGTGTTCTGCCATAAGGCAAGTTTTCACATGGCTGCACTCTAAGCTCTCCTGTCTCATGTCTATAACGTCAAATGAAGCGGAAACTACATGGACACGAAGAACCTTTACCTACGTAAGAAAATTTCACACTCCCTTATCGAGTGCCAGCTTGCGGTCATGGTCATGTTTTCTATTTCAAGTACTATTGCCATTTCTTCTACTATAGTGCTGGCCAGATCAATTGGCGGGTCTCCTAGAATGCGCCGTTGCCAAACCACGCGCTTAACAGTTGTATTCACCTTTTTACTTGAAGTAATAGTTTATACTGTTTTTTAAATAATTTATAATCACAATTTTGTGATAAAATATTGATTTATGTCATTTCGTTAAGAAAGTTATGTTCGTGTAAATGCATTTGATATAACTGAAGAATACTTTCTCGAGAAACTAAGAAAACGTATTGAATTACTCTTCTTATTTTATTTGTGGCTAAGCACGTATTAAATTTTATTTACAACTAAAATCAAAATTATACTTTGTTATCCTCTGCACTGAAAAACTTGCAAAATTGACGACAAAATTATATATATATATATATATATATATATATATATATATATAATTAAAATTGCTGTATACCAAAAATTTATATGTAGAAAAGAAGTATGGCCACTGCAGTTCTTTTTATAAAAAGCAACCATACTAAAAGTAAGCAAAAATGTTATATTGTCATCATGAATATTATTAGAAAACCAAATGTTTTTAAGCAAAATTAATAATATCCAACAGTAATATCGTAACTTACTACCAACAATAAAACAAGTTAAAGATGAGTTTGGGGTTTTAAATAACATTAACACAGCAAATGTTTATAGTATCTTAAACTGTTAAGTACAAGCTATTAAAGTTGCACAGTAATTGATAAGTTTATTGCGTAATATGTTAAATGTTCTTTAATACCTTACTTGTCATTATTCATCTCCATCAACGCCTTCTTCTTCATCATCATCATCTTCCACTTCTTCGCTGCTCTCGTTCTCTGCCGTTGAATCTTCGTTGAGGTTGATTATAAGAGGCTCGATTACATTATCTTGGACCACTTCCTTTTCGAAATCTTCTGTTTGCAGTTTTTCGGTATGGTAAACACATTTCTGCCACTGTTCGACGGTGACGTTTTCCAAGGCTCTATGCAACAAACGTTCGACATCGGCGGTTTTGAAAGTGTTGTTTTTCTCCGCCACTTCTCTTTTGGCTTGGGCCCAAATGAGCTCTATCGGATTGTACTGGCAATGATTAGGGGGTAATCGGACTACTTCATGTCCTCTTTCGTTTGCAAGTACATCCAACTCATACACCGGTTCTTCTTTATTCATGCGGACCTTCTCCAGCATCTCAGCTCTAGTCTCCGTAGGCAAATACGAAATTTTCTTTTCTGTTAGCCAAGCAGCTATAGCAGCTTTCGGCGATTTGGTTGTTGGAGCTCGGTTTATCACTGCCGAATGATATTTGGCGTTGTCCATGACGATGATAGAACCTTCCTCCAAAATATTCAAAAATCTGTTGAGAAACCAATCTTTAAACGTCGTTGTATTCATTTCTGAGTGATAATCTTCAGATTTGTTGGTTTTGCTGCATCTGTAGACCAACTTACTTTCCTGGAGAAAGCCTGTCTTTGCTGACCCCGCATGCAAAACAATTAGCCTTGCCCCTTTTCCGACAGGTACCTTTAAGCCCCCACTTTGATTTGAATTCTGCCAGATATTTTTTAAAGAATGGTTCTGAGTTACCCAAGTTTCATCTAAGTAAAAAATGGGTCGCGTGTCACCTGAGATACAAAGGGAGCTCATTTTCCTCAAAAATTTGACTCTTGAGGACACTAAGTCGTTTCGCTCAAGCAAAAATCGCCTACCATCATTCTGACGCCTGTATTTAAACCCTATATTGTTCAATATGCGTCTTACAGATCGTGCAGATCCTGTAAAATTTATCTTCTCTTTTAATATTTTTCTTAATTTTTCTGAGGTAGGGTACTCACCACGGTCGTAAAATTCGTGTACTGTTCTCCTGACAATGTCCCTGTCAAAGTCGTTAAGCTTTGTTATAGTGCTGTATTGTTTCACATTTTTCTTTGGAGAAACAAACGTAGGTGATTTTCCCTCACGACACATTCGCTGGACAGTTCTCAAACTGACACCACAAGCTTCAGCGCAAATAGCCTGCACATTCCCTAAATTTCTTCGCAATATGGTTGTTTTTTGCGGTAACAAATCACTACAGTTTTTTATTTCATCAACATCAAGTACGTCCATATTTTTCAAGTCTTTTCTTACCAGCGTACATGAAGAAGACAAAATTTCACCATAATTGTCCACAAGAAGTTTGAAATATTTATATACATTGTGAATGATAGATTTACTCTGCCGGCGAAACTCTGTTGTCTTCTTCAGCCGCGATGGTCCTGCTGTCGATGACGTGCGTCTTGTTGGAGTCGTTAGTCCGGAAACACCTGGAGTAGGAGAATAAGTCTCTTCCTGAGTATCCATTTTTAGTAGCACGATTCTCTTGCTAAATTACCGTAATTATAAGTTAATGCACTTTTTGTTCGGTAAAATTAGGACACTAAATTACTGTAATTAATAAATAACTAAAACGAATTATTTAAATCGCAAGCAAAAATCGCAAAACGCTAAAATCAAAATATTCTCTCTCGAGCAAGCTCACCCTCACACTGACACACTTTCTAACTCCGATTCACAGGTTCACACATTTTTTTGTGTGTTGAAAGGGAGGTGGAAGATTTGGGGGTGGGCTGCCGCTTGGACTAGGCAACACAGGCCGCACAGTGTTGCAATTTTCAGGTGATAGAAAGAGAGCGCATCGCGAGTTTGTCCCCAAGTACGGCAACAGCGCGTTAACACTGACCCGCCAATTCTTCTGTCCAGAGCTATAATATCCATCCAGGCCTCAATACTAATATATCCCTTATAAATTCTCAGTAATCTCAAGGGGAGGACACCAATTCAGATTCAATTCATACTGTGTGTAGTAAAAGTTCATGGCCAGAGTTGTAATGTGGCAAAGCAGTAACACGCACTTCTTCGCCATTGTCGAGAAAATCGGCATTGAAATATTCCGTTGCGTTGAAATACTTTCTGGATTACAGCGAGTAAACTCTCTGCTTCATAAGCGCATTGTCGCCAGATCGAGTCCCGCTGTTTGCAACTTTTTTTATTTATTTAAATATGTATACAGATAATTCCCGGCAATAGGTTTCAACAATTATGCATACAACAAGTTTTTTTTTAAATGTCGTTTGTTGTGAAAAACCGACGCTTTCAAACTTCGTTATGTTCTTCGGAAACTAAGTTATATCTCAAATACAGAAATATTTGCCGCGGCAAATATGAAATACAAATATACCGTTACAGTTGAAAGGCAGATGTTCATTCCCGCACCAGGGAACGGAGGGATCGAAACGAGATGCCTCTGGTTTTTTCCACAATAATAGGCATTTAAAAACTTATTATATGGATAATTGCTTCCGCTGCCAAGGCTTCGGGCATCAAGCTTCTGACTGTCTCAAGCAAGTGCGCTGCGTTCGCTGCGGAGGGAGCCATAACAACTTGGTTTGCACACGTCCACGTGAAGCAACACCAACGGTTGCAAACTGTGGTTCTGACCACGCCGCCAGTTATGGGGGATGCCCCATAAGAAGAAAGCTTCAAGCAGCCATCAGAAGCCGTCAACGACAGCACCAACCCAGTCACTCCCAAAGAATGGGAAGACCGGAAGGACCTCACAGATGGTCATCAAGCCACTTCAATATTCATCCGCCGACCAACTCAATTGACCAACACGGGCAGCAATGCTGTAATCAAGAGCCAAGACGAGCAAATCAGCTGGGGAAAATCCTCGAGTTGTAAATACAACTGATTGCGCCAATGATCCCCAACTGACCACATGAAACCAGTTAGCTATCGAACGAATAAGAATATGAAAATGGTTTCCACACAGGCCGTAATCACCACGGTCAAAGCCGGTTTTCCCCCAAAGTGTATAGTTCGAGAAAATAAAATCCATCACCATCAGTGAAACCATAGATAAAGCAACAAATCGTAGCGGGGCTGTATAACACCGTTGAGGCAGTGGAAAAAAAAAAAAAATGTTGTAACTGAGAGCCGGTAATTATCTGCACACATATTTGAACAAATGAATAAATAAAAAAAAAGTTACCAGCAGCGAGATTCGATCCGGGAACGACGGGAAAATGAGGCAGAAAGCTTGCTCGCTGTGCCACGCGTCACTTCAAAACCTGCCTAACAGAGAAAATATTTGAACACAACGGAATATTACAACGCCGATTTTCTCGATAGCGGCGAAGAAGCGCAGCTTACTGCTTTGCCACATTACACCTCAACCCATGAGCATTTATTACACACAGAATGAATGGAATCTTAATTTTACGATTGGCGGCCTCCCATAATAATAATAAGTCATAAAATTTCAATGGAGCGCACTCTCCCTACATACCCGTCTTTTTACTTTTGCCCTCGACTGATCTTAAATTTAAATTCTTTGAGTGTTTTTGGTAAATTATTCATCATTTCTCTCGGCAATTTATTCCAATCCCTTGCACCCTTGCGAGGTATCCTTTCCTTCTTTTACTGCTATTTTTATTTTATCTTTTTAGCGTCGTTAATTAAAGAAATCCTGGTTGGTTTTACCACTCCTTCCAGGTTCTTTTGCAACCTCTTCTGTAATTGATAGCACATTCTGGACTTCCCAGGATGTCGTCACACACGTTGTCAGATTCTTCGTGGTTTAATTAATACGGTAATTAAGTAGTCCACAATGTATGTCACCTTAGACCTGTTTTTATTCTCAAACACGATGTCAACGATACAGGTTACATGCATTCGTAGAACCCAGAGATTGCATACAACGCTTCTTCCACAGAAAATACTACTAACGCAGTCATTGGTAGTCTCGAATTGAATCTGTATAAACTACTACTGTCCTTCTGCTGATTTCTTTATATAGGCTCTATCGAAATTTCTAGAACTCTTCAAAAGCTTCCGCCAGATATTTCTCGAACATTAACAATTACTTAAACAATTGAAACATATTTAAAAAATCAGAATTAATACTTAATCATTTACAATCGTTACAAAATGGTCAGAAATGGAAATTAAAGATACTTAAACACAAAATTATTCACAGAAATCATTTTAAACTGTAGTAAATTCTCCTTTAGACATCGTAACTTGCATTAATACTTGGAATTACAAACATTTAAGCAATTCCCTTACACAATTCTGTTCTTAAACATATTAAATGGCCTTTAAATAATTTCTTTTCATAAAATAAAGTCTTTATACACTGATTTACAGGAAATTGCAAAACAAACCTACCAGATCATATTCAACCAAACTCTAGCTTACTACAAATGCTTTATAAAACACAATTCCATTTAATTTTAGGTTTGAGGGCTGTTACAACGTAGATTAAATTTAGTTATACTCCTCTGTATAAAATCGAAGTATTTGTTGTTTTATAACAACTACCATTTATTAACACATCTTAATCAACTCAAATAATTACACTTCTCCTATTCATGAAGTCAAATACAAACAACGGTGCTTTGATACATACATTAATCTCACCGCCATCCTTCTTATATCAATAAGCATCTCTTTGGCTAAACAAACAATAACATTTACAGTCTACCAACTTCAACACAACAAAATATATTATGAAAACTTAAATTTACCCCTTTTTACACATACTACTACACTGTAAGGCCTTATATTAGAAAAAATTCATTCTTACATTGCATAAAAACGAAGTCGTATATTTATTACTATTATTATTATTATTATTTCAGTGTCTGATGAAGTGGGACTTCACACCCTTCCCTGCGAAAGAAAAATTTCCCACACCTTATGCCTGAAATCCAGGGCCAGCTTCTGGTCATGGTCAACATTACCCTTCGTCGCACCTCTCTTAATTTTCCTACAAATATCTTTCTATGCTTCATCACAAATTTATGCCTTGTACACTCCCATGATTCTCTTCACCCTTCTTCTATCCTTCAATGAATCCCACTCCAGCTGCTCTATTATACAGTATTAGTTACCGATTGTGTTTTGCGGTAATTTCCAAAGACAAATCTGGAATCCCTTCTCTGCACCCCAACCAACTCCTGTATTTGATACCCAAAGTGTGGGTCCCATACTACACCAACATGTTCCAGCAGTGGTCTGATCAATGTTTAGTACCCCAATTCCCTTATTACTTCTCCAGTGCGTCCCATAAGTTCGACTGATTGATGTTTCCCTATGGTCCCCAACCCAGCACAACCAGTTAGTATCACAAACAAACAAATCTAGCTATGCGTGCAAGGAATTCGCGATTTTGTGCTGTAAGTCAAAGATACTATCAAATAAATGCTGGCTGTACAGGAGAAAGCAAGGAAACAGCCATTTTTCCCATTCTTTCTTGGATCTTTTGTTTCCTACTGATTCTGTGCGCTATGTAAATGTTTGAAACACGTTTGTGCACAGATTTCTTTCTGCTGCCATCAATTCGGAAGGTTTTAAGGTTGTGGATGAGTCACAAGAAAGCTTCAGTTCCGCTCACGTAGTTCCTCCGTAAACAATGTCTATGATAGTGTACCCTGGCGTGTGTACTAACAGAATGCTTTACTTGTATGTGTATAAACTATGGCATAAAACTGAATTGCAAAGTTGATCTATTATAGTTTGAACAATTTGAACACATCATAGCCGCAGTATAAAACTAACTGAATTATTTCCATATGTTTGACGTTAATACGTTCCTGTACAGAAGTAAAAACTATCACTACGTTTTTATTTGCTTGAACAGATTACAGGATGATTACTGTAGGACTTAATTAGTATAACCCAGATCATTAGTGTGCAACATTACATAAAAAGCTGTTTACTATTTTAAGGTACGTAAAATTTTTAACGTTTTATTAGTATCTTTGTAAATTAAAAGCTATCCCATCCCGAAGGTTAACTGGACCTTCCTCAAGGAGGGTACTAAGTCCAGTACCAGAGGTAGGACGGCCATATCCTTTCCTAACCTATCCTAACCCGGTATTCCTACCGGATAAAGGTTACCAAAAATGTAAAGTGGAATCTGAACTACAGAAGCGTTCTGGCGTACTTCACATTATATAGCAAGCCGTGCTCGAGGCAAAGGTCGGTTTAAGGACCTATGAAAATCCAAGCTGAGACAGGAATTCGAAGCGGGAACCTTTCATTTATAACTCATCAGGATAAAAAGTGTCTTGCGTATTAATGTAAGCTTCACTACGTGTACATTCCTTGGAACCTGTTCTTTATTTCTTGCGCGATGCGCACGCAGACAAACTATAGTTTTTGGTCCCTCTATCTACTGTAGTGTGCATTGCAAATACTGTTTTTTAAATGAATTTCTTTCGCGGAGGCAATTTCTTTGCTGTATTATTATATGTAGAGATGTAGTTTTCCGTACACAATCACTTCTTTACTTACTAAATTCAGGAACAAACAGGGTATCTTTTAAAGTCATTGCGTCCGTATATATGCTTACGACAATAGTACCGTCGGTATCCTGAAGCGATAAAATGTCGCTGGAGTTTTTGCAGTGTTCAGACTCGTGTTAGTGGGTGTAATTTTTGTGGTTCTACCTGGCCCATCCTAACCGCTTTGATGTCCTTGCGTTCGGGCAGTACCTCTCCACTGCGCGCCAAAATCTGCCACTCACCTTGTCTCGAGGTCACAGCTGTTCAATGGGCTACACTCCATAGCTGCCAACTGTGCAAACAAAATACACTGTTTTACTGCCAACTGTGCAAACAAAAATATTTTTCGTTGTACATTAAATACTGCGTTGCTGCTAAACAACAGATTTTGATCACTTCGGTAATATCAGCGATTTAGGGTATGTTTGGAAATTAAGTAGACGTGACTTACATTTTAGTAGTTCGGTCGTTGTGGCTACTCTTTAACTGATGTAATACTGTTAAATTCACTTGTTATTATTATTTAATAGCTTAGTGATTGGTCGTAGCTGCTCAATGGCCTCCACTCCATTGTTGCCAACTGTGGAAACAAATGTTTCGCTCTTAGCTGAAAAAAAAAGACATTGAATATTAAGTAGCAACTTGCCTTTAAACAACACGCTTTCGTTACTTCAGTAATAGTAAAATGAGAAGTACAACTCAGAGATTTAAAGTGTGTTTGGGAATTAAATAGACACGTGATGTATAATTGAATGCATTGTAATAATTCCATTATACTGGCTTTAAACTGACGTAACATGGATAATATGTAAAAAAAAAAAATAGCATAGTACCTAGCATGGTGATTGACCACAGGTGCTCAATGGACACCATGCCACTGCTGCCAACTGTGAGAAAAAAATTTCACTGCCAACCATTAAACAAAAAATATGCTTAGACATTAAGTACTGGCTTGCCGCTAAACAAAGTCACTTCAGTAATGTCAGAAATAAAAACTTCCGGTCATACACATGTCAGTTTTCAGTAGTTTCCCGAAATTACTACAGTGGAATGATTCCTTTATGGTGTTGTGACGGAAAAGAGCGGTTTCTGCTTTTTACCAATTATATTGAAACATTTAATTATTAATAATGATACGGCAACACGAGAATACTAAGTTCACAGCAGTAGTATATTGCTTTCAAATGGTAAAATGTACCAGAGAAGGAATTGGATTACAAAACTTTGGTCAGACCATTGCTTGAATACAGTAGTGTAGTATGGGACCCACATTTTGAGTATCAAATACAGGAGTTGGAGAGGGTGCAAAGAAGGGCTGCTAGATTTGTTTCTGGAAATATCGCAGAATGCAATCAGTGACGGATATGATAAGAGAGCTGGAATGGGATTCATTGCAAGACAGGAGGAGGGTGAAGAGGGTCATGGGAGTGTACAGGGCGTATATTGGTGATGAGGCATAGAAAGATATTGGTGTAAGAATTAAAAGTAATGCGTGGAAGGGAAAAGATGACCATGACACCAAGCTGGCACTCGATTTCAGGCACAAAAATGTGTGGGAAGATTCTCTTTTTTAGGTAAGAGTGTCAGAGATTGGAATTAGTTTCCAAGGGAAATGATGAATAATTTACTAAAATCGTTGAAAGAATTTAAAGCTAAAATATGCAGAGGGCATATGTAGGTGCGTGCACGAAAGGGAGAAAATGGGTGTGTAGGGAAATTGCCACCAGAGCGTGCGCTCAAGCGCAATTTAATTAAATATTATTATAATTTCCACTAGGATATCAAATATGGGCATGATCTTTTTTTTGCGTGTTTTTTAAATTTTTTCCAGTTATGGAACGTCCATAAATTATGTATCTCAATTTTTGCCTCCTGTGAAACCCCCACCACGTAGCTGACGTGGCTTTTGCATTTACACCCCACCCCCCCTACATTTTGCACTATTTTCTCGTCCGAGAATCTTAAAGTACCTACGGAGATGTATAAATAGCTTCACGAATTTCACGCTGCGTCGAAATGCTCGTCCTCCTCCTTCCTGACATTACGACCAGGTGTTCTGGCCTCGCATTCGGGAGGACGCCGGTTCGAATCCCCGTCCGGGCATCCAGATTTGGTTTTCAATGGTTTCCCCAAATCACTCCAGGCGAATTCCGGGATGCTTCCTTCAAAAAGGCCATGGCCGAATTCCTTCCCGTTCCTTGTGCCCTGTCCCATCCCGCCTCTAATGTCCTCGATGTCGACGAGGCGTAAAGCCATAAGTAAAAAAAAATTATGTAATAAAAAAGTCGTCAGGGTCTTACGTGTTCCCTACTGAATCTCTAGCACACTGCGAAAACGGCAAAATCTTTTATACATACGGAGATAATTAAATGACGGAAATTAATTCCCACATGTCGTTGTGTGTTCTGTACCTTATTTTTACTGTGACAAATAATACGAAAGAAAATAAACGTGGCTTGGCTTGACCCCCACCCCTCTCGTAGCCCAGCGTAGCTTCCTACTCAACCCCTCGCCTCCCTCCCCCTAGTTCAAGCCACGTAGTTTATTAACGTTCCCTTGGAAGAAATAGTCAAGATATCATTGCTGTTCGGTAAAATGGCTATCTGAATTTTTCCCCTACTAGCAGTCTATGGACTATGCTTTTATCTTTTCCGGCATTTGACTCGACTGGCTTGGGGAAACCATGGAAAACCCAAATCTGGATGCCCGGACGGGAATTGTAACCCGCATCTTCCCGAATGCGAGGTCAGAGCGTTAACCATTCATCCACCTACGGCGACTGACTACGATACACGACGAATATTCAGATCGTGAGAACCTCTAACAGATTTTGTCCATACTAAGGCCTGTTTTCCACTAAGCGGCTAGCCGCGGGCGGCTGGCCGCGCGCGATTCCTATTTATTCGGTTATGGCATTAACCATACCCATTGACGCGACCGCGACTTGGCAGTAGTCTTGTGTAGTTCGCGAACGAACTAGTTCGGAAGAGCGCTCCCACAGGCGAACTACGCGAACTAGTTCCCAGATCTCTCGCTCCTTAGTTCGTTCGATCCTTTCCCGAAGACCAACTTTTGTTTTAGTTTATTATCTAAAAGGAAACACAGTTCCTTGTGGACACATTTCACTGAAGACACAGATATAAAAACAAAATAAAAATAAATTGTTCAACATTAATAATTATTGCAGAAGTCACAAACGGAAATTTAACGTGGAATGTGAAAATAAAATACACTTTGATCCCATTATCAATTAAAAGACAACCATCGATAACCACAACTACCATAACAAACAAGAGAGCGCGTGCAGTAGCGCTAGCAAAGCGAGCGAGCAAGCTGTCTTCGGGCGACCTAGTTCGCGAACTAAACAGAGCGCTCCCGGTCGCGAACTAAAGAGAGCGGTACCGTTCGCGAACTAAACTGAGCGCTGTCGGTCGCGAACTAAACTGAGCGGTACCGTTCGCGAACTAAATTGAGCGCTACCGTTCGCGAACTAGCACCATTCGACGCTAGGGTTTGCAATATTTTTTCGGTTGATGGTAGGAATTTTTTTTAAAGAATAACCTATAAAAATATGTTACACTTCAAAAATATAATATTTTACGAAAGAGTAGAAAATCATAAAAGGTATGTTTTTACTATTTCATTTTTAAGCTATATTTTTTGCACTTCTTGCATCTTTAATTCTTTTTTGTCTACAGTAAAATCACATTCAGTTGTCAAATTAATTTCGAACAAAAGCTCATTTTTTATTCATGAAATACTTCTCTTACTTTTACCTGGATTTCGTATAATATTGTTATTTCAGAGTAAAGTTTGTTCACTTTGATATTCATTTTTTCTCGTAAATTTATAACCTCTAATATAGTCTCACAGTCATCAAATGAAACCCTGTGTTTTGAATTTAATATTTGGATTTTGTATAGCCAATTGCTTTCATTAAAATCTAACTATTTACTAAGATACTCCAGACATTTATCAACGAATACTAGAGCATTATTTTTTATATTATCACTTTCTGTGGAGAATTTGGTTTCTAAAGGCTTTCTCTTGTTTTTTTAACCAAAGAAACAGTATCTTTTATATTTTTCTAGCGGTGATTTTAAAGCTGACATAATATAATACTTATCTCAGTCTGTTGGTTAACAGCTTTGTGAAAGTGATGAAAGAAATGACTTGCGAAATTCAAAAAGATTTTAACTTTTGTGTCTTCATCAGTTTCATTCGTCGCCAAAAAATTGTGAATGTGTTTTGGATTATCCTCCCCTTCACTAATAAAATAATAGCTCAATGACTTCCAATTCATTGGACTTTCGTTTATTGCTACCACTTTCTCATTCAAGGGTCACTGTTATTTTTATATGTCTAATTGTTTGGTATCACATTGGAAGTATTAATGTTACTTTTCTTAATAATATAGGTAATACTATTTCTGTCATATAGTACTTAACTTGTAGCCAATAGTAGAATTATATTTTGTTCATGATTTCCAAAACTTTATTTAAATAAAAAAGCCGATTACTTATAAACGGGTATTTTAATTCATCAAAATAAACGCGTTTATAATATTTTGTAAGTAATGTTGTGTTGTTGTTGGGGTTTAAGGGCGCGTCGACGGCAGGGTCATTAGCGCCTTTTATTAGTAATGTTACTTCCATGAACTAATAAACAAATCCATTTAAAAAATTAATATTCTATGAATGCATGTAAAGTAAATAGTAAAAACAGCACAATTATTCAATTTACCCATTTGTGTAAAGGACAATGAGCACTTTGGTTTATCGGCGCCAACTGTTCATGCTAATGTAATTTGAAAGGGCTATTATTAAGCAATAACTTTTGTTAAGAAGGTCATATTAAATTCCATTTAGAAACGACAAAAAAATGATTATGTCCTAATTAGTGTTGCAAACAGAAAAAAAACAAAATGTTTTTTTTCAGCTTTGTGAAAAAAAACCTAGCACCCGTGTTTTTTTTCTAATTTTTTTTTTTTCAGAAAACAATATATTTGATAATTTATTTAAGGAACTTCCATTTTACAAGTGTGTTTTAAGTCTTACTGAATCATATAATGTCTCACATAATGATTCATAAGGGTATCTATATAGGTAATATAATTTTATTCATCCTCTATGTCAGTACCACATTCACTAGTATCAGCACTACCAACACTTGTTCGATCGGAGTTGGAATTTTCTGTCTCTTCTTCTGTCTCCTCTAGATCCATAACTTCAGAAATAGTTAAATTTTCTTTTACTGGTTGTTCTTGTATTGTACGCAAAATATTTTGAGATTGCAATTTTAAATTGTGAGCAAAGTACACACTGTGCATAAAGACTGCGCCGATAGTTTTGTATTACGGTCTTTTAAGTTTGAATTAAAATCTGTTATCATACAAAATAGGAGCTTTACTTCTTTTCAATCGTATGTTTACACCAACGATTGCAAGGAAACGATTCATAATTAGGGACCGTGCACAAACTACGTGGCTCGGTCCAGCGGGAGGAGGGGTTAGCAGGAAGGCAACGCTGGGCTACGTGGAAGAGGGGGGGGGGGGGGTTCCGAGCTAGGCCACGTAACTTTCCTTTCGTAACATTTTTCACAGTTAAAATGAGGAACTGAACTCACAACAGCATGTGAGTATTTATTTCCCTCAGTTAATTATATCCGTATGTAATTTACAATAGTCTGACAAGAGAATACAGTACAAAATGTCTTCTGGAATCAAAACGGAAGAAAGCTACGTGCTACGTGAGCGGGGGGGGGCAAAAGCCACGTAGGGCTACGTGGGGGAGGAGGGGGGGTTCACAGGAGGCCACAATGGAGCTATGTGGTTTATGCACGCTCCCTTACTGACAATTTAATGAGTCAGTACCACTATACTCTGAGAGTTAACAAGTATACGAATATAAGGAAAGCCCAATAAAATAAAAAGAGGCAAAAAACCGTGGATAAATTTTAAATTCCTAATTTTTTAAAAAGATCTGTAGGTAATTTTGTTGGGCTGGCAGCACTATTTCAAATAGCAAGTATCAATCCAAACAATGGGGAATGGGGATTCCTTCTGGCGCAACCTAGTCTCTTCGGGAAATCCCCGTTCATAAAGAAAATTTTAGTCAATTTTGCCAATATTTTCGTAATTTTTTTTTCTACTGAATCAGAAAAATATAGTAGATTTTAAACTAAGATAAGTACTTAGAATAAACTCTAAAACAGTCATTTTAAACGATAACTGCCTTACAAATTTGAGATTTAGTAGTTGTGAAAAAAACGTGTTCCAGAATAAAAACATGTTTTTTTTCAAAGTTTTTTTCATGTTTTTTTTTTTCAAGCCAGAAAAAAAACCGTTTTTTTTACAACACTAGTCGTAATAAAACTGACGCGCGACTCAATATCTTCATGAAATTACTGCGCAATGCACACTGCGCGGCTAGCCGCTCGCGACTGATCGCCTCCGGCGCCATTGTTGTCAGTGCGCAGAGTGGCGTGAATGAAAAAAGACGTGTTTTTTGTGCAAGACAACATGACGCAAGGCACAAATACGGAAGATTTCATAAGAGAAATTGAGTCTTTGCCATCGATATGGAATATGGAGAGTAGAATATTCTGACGGCTTGGAAGACTTTTTGGAAGACTAACCAAGCTGGGTGGGGCATCCTTGCACTAATCTTCATTACGGCCACGCCTTTCACGTACAAAATTATGCAAAATACACGTAACTTTAACAATGTCTATAGACAAATCTATGCCTGTGTTTAAACTCTCTGAAATATACGCCATTTATTGGCAATTATCCCATATGTACACTCGATGTATAGCCTTGCTCTACACAACCTATAATTAAACACTCTTTTTTTTTTTTTTGAAAATGTTCGCCCACTATAAGGACACATAACTTTATCAGTTAGTTTGAAAGCATCATCACCGACGAAAACATAAGGCATCGGTGTGTACTTTATTGATGAAATTGGCGCATTTTCTGGAATATTTAGTTCATTCTTGGTCAGGATTTTATATATATATATATATATATATATATATATATATATAGACTGTACTATCTCTAAATATAAATGCGTCACTGCATTTTCAAATGTAAATAAATTTATAGTTAATAGAAAAATTCGTTTTCGTTTTCTTTTTACTAACAAGTAAAGACATGTTACTTCTTCTACATCCATTTTGAAAATGAGCTAGTTTGTGTAATACAGCCGCGCGTGCAGTCGCTACAAAATTAGCCGCTAGCGACTGCGGTCGCCCGCGACTTACCGCATAGTGGAAAAGCAGCCTAAGAGGTCCGTGATGGATAAAAGCATGCTAAATGTACCTCATAGATATAGTTTCAAGCACAAAACGTGCTTCTGATGGAGATGAGGTATTGAATTGGAAGTGTGTGGACAATCTGATGGAAATACACTTGGCAGATGGAACAAACTAACCACTGATTGCTTAGCTCTGGGAGGAAGTAGACCATTGAGAACACACAAATGTAGCTAACGACCTGAAGACTTGATTGTGACCTATGGCAGTATCTGCGATAGTCCTGTGGGGGAGTGAGGTAGGACTCTGCCATCAAACGTACCGCGTTGGCTAATAACAACCGTATAACAAAAAAATCACCAAATATAGCACACCCTCGATGACCGAGAGTTCCGTTCTGAGGTTGTATATTAAACTGAATTCATTAAATAAATTATTTCCAAAAATTCTACAAAAATCAATACAAAGTTATTTTTAAATCAATATTAGTTTTGCGAAATTGTCTTTCAAATCATTCATATGTATAAGTCAAAAACAAAAGAAGGTAAAAAATTGCAGGAGGGCCCTAAATTATTTTTGAATTTTGAAAAAAGTGTTTTCATTCCAAGTTTATTATTCGATTCGTGAAATTCTCTATGGAATGATACATATAATTCTTTGTCGAGAAACTATCTACTTATGTAAAGAAGTTGTTAAATGACCCATTTAGTGATTCTGTGATAATCACAGACTCCAGACAGTTTGCTAGAATTTCCCTATGAGGCTATGCATTTTTGATAGAATTTTGGCATCACTTGTTCCGGAAAAAATATTGAAAGTGTCAGTTGATAGCCATAAACATTTTCCGTTCAAAAATTTTCATTCAACCCCACATTAAACCCACTGTAATTACACCATGATTTTCAAAATTTTACGTCATTCAAGTTACTAAAAACTAATAGAATGTGCAATTTCAAGTTTATGAGTCAAATTGTTGACAACTTATGACGCCTGTGAGTGCTTTACTGTTCGTCGACCTAGAGGGTGGTAGAGGACTAGGGACAAGGAACGGGAAGGTATTCAGCCACAGCCTTTTAAAGAAACCATTCCGGAATTCGCCTGGATTTATTTCGGAAAAGGTATGGAAAACTGAAATCTAGATAGTCGAACGGGGATACGAAACCGCGTCCTTCCGAATGCGAGACACATGCATTACGCTCACCCACCAGGCTCAGTGTGATAAATGTGTGACTCCACGAGAATCATTCAGAACGAAGAAAATATTAGGACTGTTATCAGACAGATGCCAATAAAACTACTGCACCGTGCTACTGACCATTCCAAGCGGCCTGACTGCACGGTTTGGCGTGTGCAGGGGCAGTGGCCGCACGTGTGTTGCTTCGGCGTCTTGCCGGTAGCCTATACATCAGGCGACCCTCATTCTTCCGTGCATTTTGCAAGCACGATTTGACGTAGATATGTCTTCGTTACTGCGAGCTACATGAAAATTGTACAGTTTGTAATGGCTAATACTCAAAGACTGCTGAACGGAGGGCAACTGGGTGAAAAGCACTTGACAGAGAAAGCTAGAAAGAGTCAAATATATTATTATTATTATTATTATTATTATTATTATTATTATTATTACTCCGCGATTCACTAAAAGTGTGTGGCGGAGGGTGCATTGCACCTATCGAAAAGGGTTATGGTTTGGAAGGGTTATAAGGGATATGGCAGGAGGCGCCCATGGGCTATTGTGAGGAACCATCCCCGCATTCGCGTGGAGTGATCTGGGAAAACCATGGAAAACCCAGATCAGGATGGCTGTATCTCAGATGAGGGGCACGACTTGTATCGGTTCCGCTGCCGGGTTCCGGAATAGGAACCGGATTCCCTTTCGCCCAACGGTGCCAACCGGACCTGAAGATGACGGTAAGTTACGCTGTCGAAAATTCGTTGAACAACGATCAATTGATCCGGTCGTATGTGCCAGAGATCTTCAAGCAGCAGATTCGCCGGGAAAACCTACGATTACCTATTCCCTATTGCTGTCAACATACTATCGCTCACTTTCTGCGCGTCAATATTATAGTCCTCGTTTAATTTCCCATTTACTATTTAATTCTAAAGCTTATATTATTGGGACCATTACGGCACCCTTCATTCCGTCGAATCATATGCAATATAGTCATATTACACGTTAAGCCACGACAAAGGCTGTATGCGCGACTAATTGAAATTGTGTTACTTAAGAAAAAGCCATCTGTATTTGAGAGAGCTTAAAATGAAATTCCACCAGAATGCTACGAATATTATTGTAATTAGCACAATCTCGTGGATTTATCGTCAGCTTGACAAAGTTTGTGCTCATGGTGTAGTATAAGAAGCAGCTTTAGTGGCTCACTGATTGTGGTATAAAGACCAAAAGCTATCCTCAGATGAAGTTAGAAGAGCGATTTGTCAGTGCTGCATTATGTGTGCAACAGGTTGGTAGCCCTGAACGACAGTGTTTGTTCGACAGCGGGGGCGTAATTGGGGAATCCATCCTCATTAAAACTGCGCCGACCAATCTTAGCAAACAATTCTCTGTTCTCATTTGCTTTCAAAGATAATATTCAGAACTGCCGGAACATACAAAACATATTAAAACGCCAGTGTGTACATAAGTTTCATTGATCAGACGATTTAATCCAGTGCTGCCATCTCGAAAATATGTTTATGCCAAATTTACATTTAAAAATGCCAAAAATATGATAAAATTTTGGGAAAACGATGAAAAAAAAAGACAACAAAATTTAAGAGCACATAAGCATATCTACCCAAAATATAATCTACCATTTACGAACACTCCAACATGAAAACTCTACCAGAAACATCTCTATAAAGGGAATCTCTACTATACGCAACGCAGTATCTATAGTAAATATGTCTGCCACTTTTACTTTCTACCAATCACAAGCCTACCATTATCATTTCAACCAAATTGTAAACCTACAAAATTAAAACTAGAAGAATTCTATACCCTAAACATCGTCACCAAAAAAAATTCCTGCCTTATCTCGAAAATTATCTGAAACACAACTTAAATATATGTTTTAGTTTAAGAATAAAAAATAATGATTTAGAACAACTAAATTATTTAAATCTGTTTTTAAAAAATTCTTTGTTAAATCTCTTTATGGAGAGGCTCGTTTCGCATTTGTAAAATGTATAAAACAATCAACTTAAAATTAACGATAATCTATAAAAATTCTTGTGATAGATTATTCTAATAAACAAATGAACAATACTAAAATTTTATTACTCCAAGAAAATCGTTGACTTATCAGGGAAAAAATAGTAATAAATATGTTATATATGCTAATTGACTTTTTCATGCTAAATCAATTGAAAATTTGCTAAATTTAGCCATAAAAATGTTAAATTGGCAGCACTGATTTCATCCGTTCCTGATTTCGATGTAAATTTATTTTGCTTATGTTCGTTCATTAATGTCATTTGGAATAATTTTCGGGGTCGTTTTGTCACACACAAACGTATTGACAGCGCAAATCATGGGATACAAATCATGCCAGCATTCAGTCTTCAAACAATCTTGAGCAATGTCTCAGAAAACATACATTCTCTCATTAGCCTGTTTTGTAGACACAAAGTTATCTCTTTTTTTTATATAAACTGGGAGAAACATGATAACGATACCAGGAACAAAAGAAAATTTGAAAGGATCTCAAATGCACTCAGTTCTGATGCACATGGAAGTAGCTAAATATTACCGTGTTATCAACCAGAAAATATTTAAATGTTTTCTGGAAACTGTATAGCATTCAACACAACGTTAAAAGATTTTGTGTATGAGTATACTAACCCAAACTATAAATTCTTAAGGATTGAGGAAAACATTTCATCCATGGCCTTTGGAAGGAACCAACTCAGCATTCACTTGGTGTGATTTTTGGAAACCATGGAAAACCGAAACGTAGATCGCTGCACGGGATTCGATCCGCGTTCCCCCAATGAGAAGCCTTAACTTTAACCAGTAAAGTACAAACTATTTTTGTCCGATGCAACTAATTTACTCCGCCATAAAAGTTGCCACTGATTATCTAAAATTGGTGAAAGTTTGTACACAACACCATCACAGATAATACTGCAGTTGATCGAGCGTGGTGAAACGCTCTGGCCTCACATTCGGAAGGACGCGAATTCGAATCCCCGTCCGGGCATCCAGATTTGGGTTTTCCATGGTTTCCCCAAATCATTCCAGGTGAATGCCGGGATGGTTCTTTTAAACGGTCATGCGCAAATTTCTTTCCGTTCATTGTATCCCAGTTCTATGCTGCCTCTAATGACCCAGACGTCGACAAGGTGTAAAGCCAGAAGCAATAATAATAATAATATTGTCAGTTATTGCGCAGTGCCGACAGAAGTGGAAACTTAAAACTATGAATATCATACGCGCAACATGACATACTTATAACTACAGATATACTAAATGATAATAATAATTCCGTCGTAATGACATGCTGACAGGTATCTACTGGCTGCGCATTCAGCCCCTGTCTTAGCAGCCTTAACCTAATCCGGTAGTGCTACCATACGTTACCTAGTCAGACACCTTAACCACTGAGACACCAGACCGCTACAGATATACTGTTAACATTAGCATGTCGGTGACGTGTTATAAGATTTACCCATCCAAAAAAATCGGCAAGCGCGCCTAAAAAAGTTTTCAGTTCAAAAACTAAAAATCTAACTTATTCCACAACCCGACGGTTGGTGGAATCTTCCCGAAGGAGAAGTACCAAGCCATTGTGTCAGAGGCAGGAAGGCCAATTCCTTCCCTCAGGAGCCTACAATTTAACATGGAATTGGAACCACGGAGCGTCCCGGCGTAGCTCATACAATCAAATACAACTTCTAAAAATTCCTGCTCACCACGGATTTGAACCCGCCACAGGAGAAAGAAACCTTCGGAAGGAAGCGTCTTAACCGCTGAACTACCAGACAGCCTTGTTTTTAAATATACGTGTGCTAAGGTCTATAAAAAACGGATAAAAACCGTGGGTTTATGTGAACAACGATGACAGAAATTAAGGTGAGGGGAGAAAGGAGTATAGGGTTTAGGTTATTGTGAATCAAACGTAAACAGTTTTTTCTATTTCTTTTAAACTATAGGTATGCAAAGTTCCATCGAAATCGTATAAAACTGTGTGTTTGTATAAAAAACATTAGCAAAAAATAAAAATAAACAACAACAACACTAAATAAACATTCGTTTTTATGTAATACATACAAGTATAATCTATACTTTCATTGCTATCCAAGCGTGGTGGTGACGTGAACTAATAAGATTTTACCCACCAAAAAGCGTCCAGCGCGCATGTTATACGCACAACACGTCACAGTATGTCGGTGACGGGTAGTCGCGAACTCAAAGGTTTGCCCCCATCCAAAAAATTTCCCAGCGCGCCTAAAGTTTTTATTTCAACCTGCAGTTGACGCACAGAATTGCCATCAAGTGCGCTACAATCCTGATAATGTGGATGACAAATTGAGAATCTGTGTACAGTACAATCATTGTGTTTCTAAAAGGTTATATACATCTGCACTCTGCAATTCACGAAATTGCGGGTTCTTTGCACCAACTGTGAATTTCAATTCGGAATAGCTTGAGGGAAGAAAAAATTCTTGTAACCATCAGTACGACATCTAATTTCTCTAATCTTATCTCTTCTGTCATTACGACCGATACAGGTTGGTGTAAGAAGTATTTCGTCGCACTCGTAAACGAAAGCGCATGTTTGGCGATAAATTCAAAAGAAACCTACATGGTCTCTATACTAGACCAGTGGTTCCCAAATAGTTTTTCCCGAGTACCACTTCAAGAAAGAGCTGAACCTCGCGTACCCCCTTATAGCTCTGCGTTCATTCCAGTCTAGTGCTTCGCACAGCCACAGCATTACAGAAATGTAATTCACACACACACCGTTTGACTGTCTTAAAATATATTTTGGCGGTAGTAATGTTTGCGTAATTGTTTTTTTTTTCAGTTGTCTTATTGAATACCTCAGTCAAGAGAGAACCTCGCGTACCCCCGGGAGCAACCTCACGTACCCCTGGAGGTACGCGTACCACTAATTGGGAACCACTGTACTAGACAATCCCAACTTAATCTGACTGACGGTGTGGTGCGATAACTCTCTGTCGCTCTTACATATCTTTAACAGTTGGCAATCCCTGCTTGCGGCCACTTTTAAACAGGCAACTCAAACTTTTTATGTTTTTTACATGTCTCTCTTTGAAATAAATTGTAACCAATTTAAAATAAAAAGTAAACGAAATTTTTTGAAATTTAATTAAAAATATTTGTGGCCATATTTTTATAGACAACCCGGCAGAATAGTATTCTGCTATTAATAATTAAACATAAAAATTGGATTTTAATCAAAAAATAGATAGACGTAGGAATCATGGAGTCCGGCTGTGCACTGTGGAGTACGATATAAATCTTCTATGATTCGGATTACACTTTAAACGGTAGGTCCTTTATATCCAGCTACGATGGAGGCGGATTGCGCAGCCAATAAAAACTCTGTCACCAGGTCATTACGACCATACGAGCCTTTACATTTTATTTTTGTCCGTATTCGACGGCAGAAGAATAATGAACCCTATGCTATCCTCTCCTACCCTTCCCATTATTCTTTCCGACCATCCATTTCACTTTTACCATTTTTCTCAAAACCGCCCCTCGAAACCTTACAATTATATTACTTGATTCTTTGTTACTGATTAATACGATACTACACAAAACACATGCAGAGCGTGGTGGGTGAGTGGTTAACGCTCTGGCCTCGCATTCGGGAGGACGCCGGTTCGAATCCCCGCCCGGGCATCCCAATTTTCCATGGTTTCCCCAAATCACTCCAGGCGAATGCCTGGGTACTTCCTTTAAAAGACCATGGCAGAATTCCTTCCCGTTCCTTGTCCTCAGTCCTATCCCGCCTCGAATTACCTCGACGTCGACGAGGCTGTAATGTCCCTTGGTGACGGGAAGTTTATGCGTGTGAATTCCACGTTTCTTTGGCATCGGCGAGAGCCAGGTGACTCATACCTGCGCTGAAAGACCGAACGATTTATGGCAGGCCGTAAAGTTAAAAGCTTTACTCATTCAATGAAATTCAAAGGACAGTATAGGGACTGTGCCGAAATGAGGATTTCCTGGTACAGTAGAAAGTTGAAACTAGAGAAACGATGCTTCGGAGAAAAAGTCAGGTTGCGGAACACCTCTGTTGGGAACCAGCGAATCAAACTGTGTTACGAACTTTTAGAAACCATAAATTCTTTATGTTGCATGAGGAGCGCCAATGGAGACAGTGGACGACCCGCCAAACGCTGCGACTCGCTAAAATTTCCCGCGTCTGCTAAAACTCGGGAGCCTGCAAGTTTTCAACGGAGCGAACAAGCGGGAGAGACGACATTCTGTTTCTGGCCAGCAAATAATCCGCTCCGGCGCACCACGGGAGATTGCCGGAGAGGTGACTACCTGCGGGGAGCTAGCTCGCCAAGTGACCTTGCATCCAGCTGACCAACAGGGACCGTCTGATTTCTCCGCAACTCATCTGCTACGGTAAAGAACGCCGACGATGTATAGACACTCTTGCGTTATTCAACCCTAGGCAACGCTCTGAGATGAGAATCATGCTCTAAATTGTTCAAAAGAAACTTTTAGTGTTCAGTTCTGTTCAATAAACCAATCAATTTTATATTCAAAGAAAATAATAGGTGTTGTAAACCCTGCTTTCAATAACTTCCTTTCCAATCAATCAGTATATCATTTGAATAGATGACGATTTGTTTTTTTTAATGATTAAAAGTATTTCAGAATTGGAATGTCGCTTCTCTCGGATAGAGAACACTTCCATTCTTGGCGCCTACCCGGGATTAATTTTTCAAACTAACTTGTTAATGAATGCATCTCATTATTTTATTCTAATTTTAATAACGTCACAAACAAGACGTTACAAGGCGTAAAGCCATAAGCAAAAAATAAAGCAAACCTCTTTCGTAATTCAGTCGGGATCTTTCCGACAGTTGCCAATTCTTTCACTTTGCTGTAGTTATATGGAAGTGAGGAGTGGAGAGAATATTTAAATAAGGCGGAGCGCGGCGACGCATTTAATGAGGCGACCGGCGGCGAGCCACTAGCAATCGCGGTCCCTAAGCCGCTTACGCAATGCCTGCAGTCCTCTGATTGGACCGTCCGTCATTGTTTCCTGATCCGCTTACTGCACAAACTTCGCTCCCGCGCCATATTGCTTCCCTTCTTCATTGCTACAGAAAAAATAACTTCTCCCTGTCAACTGAAGAATTGTTCCAAATCCTCGGCTCTTGTTTACGCTTCCGTCCATTCTAAAAGAAAGACGGAACCTTATGGAATGATTCGTTTGTTTCTCTCTCACAGCTTCATGATTTTCATTTAGAAATTTGTAACTGAGAATTATTATAGTTCTTACTACCCCAGACAGAGTTATAAGGTAGCATGAGGAAAGCTTATTATAGAAGCTTTGGTGGAGGGTTGTAAGAAAAAACCGAACGTGGTGGGTGAACGGTAACGATCGGACCTGGTATTTTGGAGCACGTGGGTTCGAATCCTTATCCGATTTTCCTGAAATAACTCCAGGCGAATCGCGATATGGTTTCTACAGAGTGCCGTGGTCGAATTCCTTCCCGTTCCTTGTTCCCCAGCCCCTTCCCGCCTCTAATGACCTCGATTTCACTAGTTATGGCTTTTTACGCCTCGTCGACGTCGAGGTCATTAGAGGCGGGAAGGGGCTGGGGGACAAGGAACGGGAAGGAATTCGACCATGGCATTTTGAAGGAAGCATCCCGGCATTCGCTTGGAGTGATTTGGGGAAACCATGGAAATCCTAAATCTGGATGCCTGGACGAGGATTCGAACCGCCATCCTCCCGAATGCGAGGCCAGAGCGTTAACCGCTCACCCACCACGCTCGGTACCTCGATGTCTACAGGGTGGGAAAAAAAGTATTCGGTTTCAGGGAGTGTACATAATAAATCAAGTGGATCCATTTTACTTCTTTTGAGCCTCCCCCCCCCCCACGTAATTTAACGTGGGTTTTACCTTGAAATCCCTTCCCCCCCCTTAACACAGGTGGAACGTAGTTTTTCCGCATAATTTTCAGAAGAGATTCTGTTCCGATTCCTCTTACCAGACTATCATTAAAATTATTTGGTATGTAATGAACAAGACCTATAATGGCTTTATGTAACTTATTTTTAATAAATATTCTGAATCAAATGGTGACAGTAGCGACTCCTGCAAACGATCAATTATTGGGAAAACATCTGTATGAGGTACAGCTAGAGATCCTTATGTTACTGAGGTGTTACCAAACTAATTCTCCTCATTTCATTAAAAAAAAGTATCTTTTTTACTGTTTTTTATTTTATTTTTTGCTGTTGTCACCTTCCTTTCTACATTACCAGTGAATGCTTATCTCTCCTATTTAAAAGATTTCCGTAGCTCATAGACGCCGTTTTGGATTTTGAAAATTCTATTCTAAAGCTTTCCCTCATAAAGATTATTTTACAGCGCCATTTCAAATAACAGTCACACTTTAAACTTGAAATAACACAGCAGCGATCACTAGTTAAAGATGCACTAAAGTTTACGTGACGGAACAAAATTAGAATTATTTTTTCGGCATGTGATGTTGTTCCGATCCGAATCAAAACAGCAATGTTTAAAACAACAAGAACTGTCACTGGCGTGGAGCATACGGTGTAACGTCTGCAAGCGAATTTGTATCTAATTATCGCGTGCACAGTAAAAAAAAAAAATCGTGTGGTCGTAATGACCTGGCGACAGGGTTTTAATTGGCTGCGCATTCCGCCCCTGCCGTAGCCGCCTTAACCTAGCCCGGCAATCCTGCTGGGTACAGGGGACGTACAGTTTAACGTGGAATCCGAACAACGGAAGCCTTCTAGTGTACTTCACATTACACAGCAAGCTGTGCCAGAGGTGAAGGCAGGGTTAAATGCCTTACAGGGATTCGAACTGGGGACCTTTCGATCTCCAGTCAGACGCCTTAACCACTGAGCCCCCAGAACTCTCGCGTGGCTAATAATTTTAATCCATGATATCAGGCTGGCGCGTCATCTAGTTTTAAGCTCTCCGGCTCCGTGCAACCCGCACACTATGACTACAATTCACGCGCACGTACGGCGCTATGAGTGTATAACGTTGTCCCGTTGTTGAGAGAGGAATGTGACACAACTTATCCCATGGTGGGTTCGGCCAGCTCCCGTTTGCAGTTCGCTGATGTCCGCCCCTGTTAAAGCTAGGAAAAAGAGAGATTTAGCAATAACTTAACCACGATTGCTTGGGTGACTCCTTTAGAACGAGTGGAAAGAGATGTAATTAAGTTGTGTTTACTGTAGAAAACTTGATAAAGATATATAGCAAGGGTTTGTAAAACAACTGTTTTACGGGGTTAATTAATTAACAGTTACAACGATAGATAATTCAGTCACTTTTGCGAGCAGAAGCCTTGTGGCACTTTTGTCCTTACAAATTATCATTAACAATTAGTCCTGTTACGACTTGAGCCATGTAAAACAACTGGGTTTTACAAGTTTATTAATTAATGAAAATGATAGTCACTGTACACTGGTGTTCTGGCCAATTTAATGGAAAGGTTTCGGACTTCGTTTAAACTTATTTTATACAATGCGGTCGGCACAGCTGATAGTCGACGTAATTTCAAGCAATTTCTTCTCGGTATAGTTTAAACATTTGATACTGTAACACTGAACACACACAGTCAATTAATACTGTAGTAAGTTTTATTCAAACAGTTTATGTTTTAAACGACCACACATACGCCGTCCACCAAAATAATGATATTAATCCGAGATTACAGCTCCGCTCGCGTGAAAAGTACAATCACTCAGTGGCAAATTCAGTTATTAGCGTGATCACTGTTCTCACAACAATCACTGTTCATTATCCACTTATTATACACTCACCAAATGCAGTTTGTACGACTTGGTCCGTCCGAACGAGACGTAAACGACAGCCAATACTCTGTTCCGGCGAATTAGGAATTCATTTTAACTCGGGAGAATTCCACTGCTCCACACTTAAACGACATTCTCGTTGCCGCGCTGCCTCCATCAGTGACTATCGTGCACCGGCTATTGCTTCTTACAAAGAGTTTAGTAATACGAAGTACTTATGATAGGTATCGATTAACGACATCTTTGACATAACTGAACTTTAACAGTTTGTTGGCTTATTGCTCTGTAATGTCACAGTTTGGTACACTTATAAGCTATAGAAAAATAATACATGTATCGGAGGTACTACGGTAGTGGAGCATAGTATATCATTAGATCTAAAATAGAGGTAGTTGCATTTCTGAGCCAGCCGGTGGTGCGAAAGTGATAGAATTTACCTAATGCGGTGGTTACTCCATCACTTAACTACTATCCAAAGTTCCGCCTTAACAACTGCACCTGACACTGTTTCAAACTGGCTCCTCTGATTCTAGCGGCGGGAAAAGGACGTCTGTCATTAGCAGGACATTCATGTGATTGCCAGGGGAATACTGCGTGCGCTTTACATCTCTGCGTGTGCTCGTGTCGGCATTAGCCACTCCTGCAAATGATCAGTTACTGAGAAAACCTATTTCTCAGGTACATTGTGGGGTCTTTTTCCTCTTTAGGCGTTCCTAAAATCATTTTCCTTTTCTCTTTCATCATTTTTGATTAATTCATAAAATATATCGTACTACACCTGCCGCGTAAAACATCCAAGAAGAGCTGCATTTATTGTTTTATTTTGCTGTAATTTGTCACCTTTCTTTCTACATTACTAGGGAATGATTTTCTGATGTGCTTAAAAGATTTCTATATCTTATTGGAAAAACATTTTCGATAATCCTAGTAAAGTTTACTGTATAGTACCACTTTACACCACAATTCAAAGTTGAAATAACAATCAGGGAGCACTATAAATAAAGTTCTACTGAAACTCACATGACAGAGAAAATTAGAATTATTTTATCAACGTGTGGTGTGGTCCCACACGGGCGATTTTAATCAGAATGGATCAGCTTTATTTCAATAATAAATAATACGAACTGCCTTGGAAAATCCCGGGTGACACCTGTAAGCGAATTTCAGTCTGAGTACGGCATGTCTAATGTTTATCAATTAGTTATGCGCCGTTGAGTGTCGGTTAGTTCAAATGCGCCAGCCGCTTGCAACCCAACGCTATGACTACAAGTCACTTCCAGTGTATAGGACATCTAAATTACATACTGAGATAATTAAAAGACAGAAATCAATGTCCACATACTGTTGTGTTTTCTGTACCTTATTTTAAATGAGACAAATAATATGAATGAAAAGCTACGTGGCTTAGCTCAGAACACCTCCACGTAACCCAGCGTAGCTTTCTAAGCAATCCTTCCCTGCCACCCCCGGTAGACCGAGCCACGTAGTTTATGGACGCTCCCGAAGCAAACTGCCTATCTTATTGTTAATAGTTACCACAATAATGAATATTTACGACAAATAAATAGTTAATAAAATGACAGAAATGAATATCCACTTGTTGTCGTGTATTGTGCACCCTGTTTTAACTGTGACAGCTCTGGCCCCTCCACCCCTCTGCTTCATGGTCGCTCCCTGAGGCCGTTGTTCTGTACGAGGTGTCGTGTTGTTGTTCCAGATGATCGCGCGCGTTTGGTCCGGAGAGTCCTGGACCGACGTCCCCGTGACGCCGTCGACGACCTCCCAGGACGTAGTAGAGTGCTGCCGGGACCCGGGAGACGAACCCTGCGCCCTCATACAGGTGGTTGCGCCGGGATCAGGTAAACCAAACTCCCTGCCCTACCAGATGTGTAAAGCGGCCCATTCACAGTCTAACTTGTCGGACCTCCATGTAGGATGGGCTACTCCGAAATGTTCCAACCAGTTCTCTTCACTCGTACTATCTCGGGGCATACCGATGACCTCGTTGCACACTTTGTAGTCCTGTATCCCCGTTCAAGGTCCAACAAGAGTCACACACGGAAAATAGGATCATCGTAGGTCCTGCAAGTTAGACTGTGAATATGCCGCTAATTTAAGTAATTCTGACCGAGCGTGGTGGTGTAACGGTTAGTGTTCTCGCCTCGCATTCGGGAGGACGCCGGTTCGAATCCCAGATTTGGGTTTTCCATGGTTTCCCAAATCACTCCAGGCAAATGCCGGGATGCTTCCTTCAAAAGGCCTTGGCCTAATTCCTTCCCATTCCTTGCCCCCCATCCTTTCCCGTCTCTAAAGTCCTCGCTGTTAAGAGACGTTAAGCAGTTAAAAAAAAAGAAATAAAAAATGTATATAATTCTGACGAACCTCTGGCATTGGCTAAATCACAAAGCAGTGTTCCTATCCCTGCAATTCCAGATGTAGCTATAGAGAATACCATGTGTTTATTTGTGGCAATGAGTTATGTTAACTGGAATTGGAGCTAACCACATGGCCCTAGTGCTGCTAAACTTCTATGTTAGTGGGACGGGAATAGTTCTTGTAACAAATGGTATTTACTTTTCTCTGCGCATATAGTTGTTACTTATCATCTCCTATCTTGTTCCTCCGTGTATTGTTTCCCTCAGGATCATTCCTATCTTGCTGACAATGCTCCAAGCAAATTATTTTAATCATTTTGTTCATATTTACTATTTCTCTTTCTTCCTATTCTAATTTTTGATAGAATAGCGAGGAAGACAGTGGGTAAAAATTATGAAATTTAAGCCAGCTTAAAAGAAGATGTAAAATGATAAAAAATTGTATAAAATTACAAACTACTAATCTGCAAATGTTTTGCATACAGTAAAATTGGCGGCCACGTTTGGCTGCGGCAATGTGATGGCGTCCGGTGCTGGTTCGTGTCCTGAATCAGGACTTGGTCGGCAGGGTTGGAGAGCAGGTGGTGTACAATTCCTAATCACCAGGTTGTGCGCTAAAGTCCGGGTTCAAATCCCAAATCTCTCCGCAATGTGTATGGAGTCAGGGTCCAACAAGAGTCCTACATCGGAAAATCGGATCGCTGTAGGTCCTGCAAGTTATGCTGTGAATGTGCCGCTAAGTAAAGTAGTTCTGGCGAACCTCTGCCACTGGCTAAATCACATGGCAGTGTTCCTACACCTATAAACCCACATACAGCTCGAAAGGATAAGATTGGTTTGTTGATAGTGATTCTTCCGTCGGATAGGGAAGTGAAGTGTAGCAGCCGCTGGTACTTTTTTTGTAATGTTATTGAAATACTGCCGCATTTGCAGCGTAATTTACTGTGTCAGGTTAGGTTTTATTTGGGGACACTCTTTTATTATCACATTTGGGAGAAAATGGCCATGGTCTTTTGACCTTATTTAAAACCCCAACTGGGTTCTTCTGCAGTATTACACTGTTAGGTTAGGATGCTTCTTGGTACTTTATATCTGTGCCATGGCTCTGGTTGTAGTCTTCCTAGGTGGTTGAGTCTGTTTTCTTTTTGTCTGTGTTCATCAATTCTGATTTAAAAGTCTTGGATTACTCTTTTGATTTCGTCTACAATTTTTCTTGTAGACGTTACCGCATGGATTTCTTCTGTTGGGGCATATCTTGGTAAGTTGAGTATTGTTTTTAAACATCTGTTCTGTACTCGTTGTATGATTCCTAAGTTTGTTTTTGTTGCGGTGCTCCATACTTGGCATCCATACAGTAGAACTGGTAATATGACTAAACGTTAGACTCTTAGTTTCGTTTCCATGGTTAGGTTTCTGCTTTTCAGTATGGGATACATGTTAAGAAGTGGGGCTATACCTTTTTTTCTTTTCTCCTGTATGTGTTGGCGAAAGGTCAGCCCTCTGTCAAGTATTACTCGTAGGTAGCGATCATTAACTTGCCAGGGGATTTGGTAACCTGACATTTTTATCTGCGTCTCGAGGAGTGGTCGCTTTTTTGTAAAATATACAGCAGCACTCTTCTCTGGATTGATACTAATTCTGTTGGCCTGGCACCATTTTTCTATCATTTTTCTATCATTTTTATAGTTCACTGGGGTTTCTTGATACTAGCCGAATGGTCTCTTCCGGTTGTGTAAATTACTGTATCATCCGCAAATTGAGCTAACTTCACGTTGGGTGCTGTTGGGAAATCGTTGAAATAAATATTAAATAGGAGCGGAGAAATGATGGAACCTTGTTGAATTCCAGCGCATATTGGATGCGTTGAGGATTTGTAGCCGTCAGCTGCCACGAATAATCTTCTATTTGTCAAGTAGCTACCAGTGAATTTAACGTGACAGTCCTGAATGGTTGTTTGTTGTCGTAGTTTCTGTAATAATTTTGCGTGCCAAACTCGGTCATAGGCCTTTTCGACGTCTAGAAAAACTGCTGCAGTGGAACTGCTGATATTCAGGAGCCTCTGGTGCCCTTCGCAAGATTAGGCTTCAATGGGCCGGCACCTGGTTCCACCCTCTCCATTCTTCGATAATATTTCATTCATTCACAACAAAACAACAAACTTCACTGAACATATGCATATCACAGTCATGCATACAAAATAATAAACACGAAAATACACTTCCATCACTGGAGAAGATATGTTGTTATGATGTATGTTCGGCATATATGTGCAGTAACAAGTAAAGGCTTGTTAAATAATCAGTTGGAAGAATATTCAACTGCAAAATAAAAACACAAATCTTTAAAAGTGCTAAGTATTTAAACAGGTCTGAAAAAGTGTCAAAAGAGGATGACGTGCTGTTTCAGACCGCCATTTGAAGATATCACCAAACCTATACTGATAATGCCTCAAACCATAAGGGCGAAACGCTTGTTGAGAATAAAAAAACATTCACCACAACACTTATTTGTTGACGGCATTTTATGTATAAAATTTATTGTTCAGCAACTGCAGAAAATGGGCTACCACCAGGTTTCTCTGGAACAAGATACGTTGGATGTTGTAGACAGGAATCCACCAAACCGTAGTCCTGTGGTGTAGCGCAGGCGTCGAAACTATTGATGGATACTTCGAACATCTCCTGTAACATTATCAAATGGAATAACTGTATTCTCATTAAAAACTGCCTCGTTTCCTGTTACTTCTTAATCCTTTGCTACCACTGTCAGATGTCGCTTCCGTCACGGAAATTCTCAGTCGTTTTGATCTTCTCTATCTCGTCTTAAAGTTCGTGGCATACCCTGTGTAACTATTGTGTCTCCCGTATCCGTGATTACCAACTGAGGGATCAGAGTACTCGCGTTGCTGTAAGTGTGACGGGGTGTGTATTCGGAGATGTGTGTGGTTTGTGTTGTGGAGAAGGGAGCGTCCACAAACTACGTGGCTCCATTTTGACCTGTCCCACCCACGCAGCCTGGACACTTCTCCCCTCCTCGGCGTTTCCACGCATAGATCATAGTTTATTCTCTATCAATTTCAGGGGACTTTTGGTGTTGTTTCCTCTTGCCAGATTATCGTTAAAATTATTGCATATTTAACGAACACGATCATTATTTGCTTTTTATACTTTTCCATAATTGTAATATTCTAAATGATATTGTTTTTACTCCTGCAAATGATTAATTATAGGGAAATCTCTCAGATACAATCAGGGATACTTTTCTTCTTACTGTGTGTTGTGGGTGAGCTGTTAACGCTCTGGCCTCGCATTAGGGAGGACGCCGGTTCGAATCCCCGTTCGGACCTCCAGATTTGGGTTTTCCATGGTTTCCCAAAATCACTCCAGACAAATTCCGGGACGCTTGCTTCAAAAAAGCCGTGGTCGAATTCCTTCTCGCTCCTTGTCCCCAGTCCCATTCTGCCTCTAATGACCTCGACGTCGACGAGGTGTAAAGCCATAAGTTAAAAAAAAAAGTTTTATTCTTGAGGTGTCACTAAAAACATTCTCGTCATTTCATAACAATATTGTTTATTTAATCCATTTTTTTTTTGCTGTCGTCAGTCTTTAGACTGGTTTGATGCAATCCTCCATCCCTTCCTATCCTGTGCTAACCTCTTCATTTCTGCATACCCCTTACAACCCACGTCCTCAATTATCTGCTTCATATATTCTAATCTCTGTCTAACTATACAGTTCTTTCCTTCGACTGTTCCCTCCACTAACAAATTAACCAATCCTGCATGTCTCAAAATATGACCTACCAGCCTGTCTCTTCTTCCTGTAAGCTTCTTCCATAAACTTCTTTTCTCACCCATCATTTCTAAAACTTGTTCATTTCTTACTTTGTCTGTCCACCTAATTTTCAGCATTCTTCTGTAGCACCACATTTCAAATGCTTCAAGTTTCTTTCTTTCCGGTATTCCTAAAGTCCATGTTTCGCTACCGTAAAGTGCTGTGCTCCACACATAGAGTTTTAAGAAGTTCTTTCTAATTCCTAGATCAATATTTGAAACTAAAAGGTTTCTCTTTTTCATGAAGGCTCTTTTTGCTAGTGCTATTCTGCTTTTAACATCATTCCTGCTTCGGCCATCGGTTGTAATTTTGCTTCCCAAGTAACAGAACTCACTCACTTCTCCTATTGCATCAGATCCTATTTTTATATTTAATCTGCTAGTATTAGTGTCATTTCTGCTACATTTCATCACTTTTGTTTTACTTTGATTTATATTCAGTCCAAAATCTTCCTTCAGTATTTTGTTCATGCCATTCAATAACTTCTCAATATCCTCAGCCCTCTCTGCTAATAAGACAATGTCGTCAGCAAATCGTAGCATACTGATTTTTTCTCCCTGAAAACTTATGCCACATGGAAATTTTTCTTTGACTTTCTTCATTGCTTCTTCTACATACAAGTTGAATATTAACGGGGATAGACTACAACCTTTTTAACTGATGCATGTCTCTCGTGATTCTCTACTTTTATCACAGCCACTTGATTCTTATATAGTTTATAGAGGATTCTTCTATCTCGATACTTTAGACCTGACTTCTTTAAAATTTTGAACATCTTGTCCCACCTAACATTATCAAAAGCTTTTTCTAAATCAACAAATGCCATAAAAGTATCTTTGTTTTTCTTGATCCGCCCTTCAAGTATTAATCTTAAAGACAGAATTGCTTCCCTTGTACCGCGATTTTTCCTTATCCCAAACTGATCTTCACCTACTATCTCTTCTACTACCCTTTCCATCCTTCTGTATATTATTCTCGTCAGTAATTTTGAAGCATGTTTGTCCATTCAGACGCTTACTTATTTTTTTTCATTGGTTTTACTTTTTCCTTTTATACTGTGACGGTCCAACCTCCTGTGTTTTTTGCAATAGCAAAATAATTTTATAATCTAATATATTTCATGCCCTGATATATATATAGAAGCATTGTAATCTTGGCAGGGAATGGGTCAGATTTGCTCTGAACAAAAGATTTAGGTACATAACATTTATTTTCACATATGCAACATTTAATACCTTTAATTATAAAAAGAATTATCAATCACCTTCTTTACTATAATGATCAAATATAATAAAAAAACTGTATAATAAGGGCGCCACCGCTTACATTGCTAACAAAAATACTTGAGTTTTTATTAAAGTTTTATTTCTCCGGACTAGCTCAAACTGAAACAGTTTTTGCAGGCATGCGAAGACCTTATACGGCGATTTTCTTCACTCAGGAGCGTTCACTGGAGTATTGATCCAAAAAAAAATCTGTGATTAAAATAATCACTTACCATTTTCTGACTTGGTGCTGTACTAACTTGTGCATTGCTGCTGCAAGCGACCGTAGACTTTGGTAAGCCACAGGTTCATCCACTTCACTACTTAGGTGAAGTCCCGCTGAAAACACACTTCGAATGGTAACTTTGCACTTCATAACACAGCTGTGATCTCCAACCTCTAAGCTGTAACACAGACGTCTTGTTTGCTCGACCACCTGTCGGACAGTGCTTCCCTCCGGCAACCGACGCACCCTTTGTCGATTTGACAGGCGAAATCCCACCGGCCAATCGGGTGTCTTCAGCCACTTGTCAACCACCGCCGTTCGCCTTGTCCCATGGAAAGAGAAAACATCTTAAGTTCCGTCCATAGGTGGCATGACCTGTCTCTCTAACCAACTTTCCCGTTCACACAGGGCAGTGGTCCTGTTAATATAATAAATTACGGAGTGGCACTGCTCACTACAATACTTACCAGACATTTACCGTAATCTGAATTTCTTCTTTCTGGTTTTCAATATCCGGTACTAATCCAACACTTTAACATCTGAAAAATCCTAATCTTAATATCGTTAGATATTTGCTTAAATATTTTCTCAAATAATTCATTCAATTTTCTTTGAACCACCAAACGAACAATTTATTTTTATATATATTAAAAGAAACAGTTAATACTTATTTGCGCTGCATTTATCGATTCATCATTTCCTACTGACGCACAAAACTTTCTCTCTGTCCTCGGGTTATAAACATTTTACTAACAATTATTCACAAACTTGTCGACTGCAAGGAGAGATACAATTTTATTTTAAGCTTCATTTTCTTAAATCCTCCTCTTTCGTAAACATCATCTCATGTTCGTGCTCCAATCAAACCATTCTTTTTCATAACTTCTCTTCATTTGCCTGCCAAAGATACTCCAGATCGTCACTATCGATTTCTTTTACCTGTCAACTAAATTGCCACGGTTAATAATACACTCTATGGCCTTACTTTTAGATACAAATATAATTACAAAAAAACATGGACATAATTTCTAGTAAGGACTATGTACACTCTTTGGCAAAAATATTGACTGTGGGCGCCTGAGACTAAGTCCATTATTTTACACTATGTGGCATCACTGGAGAGTTTGTTCCAAGCATTGAATTAAGGAAACGAATAACATATGGCGCTGAGTTGAATACCCGCAATGATGCCACATTGTGCGAAATAAGGGACTTAGTCTCAGGCGCCCACAGTCAATTTTTTTGCCAAAGAGTGTACCTTACAGCCTCATGTATCTACTCTTCCGAAACACACCAGTGGGATCACCAAGCTTATAACGCCCATGATACGAGATGATCAAATCGCCGAGAGTGCCGTATGCCCTCATTCTATAGGCACTGAAGAGATATTTGACCCAGGACTCTGGTGCACAATCTGGTGGCTAGGAATCGTGCCTCTCCTACACTGCCGCCGAAGTACCAGATCGTAGAAACTTTCTCTGGGAGGGCCCCGGTGGCGCGGGGCTAGCAAGTGGCTTCGAGTTGTAGGGGTCACCGGTTCGAGTCCGGCCCAGGGCATGGGTGGTTTTAATTAAGTGTTATGTGCGTCCCGTGTTGTCCTGTTACTTGTTATCATCAATAATAACACGAGAAGATTCTAAACACACACTTGAGGAATAAAAGAAACACAGTTGCTGGATGAATGGCTACAAGGCCGAATGCTTTTTTTTTTTAAAACTTTCTCTGGCAACGGGACTTGAATCTGATAACCTCACGTAAATTGACTGAGCTGCCTCGAGATGATTTTGTTACGTAAAATAAAATTATCTGGACTATTTTGAGACTAGTAGATAGGGATTCTGCTGTGTTGGTCGGTGGTTGGCGAAGTCGATAAGTCGGCCGCTATTGTTAGAACCCCTCAACGACCTGCAGTCACGTCAGGTTGCAGCAACACGAAGCTCTCGCGCTGCACACCATCACGGCGCTGTCATGGGTCGGGTTCAGCCTTTGATTAACTGCATTTCGTAATGGATAGTGGACCACTCTACGTCACTGTCAGTACACTCAGTGTATAACCCCACTCAATTTAGTTTAATTTCGATGAAGCTAATGATCCAGTTTTTTCAAAGTTACTTTTATGGCGTTTGTTGATTTAGAAAAAGCCTTTGACAATGTTAGGTGGGAGAAGATGTTCAAAATGTGAAAAGGAGTCAGGTCTAAAATATTGAGATAGAAGAATAATTTATAAATTGTATAGGAATTAAGTGGCTATAATAAAAGTAGGGAATCAGGAGAAATATTCAACCTGTATGTAGAGGAAGCAATAAAGGAAATTTTCATAAGGCAAAAGTGTTCAAGGAGAAATAAATCAGTATGCTACGATTCGCTGACGACATTGTCTTGTTAGCAGAACAGACTGAGGATATTGAGAAGTTACTGAATGGCATAAACAAAATACTGAATTAATATTTTGGACTAAATATAAATCAATGGAAGACAAAAGTGATGAAATGTAGTAGAAATGATACTAATAATAATAGATTAAATATAAAACTATGGTCGGATGCGATAGAAGAAGTATGTGAATTCTGTTACTTGGGAAGTAACATCACAACTGATGGGCAAAGCAGGAATGATGTTAAAAGCTGAATAGCACTAGCAAAAAGAGCCTTCATGAAAAAGAAGAAGAGAATGACTTGCAAAGAACATTTTAAAACTCTATTTGTTCAACATAGCACTTTATGGCAGCGTAGCACTGACTTTAGGAATACCAGAACTAAGGAAAATTGAATCATTTTAAACGTGATCGCGTAAAAGGATGCTGAAAATTAAGAAGACAAATGAACGAGTTTTAGCATAGGTGAAGAAAGAAGTTGGTGGAAGAAATTTACAGAAAGAAGAGGCAGGATGGTAGGTCATACTTTGATAAATGCAGTACTGGTTAATTTATTAGTGGAGAGAACAGTCGAAGGTTATAAGTGTTGAGATTAGAATATATGTAGCAGATAATGAAGGACGTGGGTTGTAAGGGGTATGCTGAGATTAAGAGGTTAGCGCAAATTAGGAAGGGATGGAGGATTGCATCAAAGCATTGGAGAGACTGATGACACCGAATATATATATTTCGAATTTTAATTTCTGATTATTTCCGAGGTTAATGCAAATTCAGCACTTCCCGCGATAATTCATTCTAATCCCAGACACCCTTAACTATCAAAGGAAGTTTTCCTACTACGTTAAGCTTCAAATCAAGTGCCAGCTTTTGGTCATTGTCACCACATCACTTCCATGCACTAATCCTTATTCTGCTGCCAGTAACCATCCGAGCCTCATTGACAATACACTCCTATAACTCTCCCAAAACGCCTCCTGTGATCCAATGACTCCCACACCAGTTCCTTTATCATATCAGTTACTGATTTGTGTTCGCGGAAATTTCCACAAATAAGTCTCTCTGATCTCCTTTGCACCGCCTCCATTTCTTGTATTTTATATCTACAATATACTATTCCGCCATTCTGATGTAATTGTCTAACCAACGTTTTCCGTCCCATTTGGCTTGTTTCCACTAAGAATAAATCGGGCATATAGTAGTTTTTAATGATTAATCATGCTAAGAAGATAACAAAAAACAACCTTATTTAATATAAAAGATAAAGATTAGAATTATTTACAGAAAATAAAATCGACAAAATCAGCCATCGTGACACGTGGCCGCGAACGCCAATGAGAAAGCATTACGTCATAGCGTCCCTAGAAGTGGTTGACATTTACATGTAATAGAACACCTTGCGTAGTCAATTTTTCGTTGTAGCAACTTCTGTGTTGCTAATTTCGTTATTGTTAATTATTTGGCGAAAGAGAAGTCTAATTCATTATGGAACAAGGTTTTAGCAAAGTAACCAGTTGTAATTTGCCCAAAATCGACGCCGTAGCCGTTGGAAGATTTTCGCCTCAAACATAGACTTCTGCTCGTCGGAATTCCGCAATGCAAAAACTTCCATTTAAGTATATACAAGTGTCAAATATATATATTATAAGCTGAAATCAGTTTCGTAAGCAATAATCTATTCCTTAGAGGTACGTTTTTTAAGTTAATTGATATGGTTTTGATGTTACTTTTGCGAAGTATAAGCAACTGTTAGGGAGTTCTATAATTACTCTGACGTCGCAATCTGATAACGAATTCTTGTAGAACTCGACGAAACAAACTGAAAGATGATGTTGTTAGGCTGATATGAAGCTTAGAGCAGACTGGAAACTGGCAGTGCCATAGCTTTAAAATTTACCACACCTGTTTTTGAGGATATATTTTTCTAGAAAAGTTTTATATATATATAAAATAGAAACATACCTTAGGCGTGATGCAGCTGAAAAGTTAAGACACGGCACAGAAATAATAGTACCGAACAAGGAACTATAACTCATTTTTAACGTGCTATATCTCGAAAACGAAGCGAGATATCAAAAAACATTATTCTTTATTTTCGAATTGTTTCGTCAAGCTGCTTAAGAATCTATCATCAGATTGTGGCGCCACTTAATGATGTTTATTCTATGAAAAATAACACTAAAGAAAGATTTTAGAACATAAAACCAAAACAAACTCAACTCATACCTTATTACATTATCATTACTTGAAAAGTAGTGGTTCTGCAAAATTCATCATTTTTGCTTTAGATTTAGAAATATATTATGCACAAACACTTACATCAAAATGGTCTTCACAAAAATAGATACTTCTTTCTGCAAGTAAACTGTGAGCATCCTCCCTCCTTGCAAGTTTTAACCACTTTCTCCGTATTTTTTCATTGTTTGGAACATACATAAATAACTTATCTGGTGTTTTTATTGTTGTGCTTCTACACTTCGGCACTACACAGTACTTATAAAACGAGGAACTCATGTTTAACTAAAGAAAATCTACACCTGCCACATACGTACACGACTGTTTACATTCATATCAGACGCTATGACGTCATCCAAGACGCCATGACAGTCTAGAGCGTTTTTGAGCTAAATTTAAATTCGCTTTAACAAATGCAAAATACATAATGTAAATGTTCGATTCTTTACAAAATAAGATGTTTTTTTGCGTAAAATAGATAATAAGGTGAAGTATTAACCTATTTTTCAAATTTAGTCAGCTACCCAATTATCTCACTTTTTCAATAGATCCTCTCCAGGATTTTGTAGATTCTCCCTACCCCTGTCTAATATATATGTCATTCTGGACTGGTGATTTATTACAACAGGTTAAAAAACTAACTTAGTCCACAACCCGAAGGAGGCATACTAAGTCATTGCGTCAGAGGTAAGACGGCTAGTTCTTTTCCTCTGGGACTTATTGTTTAACGCGGAATACGAACCAAGAAACATCCTGGTGGATCTCATGTGATCAGACACAACTCTTAAAAATTCCTGTTTCCATAGGGATTTGAACTCGGTACCCGACCGCGAACTTTTGGAAGCAAGGTCCTTAACCACTCAGCTACCAGACCGCTCTACACTTGACATATCAGACTAAGAATCTATGGCAAGTGGTTGAGCAGTGAGTGACTACAAGCAATGGCAGCGACTAGAAATGATTGGAGTGAGTCCCTCCTTTTCTTTGAGTCTCTCGACTGATTTGATGCAGTCTTTGAGATTTCCGATCTTTTCTTGTCTGTTATCATTATCGTGATTCTAGACCGCTTAGGACCAGGTTTCTTTCCGATGCTATTCCTTGTCTTCCCCGTCTTCTCGTAGTTCTGTTTTCTTATCGTTTCTTCATCCATTCATTGCAAGCAATTATTCTGCTTCACTTACTATTTTGAGCATCTCTCCATCCAATTTACAGCGTAAATCATACACAGATCAGCCGAAACATTATGATCACCTACTTACTAGCGTGTTGGTCCACCTTCCGAACGTAATACAGCAGTGATTCGGCGTAGAATGGATTCTACAAGTCTTTGGTAGGCTTCCAGAGGTACCTGACACCAGATTTCTACGCACAGCTCACGAAATTCCCTTGTGGGCGCGACGGCTGGGAACGAGCATCTCGGAAACGGAGAGGCTGGTCTGCTGTTCACGTGCTACTGTAGTGAGCATCTATGGAAAGTGTTTGGAGGACGGTAAACCACGAGTAGTAGACAATGTGGTGGACAGTCACGCCACATCACAGAACGTGGAGGTCGGAGGCTTGCAGGGTAGGGGGTGATCTGTGGCAGATCTGACGGAAGAGTACAATTTCGGTGTTTCCAGAAGTGTTTGAGAGCACAAGAATCGCGATTCTGACACAGATCACCCCCTGTCCTGCTCTACAGATATGGAAATATGGAGCTCAAATTATATGAGTCAGTAATCTCCGTAGAAGATCTGACTCCTTCTTATAACCTTTCGCAAAATAAAAAAAAAAAAAAAAAAAATACAGTTGCAGCCAACAGCTATTATGTAAATAAAGAAAATTGATAAAACTTAACTCCAGCTGATTTTAAATGCACCAGAACGATTAAGAGATACGTTTTGTCAATCAATGCCTGGTCAAAGTATTCTGAGAATCAATTATTAAAATATGTTCTTAAATGTCAGAAATTTGCCATTTTCAAGTCTGGACGAAACTCACAACGTGGAGCGCATAAATTATTTCAGCAACTTTAATGACTTCCATTACCCTTTAGAAGCTTTTAAGCCGAGCGCTTTATTCTGGCGACACCGACCTTCCAGGAAGGTAGGGAATTATAGACCTTTCAGGCACCCTAACACCGTGCTTTCCTCTCTATACGCTTATTTCCTTGTGCGCTTTTCGCCGACCACCACTTTGCTTGTCTCTACCTCTAATAACATCTTTACTGACGAGCTATAAAGCGTATTTTTTTTTTTTTTTTTTTTTTTTAATCTCTCTTTGCTGCTTCTGATTTTTTCCACCGTTATGGGCTACCTTATTTCGATTCCGCTGAAAACTTTATATTGAGAATACTCAATTTTATTACTACTTCCTTTCGAACGACATTTTCTCCATGAATTTCTTTAAGAAGATTGTGGTTTTATTTGTACTTCGCTTCTTTTACCAGTATTACCTAATAACAAAACCGTGAAACTTGTACAATGAATTTCTTTTTTTTCTTATTATTTTTTTTTTAGCTACATTTTTTATATTTACATATAAATCCAGTACGTTGATATTGATTCTTTCTCAAATAAAATGTTAATTTTTGCTGTGTTATTTCGCTGGAATGCAATTACTGGTAACTGGTATTGAGAGGTGACTATCGTCTGCACATAATGTGATGTGTTGTATTTGGTAATAATTTTATTGCTTGTTTCATTTTATTTTTAAATTACTACAATAAAAAAAGCGTATTCAGCACGCAACGCTGTCTCATATCCATACTACTATCTCTGATTTCAGGGATGTTCGTCTGTGTGGTATAGTACAAAAGGGATTTTATTGCTTTGGTAACTGGATTAGTTTTTTTTTCTAATTTCAATTTTTTCGCATTTTTGCTGTTGTGTAGTTACTTACTATAAGCTGGGCCAGGTCTCTATTAGTTGTTTGTGTTTGGAAACTTTCTCAGTTACTGCAAAGTTATTTGCATTACCTGTGGCAGCAGATAATGGGAAATTATACAATTTATGAAAATCGAGTGTCTCCTTGCCAAGACGCTTGCAAAGTTCACGGAGCACAGTTATTTTTAACTACATTTGATTTAATCTATCATCAAAGGAATAGTTTGTCACTGTCAGTCTTTTATCATCATCATTATCTTGAAAGTTAGGAACTGTGAGCTGGGTGTCTCTGAAGCAAAAGTTTCGGGTGATCTTATATCATTCCCACTCTTCCATCACTGAAAAATAGTCTTTTCTATTTAACGCACTTTATCATACATCCTTCTACCTCCTTCATCTTCTTCGTTCACAAATCTCATTTTCCTTCGTTTTCATTTCTTGTGGCTCTTTCTTTTTTTCATCTGCGCCCAAAGTTCTGCAATCGTGATCTTCCTTTTCTGTTATGTATACGTTCCTCATTTACCGTTTGCCTCACGGAATCATTTCGAAACTTATCAAGCACTCTGCTTTTGCTCGATCTGAAAATTTCGAGCGCCTAGAACTCATTAAACGAGAGTAATGACTCTGGGATGGCGTAATCTGAAGGTAATTTTAGAACTTAATTCTGCTTGCTACCCCACACCTGACACCAATTTTTGCTGTTGCAGAGCGCGCCCTGGCGGATTTCGAGCGTCCTCTGGAGTTGTGGCAGGCGAGTGGGGGCGGTGGGGGCTTGCCGCCCTTCCGGCTAATCCTCAGGTACACCCCCCCGGACTCCCCCGACGACGACGACCCCAGGTCACCAGGTCAGTGGCGTAGCATTATGAAGACCCTATCACTGTACAGTGTGATGATTTCCTGCCCTCTATGCGATAGAAAAACATGAAGCACTGCGCCCAAAGTGTTCTACTCCAACAGTAGACAAATATTAGTTGCTCGTCCACCTATCTGCACCGCCAATTGTAAATGTTCGTCTTCAGCCAGAACCAAATTCGTAATAAATGGCTAATGTTCAGTCTGCTCACAGATTCGAGTCAATCTTTAATGTTTGTAAGGGTGTTAGTTTATCTTATTGACTACTCCAGTACTAATCTTCCCTATTCAATCTTTTTAGAGTGTTCTCCATAGATCGACCACGTTCAGCACTTTGTGTCTGGAGCACCAGTAACTTCTTGACACGTTCACACTGCAAATTAAGTATTTTTATTCCCAAGGAACTAATTTTTTGACATCACAATTCTGCATCTACATGGATACATTTAAGATCTCTGTGATCGAACATTCTTATGCGCTGAGAACACAGATATGATCTGCTTATAACAACACAGCTACTCAGAACCATAATCATGGATATAGTAATTTCTTGCTCGTTAAATCATTGAGGAAGAAGCAGAGAGGATAATCTTCTCGTCTTCGGTATATTTCAATTGTTGTCTCAGTTCTGCACGGATAAGATAATCACAAAACAAGATACAGTCCTCTATACTCAGGGGTTTATTTAGAAGTCGGATAAGTGAACTTATCTGACCAATAAGCAAAGTTAACTTTGCTTTGTTAGTTGTGGGTTCTTTATTCTATCTCACTTTCTGCTGGCATCCTTGTCTTGAGGACTCTGCTACTGTACTATCTCGATTTGTTAGTGTTTCAGTTCAAAGGGAACATGCTTTTGTGGCTTTCAGATGTTTTGTGTTCCTCGGACGTGTGTTGGGCACCCAACGTGAGCATAATTTTCGAAACTCCAATCGACCTGTCACACTGTTGTAAAGAACACTTCGTGAAATTTTGTGGATAATGCAAGAATTGTGAACCTCCTGCTGTCACGATATTTTTTTGTACGACTTACTCACCATATCATCGTTGACCAGAGACAGCCGACCGTAATGCTGTTCATCATAATCAGCGTCGTGGCACTCGTTAAACTTCGTTACCCATCTCTTAACCATGCCATCACTCATGGCACCTTCATCATACACTTCACGAATTTGGCGATGAATGTCAGCCTGTTTGACGTTTCCAGCATTAGAGATAGGGATAAAAGACCGTATTTCACAGTCGCCGGGGCTATTCAATTACCTTGAACATGTCAATCCCACACCACGAACCACACACAAAGACTAGCAATCTTACACCAGAGACTGTATTGTATTTAATATGATTCTTATCCTTTTTAATGTGGTATTTTATTATGTTCTTCTTTAGGTGTCGGAGCTGGGATACAAAATCGTTTTGAATCCGTGAATGACCTTTCAGCTTAACACTTATTAGTTTAGTCTTTTATATTTGAATAATTATAAACTTTCATTCACTTGTTGTAATTTATTAAAACATCGATACTTAAGGTCCTTAGCTTGCAGTAATGTTTACAACTCGAAGCGCACACTAACTTTTTCTCTCGCCCGCTTGACCTTGTTGTTATCTTGTTACCGTCTTGTTACTATGGCTACCAATTCCCCCCAGAGTAACTTTCGGTCTTTTATAACTTCTCCAAGGAACCTGTTATGCCACAACTATACAAGTTGCTTAGAAACTGGAGAACTGAACGCGCAAGCGCGCAACGACCATAGCAGCATTACAACGACAACAATCTGTGACGGAACTTACTATATATATGGTTGTGGATTTACGTCTAGGTCACTATTCACTAGTGGCCGGAAAATACTGGAGGCAAGTAACGGAAAGGAATTTGGCAATGACACTTTGAAGGAACCATCCTGGCATTCGTTTGGAGTGATTTGGGAAAACCCAAATCTGGATGGCTGGACCGGGATTCGAACCTGCGTCCTTATGCAACGAGATTCTGTTTCTACGCTGTCTGTAATGTCTCCTAAGCCCCCAAAAAGTAATTTCGTTTCTTCTCATGATCTGAGGATACAGATTCGATCCGCCGCACGTACCGGCTATGTCGTAGCTCTACCCACAGTTTAACGCGAAATCTGAATCACACAGCGTCCGTACATCATAGCGCCGAGTGAAGCTCTGTTGGTGTGTGAATCCGGGGCTAAGAATTTTAAACAATGCGCGTAAGGGAGCGTGCACAAACAACGTGGTTCGGTCCAGGGGGGGGGGGGGGGGGGGGGAATTGGCTAGAAGGCTGCGCTGGGCTACGTGGGGGAGGGGAGGGTTTCCTAGCCAGGACACGTAGCTTTCTTTTCATAAAACAGAACACACAACAGCATGTGAATATTTATTTTCCTCAGTATGTTATTTACAACAGTCTGACTGGATAAAACAGTACAAAATGTCTTCTGGAATATAAAGGGAAAAAAGCTACGTGGGAAGGGGGGGGGGGTTAGAAGCAAAAGCCACGTAGGGCTACTTGGAGGGGGGAGGGGGTGGCTCACAGGAAGCCAAAATGGAGCTACGTGGTTTATGGAAACTTCCTAAACAACGGAACTACAGCAACACTTATAAGGGTAGGTTGATTGTACATATTTCAGGATCTCACATTACTGTAGATATTGGTGGACTTGTTGCATCTGTGAAGAAGTGCCTGGCTTGGGGCTAAGTAATCGATATTTGTAAAAGTTTGTGGAAAGTAGGTCTAAATATTAAGCGTCGCATTACTCTCTGCTCATGAAGATCTCTGTAAAGGTCTTCAGTGCAAAGCTAAACACGTTTTTACATCAAATAGTACAAATAAAGGTCAACACTTGAAAAGTAAAAGTGCCAAAGTCAACTGATACTAATTGGTCATTTAAAAACTGTAATCCCGTGATTACGGACAAAGAATTTAGTGCCAGAATATTCTAGTAGTTTACTTATGTTTGAGAACTGACCTACAAATCAGTCAAACTAAAGGAGGGTATATGAAAATTACTGTAGAACATAATCGGTAACTAATAGGATAAAAGAGATGGAATGAAAGTCATTGGAAGAGGGGAAGTGGATGAAGAGATGTAGTGGAAAATTTTTCATTTTAGGTGACTGAAACGTATTATCAAGGGAAGTAAGTATAGCTGAAACTGTGAAACGTTTTAAAGTGAAAATACATATAGACTGAAGTACTGCTGCAGGTAAATCATCGAGGCATAAACTCCACACCAGTTAATAATAATCATCTCTAGATCCTAGTCTGTCAATCTGCGAAAATCGTTACTGCCTGAAGAAGATACAGGCAACACAGTTGAAATGATATATTTGTTACGGAACATTAGGCTTTATATCCGTTAATTTCTTATAAATACACGCCAATAGAGTCGACGCTGTCACAAAATAAATAGATGGAGTACAATTATAGCAGCTTAATTGGGGAACTAACAGCCGCGCACAATTTTGGAACGGCCTCCCAATTACAGATTCAGAAATGATTACTAGAATGATTCAGAAACCATTTGTCCGGTCCACAGATAAATTTATGTCTACACTCCGACTGTACCTTCTCTCCCCCACCCCTCGTCATTATAAGAACCATCAATGCGTCATTGAGCTGCAAATCGTTTAACATATTGCTGTTAACATGAAAAGAATGAATTATCTAAAAAGAAGAATACTTACTTTTGCACTGAAGTTTCATAAGCCAATAGTACGTCAATAATAATAAAATGGAAAGATAAAAATTTTAGCAGAGCGTGGTTTCGATCCACGGACCTCTGGGTTATGGGCCCAGCACGCTTCCACTGCGCCACTCTGCTTATGCAACCACTCTGCTCCGTACATGGATATGTGTAGTGCTGGAGGCTCTGTGATGAAGTCTGCTAGTTACGCTTTTGGCTGGTAGGTGTCACTAAACACTAAATCTTGTAACATCTTTTCACAGAGCGTTTCATTAAACCTGACACGCATCGTTTCTTACGGTTTATGTTCTCTGAGCCGTGTTTAATAACTTTCATACTACATCTTGTCGTTTACCACCAGTTTGCCTTGTTTCTCCGTAAAAACACAGTATATTAGTGGACCAAAGAGAGGTCCTGGGACTTGTAGCGATTATCGAGTCGCAGCATTTCTATCTGAAAATAAAATTTTATAGCTAGATTAAACCATCCATTTTATTGGAAGTTACTAACGGTTTGAAAGTTTAACTGCCCGGTGGTAATCTCCTTAGACATTTACTTCTCTCTTTCTTATTATAATTATTTATTATTCTATAATCTTTGAGTTGAAATTCCCCACCCATATACTTTTGCCATTTACGAATTTTAATTTTTAAATTCTTTCAACGTTTTTGATAAATTATTCATTATTTCCTTTGATAATTTATTCCAATCCGTGACACCCTTACCCACAAAGAAAATTTTTCAACTCCCTTATATCTGAAATCGATGGCAGTTTATGGTCATGGGTCTTTTCCTTTCGATCAATATCTTTGCAAGCTTCATCAGCAACACACGTCATGTGCATAGAATTGATCCTATCGCAACTGAGAAAATGGCCCACAATATCCAGATGCTAGTGTACTTTATTTCAGACAAGGGAGGAAATAAATAACCAAAGATACGTAGTAAAAAATTCACTAACACGATCCAAAGAGTCTAGTGTTTATGTGTTATGTAGTATTATCTTAGATGCAGTGTGATCTGTGACGCCTGTCTGTTCTGGTTAGGAACTGATTACACTGGTCGATAAGTTTTTCTTCACAAGAAATCTGATTTGCGGATCTAGTGCATTTTTTTATACTGAATTCACATATGTAGTCAGAATTTTTACATCAGGCACAGTTTTTTGGTGACAGTTATTTTTTTTTTAATTTGGTTTTAGCTTTCTGTTTGACCTGCCATAGGAATTTTTACCTTATATTTTAGGGGAATTATATGTAAAATCACGCCATAGTGATTTTAAAGACTGTTTTTATGAAGAAAATGGTATTGTGTTTTGCAATGATATTTGTTCTGTATTGGAAACTCTTGAGCAATAACACCGGCCAGATGAGTGGCGCTGTTACATACACACCTAAAGTTAGTTTGAAATCTGTCCTGCTACATATTGGCAATGAACTTCCATCAATACCTGTAGAACATGCCCGCTGATATGAAAGAGACATATGAAAATATGAAACTAGTTTTAGAAAATATCCAATATGAAAAATATAAATGGTATATCTGTGGCGGCCATAAAGGTCATTGCTTTCTTGCTTTGTTTGCAACTTTGGTTCACCTTTTTTTTTCTTTTTTTTTTTTTTTGCTAATGGGACAATAGAGCTACAAATCATGGCCTAAACTTGAACCTCTTATCCCTGTCCAGAAAAATGTGTCACATGTTCCTTCTTTAGTGAAGCCTGAAAAAATATATTTATCTCCATTGCATATTAAATTAGGAATAATGAAAAATTTCGTAAAGGCTGCGGAGATACTTTCTGATGGATTTTTGTACTTTAAATCGAATTTCCCAAAGTCAGTGATGCTAAACTGAAGGAAGGAATTTTTATAGGACCACAAATACGGTCATTGATGGTTGATGAACATTTTTAAGGACTGTTAAATCCACTAGAAAAAGCAGCGTGGCAGTCTTACAAAAAGTTATGTTCCAATTACCTTGGAAACTATGAAGACATAGTGGCTATCTTCTGCATTATTATGAAGCAATGTAGTGCAATATGTCCTTAATACTTCACTTCTTGGACTCTCCCTTAAACTTCTTCCCAGAGAATCTTGGGGCTGTCAGTGGTGAGCACAGTGAAGGTTTTTATCAGCAAATTTCTACAATGGAGAAGAGGCACCAAGGCAAGTGGAGTTCTATTATGCTAGCTGATTTCTGTGTAAAATAAGCTAGAAAATCACTGTATACCAGTTTATAGGCAAGTCAAAATGAGTAGTTAGATAGTTAGTTACTGATTTTATTACAAATTTTTAAAAAAATCAAATGAATATCACTAAAACCTTCTGCTTAATGGAGAAAAACTAAAATGATATTTGAATTGAGCATGAAAATTACTTCTAGAATCTCATGTTTTTGTTCTTGTGAAACAAAAAAAAAATCATTTTGTAGACCAGTGTTATCATTTACTGTTCTCGTAGAATCATAGCACGTTTTAAGCTAGATCGTAAACTTTAAACTGTGAATATCCCTTCAAAATAGGTTCGGTATTTTTACGTCATGCGGTAACAAAGTAACAGACAGACACAGTCCACTTACAAATATTTTTTTATGTAGAAATGATCTAATTATGTTTTAGTTTATATTTTATCACGCTAGATAGATTGATAGATACAAATATTGAGTTTATTAAAGTAAGTCCACATAACAGTCATAAAAGAGGTTCATTGGTATACGCTGCCACGGATATATTAACACCAATATAACCACACACAAAACGCTCTGAAAATGGAAGTGAGCAATCAAAATGATTAAATGATCGAATTCTCTGAAAAGCGCGCTAAACACCCAGATCGGAATAATATGGTTGTTAAATATTTAGTGTGTGGCTACTAAATTAATATAGCGTGATGGTCGCAATACACGATGTCGATAATAATTACTCTAATGTTGTTTTCGGACGACAAACGACACAACCTCGATTTAAAGATTATAATGAATTCTGATGCAGCATGCGTCTATCTTTTTGATATAATACAAAAATGTGTTATTTTTTAAACCTTCTGAATTCCTCTTTATTTTCAGTCATACTCTTTATTGCAGTGTAGCTTTTCTGCAGTTTAATATCATCCACTATCTACAATTTTCTCTCTCAATTTACAGCGCCTTCCAAAACATCCACAAAAATGATTTGATGACTTAAGAAATGTGCTTATGAATTTTTCATTTTTGTTTCTCCTCTCATCAGAATCTCCCCATTTTCGTTCCATCCGTCCAACTAATGTTTTCCATCCTCACCACAGCCATATCTCAGAAGCAGTCAGTCTCCTAATCAGTTCCTGATTCAGAGTGTAAGTCTCTAAACCATATCCCAATATTTTCCCGTCTCTAACGACCTCGACGTCGACAAGGCGTGAATTTTTTTAAAAAAAACTCTCTCGTGTTTGAAAAACACTATCTACCAGCACAATAGGAAGACTGACCAAATTCTCAATCCAGAAAATCTAAAAAAATATTATGAAATTTGATATGCCTCATGTGTTAAACGTACGAATTTTGTAACGTCTACCACACCTGTACCTCTTTTTCACACGGTGTTCTAGTATTCAGTGGATAAGCTACTTCCCTTGAAAATTTACGATCCTAAATTCTTCCGCGATTCCTCTGTTCGCAGAAGTTCGCTAGTAGAGGGGAAAGGAGAAAGCTATTCCACTTTATTTACACAAGCTCGTCCTCTGACTGGCTGAGAGACCAGCCCAAGTCCAAAGATTAATTTGACATCACCAAGTCACGAGCTTGTCGGAGCCTGCCAGGATGTTATATTGTAAACAGCGTGTGTATGTAGAGTGGTTTAGCACCATGCTTCCCCCTCTACTTCCATGGCTGGGATTCCACGTTAAGCTGTAAGCCCAGCCACGGCAGAGGCAGATTGCGCGTCAAACAAAACCTCCGACACCAGATCGCAACACCACAGAGAATTTACTTTCCCAGCAACCCCTTCGTTTAGTGTTTCATCGGAGAGAGAGCAGAAAACATGTGCGCCATTTCTGGCACGGCATCGTTACACAAAGAAAACGGACATGTCTCGAGGGTTGTACGTGGATACGAGGTTTTCCCAGCCGATTGCTTTTCAAGCCATGTCATACAAGTGCGCATTCTTTAGTCAGTGTCTGTGGAGTATTTGTCGTGACTTTCTTTCGTTCCTGACACCGCTTAACTCACTCATATTGGGCTTCAACGGTACAACGGCATTGCCGGTGAAAACGCCGTTTCCTATCTCATGCTATTTCTTCGACATCGCAGTCAACTTGAACTTCGCACAATTCACCGTAACGACACCACACTAATATTTAAAACAAGAAATGTTAACTGGTGGCCAGACAAAGAATAAGGTATTTTACTATGTGTGAGAAAAATCTAAAAATGCATACTTATCATCGTAAGTAATCGAAATATGTTAATTTTAATTCATAAAAATACAAAACATAAAAATTAAAAGATTCATTATTTTTCGTCTCTCGCGAAACGGTGTCCGTCTTAGGTGACGTCATCTTATAGTAAATACTAAGACCCTCCTCACACTGCGCAATCCCGAGGCGACGCGACCCAGATTGAGTATCGTGAGTTTGAGTTGCCTGCAAGTATGATACCCTGAGACAGTCTTATATCACTTACTGAGAATACTGTGAAGCGATACAGTATCTTCAGGCTGCTTCGAGTCGTGGTGAACGTCGTTCTAATAATCATCCCTGCTGCGGCTTCTAATCGAGTTTTTCACTAAGTGATGATGATGTCAATGTGGCCTATTGTTCCTACAACTAACAGGGACAAGAAAACCAAAGATTGCGGCGCCATTCTTAAATCATACATACAAGAGAAAAACAACCTACAGAGGGTAAATAAAGAAATTTATTAAGAGACAACGATGATTTATGAAGTTTTGAAGTTAAAACTAATGATAAGAATACTAAGCTGAAGAAAAATAAATAAATGTGCAAAGTCTGTAACGCGGTTTTACTTAATTAAATTCTCTGCCAAGCGTGACCAGCCCAACAAAAGTCGATATTTACTACGGAAGAAAGCATTCTCTTTTAATACCTACATAGACTAATTATAACTTCCCGAATTTTTTTATCAAATGACAGGTTCGGTATTGAACAAATCACGGCTCAAAAAAAATGAATTTTTCTTCTTCTTTTATTAAACTGTTCGTCGATTGTTTCTTATAATATCTGATTGATTACTACAAAAATTCTTACTGTTGATTAATATTACATGTTAGCTATCTAATAATTTAATATTTTAATGAATACTGACTGTTCACCCCGCACTTTGAAATTAATAACATTGCGCTATTGGCGACAGGTGTTTCATAGGAGCAACATACGAAAATGCAGAAAAAGATAACTCTGGATCAAGACAAAAGTAGTTTATGGCATTAACCCAGATATGGAAGAATAATAGCTTCTAAATGCTACGAAGACAGCCATTGATGGGAAACATGTTGCTGCGATTTTTTGTCCATTTTAAATTACAAAATACATAGAATAGTTCCTTTTTAAAATCGCCCTCGTCTCCACTCTTGAAGTGTTTTACAGTTCACAGTTGTTGCTATATAGTGACGTCACGAACCAAAGCAGCATGACGGCTAACATTTTCACGCGGTAGTTTAAAACGTAAGATTTGAACGCCATTTTAAATCACTTATCGAATTCAGAAAATTGAAATAAAAATTCTAGTGGCTTATTATTATCAAGAGATTAAATTAAGCCACATTTAAAAAAATGGTGTAATACCCTGTTATACTGCACGCCAGATATGGCGAAAGGAGCTGAATATAGTGGTTAAACACTCTCCTCGCTCCACCTAAAGAATTCTTCTCTCGTTTGCCCATCCAATGTGTAGGTTGTATTGTCATAGCTCCACTAAATTAATGATTAATTAGATGTAAAATTATATTCTTTAATATTAATAAGCAATAATAATGAGGTATCCGATATTTGAAATATTTCAGATATTCACATTCGGAACTGAACAAATCAAAAACACAAATAACTACTGCATAGCTCAAAATTAAAGAACTGGATAACAAATGTAAGAAGAATTTAATAACAACATGCTTTAATCAAGTAATTATGAAAGTTGTAACAAATACAGTGTGATTGAGCGAATGTTTATTGCATGGGATATAACTTAGGCGTTATGGACAGGTCTAACAGTCTTTGTGGAACACTCATGTGAGTGATGGAATCATTACAGTCGAAGCGATGACTTGCCGCTGGTCCCCGTTAAGCCGCGTTCCCACAATCTCTTGTAACGGAGGCGGGACGGGACGGGACGTGATTAGCCGAAGTGTAGGGACGAGCGCGAGCCGCAGGTTAGCCCTCGCTTACCTCGCCGCCACCTCCCCACCACGTTGCCTAGTGTCGTTTGACACAGAGCACTTTACAGCAACAGAAGGGGTGCGCACCGCTGCTGCAAACCGATGGCAACAGCGCACCTGTGATGTTTACCGACTCAGAGTGGGTAGCTGCGTCTCGTCTTCGCTAGCAGAGGAGGCCCTGTTCCCATGGCGTGTTGTTGAGTATTCGTCCCGTCCCGTCCCGTCCCGTCCCGCCTCCGTTAAGCCGCGTTCCCACGATCTCTTCTAACGAAGGCGAGTCGGGACGGGACGGTACGGGACGAATACTCAACCACACGCCATGGGAACAGGGCCGCCTCTGCTAGCGGAGATGAGACGCAGCTACCCACTCTGTGTCGGTAAACATCACAGGCGTGTGTGGCGGTGCGCTGTTGCCATCGGTTTGCAGCAGCGGTGCGCACCCCTTCTGTTGCTGTAAAGTGCTCTGTGCCAAACGTCACTAGGCAACGTGATGGGGAGGTGGCGGCGAGGTAAGCTAGGGCTAACCTGCGGCCCGCGCTCGTTCCTACACTTCGGCTAATGAGGTCCCGTCCCGTCTCGCCATCGTTACAAGAGACCGTGGGAACGCGGCTTTACAAGAACGCGTCTTTAGAACTGTTTTGTCAGTAGTCGTCTGTCACAGCAATACAGTTGAGGGTCGCGGTGTCCAAGGTCGCAAAGGGAGTAGTCCTCTGGCTGTCGCTGTTGTTTTGATGTCCACACCAGTCCTCAGAACGAACTCAGATTTTCGCTCATCCGACCAGTCGTTCGCAACGACTCAACAGATTTAACCTCCAGAAATCGTCTTCAGAAACCGCCAAAGTCCTTCTCCCCACCAAAACACCTGCGCACCTTTTTTTCTCCAATAATTATTTATTTATCGTATGACAATTTAGACACTTTCAAGAACATTGAATAAAATATACATACTGCAACTTTACAAGATTACAGACATACATCTAGTTTATTAACATAGTTTATCGATTCCTGAGTTGCCAGCAGGAAGTCCACAGGATCATCAATGTAAGATCTTATCGGACATTCTTCAATAATATGACCAATAGTCCGAATCTATCCGTATTCGCATAAGGGGGATGGTTGCTTGACCCACTTGTACAATGAGTGTGCGCATCTGCCATGCTGAGTTTTGATCCTGTTGAGTGTGGACCAAGTTTTATGTGGTAAGTCAAAACCTGTGCCTTTTGTGTAATACAAGGTATGCTGTTATTTTGGATGTTCACATCTAGATGTAAGCATTGCATCTTATTGCTGCTCTTTTATTCACTGTGGTTATCTTGTTTTCTTACTTCCATGGTGGTGTGCTGACATCGCCAGTTTTGAAAATTTGTGAAAGAGTGATGTTTTGCTAGTCCGTTTCCAGTTTTATGTACGGAGCCCGAAATTGTTGTTTGAAGCACACTGTAGTTTCGTAGAACCAGTAACAAATTTTGTGTGTTGCTGAGTGTGGAGAGGTTGAGGGTTGGTAAGAAGCTGGTGCGGTATATTGGCGCCGGCGAGGCAGTTTAGCTGGTGTAACAAGGTGTTCTCAACCCCGCGCTTAACTGCGCGGAAACGAGTTTATTACAAGATTAAACCTGACCCGGGCCCGGGCGAGGCGAGCAAGGCTCGATACACGGCTAGAAGTCCACGGGTTACAGAATGGCCGCTGGTTCGATACGCGAAACGAACATCTAGGTTTCATGCTTTCCCGAAATCACTCCAATGCAAGGGTAGTTCCTTTACTAATGGCCGAATTTCTTCCGTTGTCTCCGCAGCCAACTAATCAACATATATATTGTTTCTATAAGGCGTTTTTTTGTCACAAGTCAATATCTCCCTTCATAACTAACCGGAATGAGGTATCATTTTAAAGCGTTAAGGTCTCTACTATAATCACATCATATTTAAGAAAAGGTTTCTTCAGAATTCAACCCTTAACAGGCAAAAATGTCAATATTTCTAAAATGCGATTTTTTGTACCGCGAACCATTTATCTCCCTGCATTCCCACCCGAAATCGATAAATGAAGTATCATTTTAAAGATTAAGATCTCCGCTTTAGTGACATAATATATTAAGAAAGGAATTTTTCGGAATTTGACCCTTAAAGGGCAAAAGTATCAATATTTCTGCAACGCGTTTTTGTGTCACGAGCCATTTATCTCCCTTGATATCTAATCGATATACATAAATTAAGTATCATTTTAAGGATTAAGGTCTCCGCCGTGGTAACATCATATTTTAAGAAAGGAATTTTTCAATATTAGACCCTTAACGGGCAAAATTATCATTATTTCCGTAACATAATTTTTTTATGAAGCGCCATTTGTCTCCCTTGATATCTAACCGAAATAGATCTATCATATTAAAGATTAAGGTTCTCTGCTTTGGTTACATAATTTCTTACAAACGAATTTTTTCGGAATTTAACCTTTAAAGGGCAAAAGTGAAAATTGTGAAAGTCGCGCGTATGAGACAGTTCAGAGACAAGCCGCAAGATAGCAGTAGCACATATCACACAGATATTAATAAACTGCTTCACTAGTGTCGACTTTTGATATGTACCCATTACACTAAACAAATAAATAATAGAAACAAATGAGGCGGTTCTTCTTTCGTCCTATTAATTTTTTTTTTAATTTAATTTAATTTAATTGCAATGGAGCACACGCTCCGGTGGCAATTTCCCTACACACCCAACTTCTCCCTATGGCCAATTTTTGTTTTCATGTTATCGATTACCTTAAAAAAAAAAGTATTTTCTTCAACTTCACTTCCATGTTCATTAGATGATTGTAAAATTTAGATTGTTACATTCTAAACTCTTGGGAATCCGTAAAATTTCATCAGATATCGTAACAAAGCAAACCACTATCCTTACTACTCATTATATTCGCGAAATTTTCGCACGGGTCATCTAATGTAGGCCTACATATTATTTTCAAAAGGTGTTTCTTGTAATGAGCCATCTTTCTCCCTTCATAATTAACCAAAATCGTTAAATGAGGTGTCATTCTAAAGATTAACTTCTTCGGTCTGGTAACATCTTTAATTAGGTAAACAGGATTATTTATTCGAAATTTAACCCATAAATGGCAGAATTATGAACAATCAAGGTCACGGGTATGCGATAGTTCAGAGTCTAGCTGCTAGGCTGCGCTGGCGTCGATAAGGAGTGATCACATTACCACTAGATAGCAACACCACATGTCACAGAGATATTGATAAACTATGTGTGTTTTCTAGGGTAAGGTGATTCCGGATATTTTTGTTTCTGTTCGGGGAACATATCATCTTTTGTTTTGTAACACGTTGTAATTGTTTTGCTCCGTATGTTTCAGTTGACACACACAAATTCTACTCCAAACCACAATCCTAGTTAGGGGGCGTCCATAAATAACGTGAGGTGAAATATAGAGGGGAGGGTCCGGCGAAATCTCACAAAAAGGGGGGGGGGTCTACGGAGATCTCACGTTTTGTAAAAATTGTCGAACTGTAGAGCTAAAAAAAGGTCTACAAATGACCCGAAATAGGGGGGTATTTCGACGAAAAGTGGGGTTGACACCGGCCGGGGGGGGGGGGGTGTCTCACGGACTAGATCTCACAAAGTCTCACCAGAAAGGGGGGGGGTCCCGAAATCCGAAAAAAACCTCACATAATTTATGGACTGCCCCTTAATCAATTTTCTCACGGGACGAACTAGTAAAGCATATTTTCTCACATTTTTTTCCAGAAATTACGATTGTTGAGGTAGTGATTTGGAAAGTGAGCGACCAATACCAGTGGGTGACTGGCTTTCTGGAGGACGCGGGTTCGGATCCCGGTCCGGCCATCCAGATTTCGGTTAATTTAATTTAATTGCGAGGGATCGTTTGTTGGTGACAATCTCACTTTCTTTTTCCCCACCTACTTTTTCCTTCTACTATTTTCAACTTTAAATTCTTTTAGCGTTTTCGGTAAATTAATAATCATTTCTGTTGGTAATTTGTTCCACGCTCTGACCCCCTTCATAAGAAATAAAATATTCACACACCCTTCTGCCTGAAATCGAGTGCCAGCTTGTGGTCATGGTCATCTTTTCCTTTCCATGCATTACTCCTAATTCTTACACCTACATCTTTCCACGCCTCACGACCAATATATGCCTTGTACATTCCAACGACCTTCTTCAGCCTCCTCCTGTCCCGCCCTTTTTCCAGTGACCTTGAATTCGACGAGGCGTTAAACCCGATTAAGAATAAATACAAAATCGCGCAACAAATCAAGGTTTGTGCAACTGAAAAGAATGCGAAAGACGAGACTACTTATGACATTCGCAGGAAAAGAAATGCACGGAGAGACAAATGTTTGAAAGACGCAACTTTTTTAACTTTTCCGGTACCCTTATAGCCAACTAGTGATGCCCACGACTTCGTTCGTGACTGTAAAGAATTTTGATTGACAGCTACCGACTTTTAACCACCGTAATGCACGATGGGAGACACGATGCTACTACCACACACAAACATCACTGATCTGCACCGGGTATTTATGGCTGCAAAGTGAAATTTAGGGACACACATGCCTTTGGTGGAAATATAATATACTAAAATATAGAGACACACACATCTTAGTCGAAATAAGAAAATGCCACTTTCAACCACCAAATCCCCGAAAACCCCATATCTGCCGTCATGTAACTACCATAGTGCACGATGGTAGCTCGGAGGCTATTATCACACAAACACCCGTGGTCTGCGCCAGATAGTTGGCGCTACAGGGTGAAATATGGGGACATACACGTCTTTGGGCGAAATATTAAAGTGCCCCAGATCGATCACTTACAACCCCCATATCTCCCACACCCCCATAGCTGCCGACATCTGACCACCATAGTGCACGATGCTACTACCACACAAAAAACACCAATGGTCTATGCTATGTAGTTGTGGCAGCAAATTGACATATAAGGAGTCGAAATACGAAAATATCCTTGATCGGCTTCTTTCAACCACCATATCTCCCACACTCCCACAGTTACCGAAATTCGGCCAACGATGTGATCGACGAGTGATTCTGTGCTACTACCAGACACAAACACCAGCGATCTGCTATAGATGGTTTTGGCTGAAAATTAATACACCGGGATACATACGTCTTTGATAGAAATATGAAAGTGCCGCAGATCGACCACTTTCAACCACCATATCTCCCACACCGCCATAGCTATGTACATCTAACCACCATAGTGCACTATAGGAGACACGATACTAGTACCACACACAAACACCAATGGTCTATGCTATGTAGTTGTGGCAGAAAATTATAGTATAATGAGACACAAGTCTTTGGTCGAAATATGAAAATGCCCTGCACCGACCACTTTTAACCATCATATCTCCCACATCCCCACAGCTATCGACATTCAGCCAACCTTGTGCACGATAGGAAACTCCATGCTATTTCCACACACAAACACCAGTGATCTGTGCTAGGTAGCGGTGGCTGAAAATTGAAATATAGAGAAACACACGCCTATTTATATATATATATATATGCTGTAGAAAAGAGTTAAAGATAAAAAAAGGAATAAATAAGAAGGCAATGCAAGAAGACAGTTGGTGAAATGCCAACAAACTGCACTATATAATGATGAAGTACGGTGTAATTTCTTAATTAATTTATTTGGAAGAGAGAGTGAAAAGTGCAGTACCATTGCCAGCCAGACCTCTGGCAAGCATGTTTGGATATTTACCAACGTCTCGCGCTTCTAGTGCAGAGAGTGGCAGGTCGCAAAAATGGACTTTGACTCAATACGACTTAGTGTTCATCAGTTGTTCCTGGAAAATGTCGGCATTATCTCGGTATATGATTAGTTAAAACCGTCCTGTCCAGAGATGTTCCAGCAAAGCCCCTTGCAGAACTCACTGTAGTAGTCTAGCTGAGTTATCGGACGTGAAGCTTTCGTTGGTCTGGTTGTCAGGAGAGAGTGGTTTGCGTCTGGCTGGCTTTCACAGGTAATTACAATTTGTTTGCGCTCTCGCTTCACCGCTCCACTCGGCTTAACCAATGTCACGCAACTTAAACTCTTCTACCTGTAACACCATTCTCAACTAACATTAACACAGGCTCATTAATTGGTATACCATATGCTTCGGCCGCTAGATGATGAATTCGCAATCAAACAACAAATGAAATAGTTCAACGTGTTTGAGTTTGTTTTTATTATTCCAAAATCTTACACAGTTCCACTCACAAAAATGAAACTATACCCCAGGTTGTTCTCGGAATATTCTAAATATTATGATATAGGCTGTGACACAACGTTTTTTTAATAATTGACATCAAGAAAGAACCTAACGGAGGTTTTATAAGGCATAGATCGGTTGCTAAGAATACTAGTCATTGTGAAAACACGGGTACTGGATATTTCAGTTTGGTTCCTTGAGGAGAAAAAAGAAGCACAGTAATAATTTTTTTAAATTGTTTGAATTACAAAGGACTGAATTCTTTATAGTTATAACTCGAACCAACCACAGAGTTATGCAACAAGGCGCTACTCTATAAAAACAATTCCCCATTTGATGGGCTAACGTTTTCAAGAGAAACAAACCACTCGTTCCGAAATCAATATATTCTGCTACGACCTATCTTTAACATTGCCATTTTAACTAGTTATATTCGGTTATTCACCTCTTAACAGTATTTTTTAACTAAGCGTAACCTATCGGATACACATTAGATGTGCTTTATTTATCTGCATAAGTTCACGTCCGTTCAGGAGTTACTTACTGTCGAGTTCCTGTTATTTATCAGAGACTCAACAACTTCAAGATTTCCGCCAGTCAGCGGCAAGATGATAAACATTATAGTTTCCAAATTGTCTAGTATTAATGATTATGAATAATTGTCACGCCAAAGCAATTGAATTTGTTCTTTATTATCTGTACACTTAAAAATATTATCTAAATCAAAATCTTTACAGAACACGCATTGCATTAGCAAATAAGCACAATAATCCAGATATTTTTAATGACATAATACGGAAAATAAAGAACAAATTCAATTGCATTGGCGTGACAATTATTCATAAAAATTGATTCTATCGCAATTGAGGAAATGTCCCACAATATCCAGATGTCTAGTATTAATGGTCTTCAGCTAACACAACCTCACAGAGTAATTACACTACAGTTTGTGAAAATTGCGACACCCAGAATAAATGGTTTGCTACTCTCCAAAATTGGAGGATGTGTAGAACAGTGGAACCATAGTATGTGACGAAATTTGCAAGGAGGTAGTGTGCACATAGTCCCAGAAGCGCCCTCTATAGAGTGACCGGACAGATCTGTGATACGCCAAGCTCAGTTGGTGCAGTGCCCTCAAACGAAGTGAAAACGTACAACAAAGTACAGGTATGAGAACTGAGTCTTTCCCGGCGTACAGATGACAAAAACTCTTCTCGGGTGTTCTTCCACGTGTGTCATCGGTGTCTTGCTGACGCAGTGTCAACTTCGACCTTTCCACCTGATGATGACAACAGAGTCTGTTGTCGAAACGTCGCATTTGGAATAACTGATTCGACAGAACACCCGAGAATAATTTTTGGCACGTACTGGTAGTAGTGTATTTGGAAAAAACTATCATTCATGAAGGATTATTTCGTAAATGCTTCACAACTGACCCCTGCTAACAAACGTCTGTGTTACTGGTATACGTACTGCATTCCGTCCAGGAGATTATCACGAAATATGTAAGCTGTAATTTTGCTTTTCATATCAATTTTGCGTACAGTGTACATAATGTTGTGAACCATTATATTTCAACCAAATTCCTAAAAACTGATATAGATTAACCTCCTTCTTTTGTTTCGCCGAGTGGCTAGTTAATCCCAACACGTATCCAACAGTTGGAGCTTACGGTTAAAAATTCAGGCACCTTGTCTGTCAGTAGCGATCACTAAGGGTTTCCTATACGATCAGTCAGAATGTCAATAATGCTGGCAGGTACTGATTGAAGCGAGTAATGATCGTTTAGGACGAGACTGATGCGGACTGTCAATTATTGACTGTCAATTATTGAGGGAGATTGATGGAAATTTTGATTGACGAGTATTGAGGGCTTGACTGACCGAACTTATTGGACCAATTTTGTGTGATTGTCAATATTTCCTTCATTCACTAGTCAGATAGTATGGCGGAAGCAACGACTCAGCCTCCCCCCCCTTCCCATTCAAAGTCACGATGATTTAGTAGACGAGCGTGGATTTATGACAGTGTTGATTACTTAACCTCGAATTGTGACAAGTTAAATCAAAACATTATTTCAATAAAAATAAAAAAAACCATCGCACTATAAATAAATTGTGAACGCACTAAAGCGGTATAAACCTGATTTCACTACAGAAAAATTAAAGCAACTACACTTCGAACACAACATTTCCAAATCCAGGACCGAACGAGTATTGATGGCTAAGATTGATAGGTTGGTTGGAGCTCATTAAAGCGTGCTCCAATCCAGACCATATTCCCCAACTCTTTTTCCCCTATAACCCCGCTTTGGAAAAAAATTTCTCATAGCCCCCATTTCGAAAAAAAATTTAACTGTCCTCATTATGAAGAAAAAATTATTTAGTGCATCCTTTTTAGAAAAAAAGAACACACGGATTCGCTTTCTTGTAATAACTAATGTAACCCACAGTGGCCCACCTTTGTTTGGCTCGTAACCCACTTTTTGAAACCCTGATTCGATGCCTCCTCTCTTACTGGAAGTGTACGATATCATATAAACAACCTTTGTAGAAAAACCGAGACAGATATTGTAACGATTCGCTAAGCTCCCTGTTATTTTTTATTATATATAAAGTAAAGGATTAGAATATTTTCCCATTTCTTGGGATGTCCACAGTATGTTTGAAAGATGCGCATGAAAGGGTGAAAGGCACGGATTTTACGCTTCAGTGAAGGGCAGTCTGGCTGGCGCCTTTTTGACAGAGTGGTAAGAGGATTAGGGGTTTCTGTCGGGCAGGCCGTAAACAGAATTCCTTCCTCCCGAAGGAGACATCGGCTCTCGAGGATTGCCGAAACTTAACGTGGCCAAGAGAAGCCACAGAATCACATGACGTCAGATGGTCAGCCAATCACAGGGAACATAGTACTAAGATTCTGGGAATTTTATGTTCTATGTCGTCTTCGAGCCATAAGAGGGGGAGTTAGAGTTTACCTCCGTGGCGGCAGAAAAGGAGGAGTACACTTCCTTCCAGTCGGGAGGCCAGCCAAGATCATTCCAGACGAGTCGCTGGCGACTTGGGGTCCATGTATGCTGGGCTGACTTGTGTCCTGGAGACCATCTGAGGCGCACTTCTAACTTGCGACTTGTCGCGTACTGCTGGCGTGGCCAGTTACGACGATCGACCAGGTGGTCATCTCCGCCCAGCGCTACCTGCCGTGGAACGGTAATGTGTTTCTACGAAGCCATTCAGTCTGCAACTCCCTTTGAAACTGTACCCTTAAGCGCATCTGAGATAAAGATCCTTGCTCTGATCTGATTAAACCACTGAGCTAGACTGTGTAACTGTCGAATGACAGGTTAATCATTCGTGGCGTCCCTACCCATTAAAATTCATTACTGTTTGCTATCATCATAACTGGTAACACACTATGTATTAGAATAATTGTGAGATTTTTAAAGTACAACTATACTTGTTTGCTTGCATTTAAAGGGCTCATTGTACGTCTGAGCGTTGCTTAGAAAATTGCACAACCTCTTGTTTATTAACGTAATGGTAAATACGCTCAGATTTGTAGATGCCATTGTAAAAATCTTTATTAAAATGTCTTTTTGTGACAGTTTTCAAATCCCAAAGTCATCCACTTCTCATTTGAATAACTTACATTTTGATATTCAATTATAGTACCCTGTATAGCGTAAAATATTAAGAATTAATTAATAATTCTCTCCCCCCCCCCTGGTGATACGCTACAATATCTAAAATTACTTCATTAAAAGATATTAAGATTATTGGTGTATTGTTCATAGTTTGCTTAACAAATACATCCCAGAAAAACAATTCTTGTAAATATAAGCCAAGTCTCGTGCTCGTATAGTGACAAAATGTTATGAGATCTTGTTCTGAGCCAAGTCTACACTTTAAAGCGTGTATTCACTTCACTCTGTGAAACAGAATGGTTTCTCTCGGTGTCATTGATCATTTATTTAGAATTTTTTTAAAAAATGTGGTGACTTGGTCATTATGCGCGCCATGTTTTAGTTACCTTAAATGTGTTGTTTAGTCAAACATACAAATACATTAAAGCCAAGATTTCCCTCGCTCTTTTTCGAATTTGACAGGTATATATTATGCCTTTAATTTTAGTAAAAATTACGACGTGAATTGTTTTTGTCGGATCTCATTTCTTTTTGCAAGTTTATCGCTTATTCTGAGTTGATGCTTAAATGTAATGATTCCATTTGAAAATTGGTGAATAAGAACATTTTAGAATTGAAGACATCGATATACTTCACCAATAATGCCACACTCTCTGAAAACAATGGGTGTGCGCCGTAGCCGAGCAATGTATATTGCCGCTGTTTTAACTACCACCATAAATAAATTACGAGTAACTTCCAAACCAAGCATAGGAGCAAATTAAAATTTAAGGTATTAGCTAAACTTGCTGATCTCTGTGCATTAAAAAATTCTCAGGCATGTAGCTTCATCAGGAGCAAAGAAATTAAGCCGCAAATATGTGCCAAAATTTTTCATGTTTGGGAGTTTAACTAAATAAATACATGGAAAAACTCCAATATTAGATTTTTCTTATGCTATAGGGATGAAACTATATATGTGTACCAAATTACTTGTTTCTAGGATTGCTGGAAGTACAGTGGAATTTTGATGTCGGAGTGTCTTGGTCGAAATAAAGTTTTGTTTTTTAATAACTTCCAAAGTAAAAAAAGGAAAGAAGGAAAATTTAACACATTAGTTAAACTTAATAAGCTCACTCTACAATGAAAATCTGAGCTATATAAAGTTATTAGGGTGAAAAGCGATTTCACGTTAGGGGTAGGTAGGGGTAGATATATAGAAATTTAAGAGTTTCAGTGGGTAAAATGTTATCTGTGTGCCAAATTTCAGCTTTCTACGGCTACAGGAAGTACCCTAGAGTTTTGTTGATCATCAGTCAGTGAGTGACAAAATCGCTGAAGTTTTCATCCGAATAATATCAGAACTTAAAACAGTAACGAAATAAAATTTAGTATGTTTGCTAAGATTGCTGATATCTATGCGTAACGGAAATTTGAGACATGTAGCATGAACACCTTCGAGAAAAGGGTAGGCAAGTGCCGCCATCGACTCGGCGGGTGCACTGCCGTGCACCCAAATATTATTAAAAAATATTAATTAGAGTTCTTAGCTTGGAGTAATAACAATAATTTTTTGATATTTCGTATCTTAGTTGTCATCATCAATCGTAACTCGCCCGTTCCACTACCGATTATCTGTTTGCTTTCTTAGGGTGCGTCCATTAATTACGTGAGGCGTTTTTCCGGAATTTTGGAACCCCCCTTCCTCCCGTGGTGAGATTTTGTGAGATCTGGTCGGAACCCCCCACCTCCTCCTCTTCCCTATGATGACGTGAGATCTTGAGGGCACCACTTGCCCCTGATCACCGACCTAGTAGTTTTTTCAGACCCTTTTTTAGCTCTCCTGCTGCCCAAGGCGGTTATACTCCCCCCCCTAACCCCCCTACCTCCTAAAGTTCGTGTCGACGTCATTTATAGACTTTTTTTTTACCCCTACTGTTCTTCAAGAAATTAAAAACATGACGAGATATTTCCGTCAAACCCCCCCCCCCAAAAAAAAAAATCCCTTGGTGAGATTTTGTGAGATTTCACCTGCCCCTCCCCCCCTATTTCGTCTCACGTAATTAATGTACATCCCATTAGTTAATACTCTGCTGACTATGCTAAATCCTATTTTGACTGTATATGATCATGAGAATACAATTAAGAACTTATTTCATGCGGCCCTTATAGCAGGATATAATATTGGTAAGCAGGGACCGGCGATTGATCTTCAACGCCGACCGGGGTCTGGTACCGCCGCCTTTGGGATCCCCTGCCTTTACACCGTCCGTGTGGGAGGCCTTCAGATGCTACAGTGTTACAAAGCCTGCGTAGAGTCGGAATGCCGTCCGTCCGAAATACAATAAGCAACGGCACAGCGGGCATCGGTTCTTTGAAGGGGCCGCCGACGGAATTAATTCCCGGTTAAATTAAATTGCTCGACCGTCTGCAACACGAACTCTCCACAGCACGGATCGCTACAACACACGAGGGTGTTCCGAAACGTTCTCGCCATAGAGCGTAGGCATTATTCCAAACAGGTCTCATTAAATCGCGAGCGCTTTTTATGTAAATACATCTCTGGGATTTAGAAGCATTAGGAACCATACATGGAAGGAAAGAGATGACCGTGACCACTACCTGGCAATTGATTTCAGAATTAAGGGTGCGGGATTTTTTTTTTTTTGGCAAGGAAGTTAGGAACCGGAATAAACTACCAAGGTAAATGCTTGACAATTTATCAGAAATACTGAAAGATTTTAAAATTAAATTTCTCAAAGAGTGAAAATAGTGAGGCGGTGATATTGGTCTCAAAAAATAAAAAAATTAATTACTTGTGGCTTTACTCCTCGTCGGCGTCAAGATCATTAGAGTTGGGATGGGACTGGGGACAAGGAACGGGAAGGAACTCGGCCATGGCATTTTGAATTAAGCATCCCGGCATTCGCCTGGAGTGATTTGCGGAAACCATGGAAAACCCAAATCTGGATGCCCGGACGAGGATTCGAACCGCGTCCTCCCGATTGCGAGGCCAGAGTGTTACCGCTGACCCACCAAGCTCCGTTTTAAAATTAAAACAAAAATCGTGACCAGGAAAGATGTTTAGGGAAATTGCTGTCAGGACATATGGTCTATTGGAGGGGTGGCCAACTTGATTAAACACAAGATCTACGTTTTACTGACGAAACCCTGTGCGATCTACCAAATTTTAAATGAAACAGTATAGTTCAGTACACAACTATGTAGTATTTTTAATTTTATTAAGAGGTAAAACATAAAACTGAAAATTATTCTTAGTAACTACTTATTTATATTAGTGTGAGCACTGCGTCTGAGGATCTTCCGCTAGATTAGCAAAATCGGGTTTGTAGTTGGAAATTGCAAACCTTAAAGAATCCAATGCATGAGCGTCTGTCAAGCGAGAAAGGTACTTATTTTTTGTTTGTTTTAAGTAGGAAATATGTTTAACCAAAACACGAATGCAGTTGTTCAACACATTTCTTCACATTTGGATATTTCTCGTTGGAAACCAATGCGCAGAAATCTAGACCTGAAGATGACCTTGCTTTTAGAAATATGTCGTTTTGAAATATCATGTTGTTCATTTGAAATGTATCTGCAATTTTTGGAACACTAAAGCAAATTTCGAAGTCTCATACAACTGCCTTAATTTCTGCCGTGTACTTTGTCAGGAATGAAATTGTAGGTAAGATTTTTTTTCCATATGATCCTTAATGTTTACAAATTGTTAAAAAAAATCTTTTTTATGTCAATTATTATAGAGACTGTGACTTTGGAATGCTGCTTAGAACTCATCATTTCTGTTAATGTTTAATTCTTGTCTTGTAGTTCCAGATTTAATGTGCTCGGTTTTCCGGTAAAATCTGCTAAAAATGCTAAATCACATTGCAAGTCTAAATGACGCAGTTGCCGATAATCATAACCCCTCTCTTCAAGAAATTTTATTATTTCGTCCAATAGATCTCGAAATCTTTGCAAAAACTTGCTTCGACTCAATGATCATACGTCAGTGTGCAGTGCAAATCTGGTTCCTTCTCATCGTTTAAAGAGACGCCTTAGGAGAGATTTTCCTTTTATGGAATTGAATTTACAATCCTGAAAGAAATGTCCATTACATGTTTTATGTTTAGTCTCTAACTAGCCAGTACTTGTTGATGAATTATGCAGTGGTAGTTAATGAAGTCTGCAAAGTCTTCGTCTTTGTGACAAAGAGAAATAAAACCATTATGAATACCTGTCATTGCAGGAGCCCCATCAGTTGTCATTGATGCGAGTTTATACAAAGGTAGCTTAATCTTGGTAAATATATGCTTTGAATTCCGTGAATATATCAAAGGCACGAGTTATTCCATTTAAGGAAATAATACTTAGCAGTTCTTCTTTCGTCGAGAAATCTTCAGAGACCATACGAACAAAAATAAGTAATTGTGCAGTATTAGTGATATCTGTTTTATCGTCAAGTCGTAGCGAAAAAGCAACGCAGCGGACGATATCTCTTTGTAGCTGTTCCTTTATGTTTTCGCTCATCGTTTCTATACGGCGCATCACAGTGTTTAAAGACAGCTGTAAACCATGAATATCTTCTTTAATTTCATTTTCATTTTTGAAATTCATGAACAGCGAATCTGACACTGCTTCGAAAATTTTCTTGATGTATTCTCTATCGGAAAAAAGTTTGCACGTTTGTGCCATTCTGTAGCTTACTTGGAAAGAAGCTTCTGTTGCAGCCTTACTCGGCTCAGTAGGCTCACAAAACATGTTTTTCTTAGACTGTTAATTACTATTTCAATGTTTGCAATTTACACTTTCTTATTTCGCTGTTGGGTGGAAAGTCTGTCTGATATTTACTATGTATTGTGTTAAAATGTCGCTCTAAATTTCGTTTTTTTCGGTATTGCCACGGATATTTTGCATATTAAGCAGCAACAGTTTTCTTTCGCCATAATAAAGTAGTAGTCCAGTTCTCATTCTTGGTGAAAGTGATAAGTTTTAGATTTGTTTGGAGCACATTTTTCAAGGATCTACAAAAATGAAATTAAAATATTAACAACATAATTCGTATTATAATAAAAGTAGAAATATTTTACCAATAAATGTAAATTAAATTTATTTTCGTAATGATGGCACAAAGTAAGGAAGTGAACATTATTGAGGGGTTCGTTTGCCATAGTAACAATATCAAAAATATTATCTTACTTTATTTGATGAACCTTTAGAAGCATTTCTTTCTTCATTTGATGTTCCTTCAGCGTTTCTCTTCAACCACTTATCCATAGCGTATGAGGGGCGATGCAGAGTCTAATCGTGATTTACAATTACGTTGACGTCGTAACTTCGCTAGCCCCTGTCGTCAACTGACGAATTGACAGCGTCCCTCACTCTTCGCGCCTATTGTCCATTGCGTGCCGAGAACAAAAGAGAGCTACCTTGCCACGATCGACTGGACAAATAGCCGCGATCGACCGGTCGATCGCGATCGACTGATTGGCCACCCCTGCTCTATTGCATTTGAAAGTTTCCGCAACCGTCTATGATAACAATAGCTGTTGATAACAGACGAGCTATTATATAAATACTTTAATGATCGAGCGTGGTGGATGAACGATTAATGTTCTGAAGTTCGGGATGACGTGGGTTCGAATCCAGATTTGGGCTTTCCAAGGCTTCCCCAGATTACTGCTGGCGGTTCCCGGGATGCTTCCTTTAAAAAGGCCATGTCTGAATTGCTTCCCGTTCCTTGCCCCCAGTCCTTTCCCGCCTCTAATGACCACGACCTCCATAAGGAAAAATAAATAAATAAATAAAAATACTTTCACAATGTGGCGAATCTAGATAATGCGTCACGCCTTTTGTAGATCAACTGGAATCCTGTGACTGCTGACAAAATTTTCTACCAGGGAGTCTATTCTCATACCAATTGCCCTGTTTTCGCGCGACGTAATAAAAGCTATCGACGCAGGATCGCAAGTTGATGCAATATTTTTGTATTTTCAGAAAGCTTTCAGTTCAGAACCACATAACCGCCTTTTATCGAATATTCTAGCGTACGGTATATCATATCAGATTTGTACATGCATTCGGGATTTTCTAACTTGTCGCGGTATGTTGTTGTTGACGATCTATCTTCTTCTAATCTAGAATCTGTTACGTCAGATGTGACTCAAGGAAGTGTAATAGGACCTCTCTTTTTTTGTCAATGACGTTAAAAGCAGTTTGAAATTGATCGCTGATGAGGTTGTCGTAATATGAAGGAGTAAGGAGTTCAGCCGATTGCTTAAAAATTCATCGCGATCTGGACTTTATTTCGACATTGTACAATCTATGACAGCTCACACGAAATTGAATAAATAAATAAATAAAGCGAGGCAATGTGCATAACTAACAAAAATAATCCGTTTGTTCAAAAGTACAAACAGTTCAGTTATTGACTTCGTCGATTCCGTAAAGTATTTCGACTTAAGAGTACAAAGGAATGTGAAATGGGACCTGCACATAACTTATGTTGAAGGTAGGGCTAATTTTATTCTGTGGTTCATAGTTCGAGTTTTTAAGAAATGTAGCGCACATACGAAAGAGATAGCGAACAAAACTCTCGTTCGATTACATTTGAATTACTGTAGTTTGGGATCCGTATCGCAAGGGATTGATTGACACGATAGAGAAAGTATAGAGAGGAATCGCTAGATTCTTGGCTGATTGCCAAATGCCTCAAGCGTCATAGAATTGGTACATTGATTGAGCTGGGACGACGACGACGCGCGTTTCGTTTTATTTTAATGGTAAACATGCGAGCAACACCTTTCGTTGACGAGTGCGAGGAAATACTGCTTCCACCAAGCTATTTGGGCTGCAATGGCAGGAGAGATAAGACTAGTTGCCATGCTGATGCCTGTATGAATCCTTTCTTCCTTCGTGCTATTCGGGATTGGAACGCATGGAGTCAGTTTTGGTGCGAAGCAGCCTCTGCCACCCACAATATTTGTGAACTGCAGAGTATACACGTAGACGTAGGGGTATGGTAGATGTGGTGAATGTAGATAATGCGTCCCTTATTAGGAGTTTAACTAAAATCCTAGAGTGCAGCATTAACTAATGGGCAGATGACATATTTTTCCACCAAAATATTGCTCTTGGTGTTTTAGAGTCTTGTAACAGCTAGCAACATCTCTGCAAATAATCACTCAAGGAATATATTTATCAATACTGTTATTGATTCGCCCAGTTTTGAGGTACATCACACCAGTCTTCAAAGATATGCTTCTATCGTGCCAGGCTTAGACCTGCACATATCAACCAAACAACAAAAAGTGTATTAATAGTGAAAATCCAAGACGTAAATTTTGGTGCATTAAACACTGCCTTACCTGACTGTCGGTCGTTACTTGGGCTTCAGTAGGGGGGGTGAAACGGGAGTGAAACCTCTTTGAGTCTTTCGGAAGAGCATGACTGAACCCTCACCAATATGATAATGTCTGTACGCGTACCAACGAGTTAAAACGTGTATGTACAGGAACTGAAGAGTATATCAAAGTATGTTATTTGTGCTGAAACAAACTGCATGATGGTTCATGGTTTGGTTGCATGAGTTATATGACAAAACTGTGACAGAGGATGCTGAAACTCCAAGCTTCAGTTAACGCACACGTTAAACAAATCAAAAATTTGTGAAACTTTTTTCAAATTAACCATGAAAATCTGTAAAAATGTGAGAAAATTCTATAATACCTAAAATTGTGCAGACTTGTAAAATTCTTCTGTTGCAGGCTCATTTAACTTGAGTAGCCAGACCACCAACCGTCTGTCATGACGCCTAGCAAAATGTCTTTCTCGGAAACTAAGCCGAGCGTGTTGGGTGAACGCTAACGCTCTGACCTCGCATACTGAAGGACGCGGGTTCGGATTTCCATCAGGCCACCCAGATTTCGGTTTTCTATCGTTTCCCCAAATCACTCCATGCCAATGCCGTGATGGTTCCTTCAAACGTCCATCGCCGAATTCTTTCCGTTCCTTGCTTCCAGTCCATTCCAGCCTCTAATGACTTCGACGAGGCGTAAAGCCAAAGCAAAAAATAAATCACTCATATTGTAAATCAAGGATTCAGTGCATATTGTCTAGCTTTTGGAGCCCATTAAGATTTATGAGACTGACATCGTAGTCAATTTTGATGTAACGTCGCTATTCACAAGAGTGCCTTTGGATAAAGTACAGAATATCATCCGCACAGAAATGGATTAACATTGGGTAGTAACTTGATTTTCTGGGAATGCCGCGTTATTTTTTTTGCATTTCCGGCTATCGGCTTACATGATGCAGCCTTCGTCAGAGATACTATGTCTGTTTACATATCAACCAGCACAAAGCGTAATAGAGTAGTAGACCGCTGTCATCGTTGAAGTTGATCGTTTTCTTCAAAATTTCTGCCGTATCCTTCATTCGTGAGTTCTCCACAGCAGCCTCGTGTCTTGAAATTTTATTTCGTTGATGACATGGCGAACTACAGCGGATCTGTAGCTATGGTTTTGTTTATAGTGGAGCATATGTTCTTTGTCTATCCGTTACAGTGCGACCCGTCTCACCGATGTAAACACCGCCACAACTGCAGAGGATTTCATAAACACCAGCAAGCTAATGTAGGTGTAAACAGTCTTTCACCTTTCAGTGAGCAAACCTCTACCCGCTTTAATAATTTTTCAACCCGGTCTTTGAAATCTTGTATGTATGGGAGACAGGCAAATTTCCGTGGCGAATTTGTACTATGGGATGTTGACGTCTTCTATGTGTTTGTTAATTCTTAAAACCCTTCTGATGTCCGATTCATGATAGGCGTTGGTTCGGAATATTCTTGTCAGAGTATCCGTTTCTTCCATTTATTCAAATACTGGAAAAGAACAAATTAATATTTATGTGATTATAAACAAAGTGAGCAAATAAATTTAATCCGTTCTGAGCACCAAAACTATTCACCTACATATCTAGAATTCTATAGAACTCAATTAGACAGTTTTCACCATTTTTTGAAACACGGACTCCGACTTAAAATCAGAGATATGCATAATCGCTCTATGTCACCTGGCCTAGGAGAAATCTCCTATTTCCTTATAAACATTCTAAATTAAAAATTTTGTCGATGTTTTCACAAATTAACAACGTATGGTTTGGCATTAAAGGTTAGACCTTTTAATCACTATACCTTAGTGTGCGATGAGCCAGAAACTTATTATCTGACTAAAACAAGTAACAATGAAGTGTGACACTCTGCTCGTGCCATCTGTCGTTTCTTTCGGTAAGTTTCGTGTATCCAGCCTCTGTACTCGATGGGAGGTGCCAATTTAACAAAGGCGACGAATTAGTTCGATTGATAACGAATGCAAACAAAATATAACCCGCACTGTTGATTCGTTATATCTATCTATATCTATAAAACGAAAACAGGACATATTGGTCGTATAAAAACTCGTAAACTACGGGGCAGATTTCGATGGAGTTTTCGCCGTTTTAAAGCTTAGAATATTAATTCACTTGTCTGGCATGTCTTATGTTTCAACGTTAAATAATGTAGGAGCATTAAATGAAATTCTGAACGTATGGTGAGAAATTCCACAGGAGGAATCACTAGATGCCGCATACTCCGCACTAAACACACAACACAATGTCTCTGACCATAGCCTTTAATTAAAGCAATAAGATAACTTATAGTAATAACTATTTTGCACACTAAACAAAACTTTAAGTATTCTTTCTTTTAATTCGATATATTCAATTTTTAAAAGCCATAGCTTGAAGTATTCTTTCCTTTAATTAGGGATATCAATTTTTAAACGACATAGATAGCCGTAAAAACAACAGAGATTTTCTTTAAGCTCGATCTCTGCACAATATCTCTGGCCTTCAGCATTAGTCTTCTGTTTACGATAATATTATTCCGGATTCACTTTTGATATTTTATCTGCAGAGTTAAAGGATCTGGCATTTCGAGCCACAAGTATATCCATTCACTTCGCAATTGAATCAAACGTGAGTTTTTAACATGATCTAGGGTTGTTCAGTAATGTAGTAATGAAATTTCTTAACCAAATTATCGAAGCTTGATATACATGAATATTTTCGGACGAATGAAAATAGTATACGAGCAAATAAACTTCAGCCCACCAGTTTCTTGGTAGGGGGGCGGGTGAATGTAAGTTTTCTTTAATTCTGAAAAAGTTTGCGGGTATTTTATGAAACTTTGTACAAATCTTTTGCTGGAATGAAAATAGGGTACGGTGAAATCTACACCAACTATACCGGGCAACGCAGGGAAAACCGCTAGAAGTTTTCATAAAATGTTAATAACGATAATTCACAAGTCGACTAAAAACAACCTAGAATTTCCCTGAAACACAGGTTCGTTTATATTTGATCCTCCATTGTGCCTACACAGTTAAATCAGCTAACCTCCAAGAGGTATCCAGATGAAATTTGATGGGCCTAATGGCTGATTGCTTGTTGTCGGAAATTATAGTAGACTAGCCTCTTAGACCACCAAAAATGAAGGTTTAAATGCAGTATTCTGGCAATTAATTTCCTTGTAATTGTTATTGTTTAATGCTCCTAACCTTGATTTTGTAATGTTTTACATATTTCGGTTGTAGTTTGCATAGCGATACAGTTGGAACTACTACTGAATTAATGACGACAGAAGCAAGGAACCAATGAATTTAAAAATAAATTAGACATATGAAAACCTCAAGATATATCCCATACTATCAGTTTTATTCCCGGTCTAGGCCTCATTCAGCACGATAAATATGGAACTACTTCCATCCGCATGAGGTAACAAATAATATAGGAACGTGGCGATTATGAAAGCAGCTCACGTTGTTTATAAGACTAAGTTCATTGTAAAAAAGAATCTCAGTAGTCATTCTGGTCCTGCGTGCATTGCAACCTAGCCGCAACCTCCACTAATATCACCGTTCGAAAATCATAACTTCTCTCACCCGTGTTTGAATACACGCATTGTATCACGATCTATATTTGATCTGGTCGAACTATTTACATGCGGCTGATATAGTGACATGTGTAATGAAAAACAACTAGTAATTAATATGTTAATTTAAATGCAATGAATTGGAGGGGGTGTAGCGAGATTACCACCGGAGCGGGCGCTCCATCGCAATTGTATCAATTATTATTATACTATTACTTTTAATTCAATGTTTCGGCAACTCACTTCTTCGAATTTGTAATAACAGTGATATAGAATATAGTGGAGACATTTGCATCGAAGGCCATCAAAAATGACTTGTTGTGGGCAGTATATCTTTCTTCGCTAACTAAATTCGACTGTTATTAAAAAATGCTCATGAATTTGAAAATTATGTAACGTAGAAAGTTCTTAGCTTAGTATTTCTGGACAGAATATAAGAAAACATCTACATCCGCTGAATATAAATAAAAAGTAACTAATAATTAGTATGGCGAATTAATGGAGATATTTTGTTTCAGTGCTCCCGCGATTCATTTCTTTGCTGATGCTTAGCTAAATAGTATTGTTATTAAATAATGGGCATAACCTCGCGTAACATCCACGGTCGTTGTTGGTTCAGCAAAGAAGGAGGGGAGCGTGACCTCACTGCATTATCACCGAGCTTAGCTTTTTATTAGTATGGATTATAGCGATCTGATTGGTTTTAACAGCCGAGACAAGTGATTAACATAAAAAAGCACCCAATGAGAGGGAATACTAAGGGGACATCCATAAATTACGTGAGGTGTTTTCCGTACAAGCCCCCCCCCCCCCTCTGGTGAGATCTGGTCCGTGAGAACCCTCCCCCCCCCCTAGAAATCACCCTCGAAACTTTTGGAGACCTTTTTTTTAGGTCACACCCTTCAAAATCCAGTCACACCCCCACTTTTCGATGAAATACCCCCCTAAAATCGACTTTCGCGCATTTTGTAGATCTTTTTTTTTTAGCTCTACAGTCCAAATTTTTTTTTACAAAACCTCACGTGAGATTTCCGTAGACCCCCCTCCCCTGGTAAGATCTCGTCGGACCCCTCCCCCCCCCCATTTCACCTTACGTAATTTAGGGATGCCCCCTTAGCTATCAAGTATAGGGATGACATTAGTGAGGGAACCGCGTGCGATTTAATTAATTTGGAAAGTGAGACTTCTTTTTGGAGGGTTAGATGGGAAGTGACTTGATTTAACGCATATGCGTGTCGGAAGTGACGTCATCGAGCCGTCAAAGACGTTACGCAACTCCTGTTATGCACGTCATGTGTCGCGTGTATCGTAATGGGTCAGGGAGGAGATTGCCTCCGCTGTACAGACGGGGACCGATTGTTAAAACAGGACTTGTGTCCCGCTCACATAACATCTAACCATCACTGCGTGTGACGCCCATATCTGAAACGAGCGCTGTAAGCGGGCTTTTCTTCTCTGTTTTTCATTTTCTTTTTATCGCTTTACGCAGTTCGAAAAAGTGTTTTTAAAAATTCCTGCTTAAGATTACATAAATTTATAGAGAGCGTACTAAAATTCTAAGTGAACTAAGGGACCAATTCTAAAAATTATATGTTATTTCCGATCAAAAATTTCATGAAAAGCAAAAATGATCTGAAAATACTATTATTTAAATTTTCAAAATTCTTCCGAGACCCACAGTAACTTCTTTCAAATGTTTTGTAGGCATCATTTGAATTTCTGAATACAAATAATGAAGTCAATTTAAAAATTACTTTAAATAGATCACCCTTGCAAAATTTCGCGAATACAATAAACATTAAGGTTAACGGTTTGTTTAATTTGTTTATTTGTTTAGTGCAATAGGTACGCAAGAAAAGTCGACGCCTGTGAAGCAGTTTATTAATATCTCTGTGATATGTGCCACTGCTATCTACCGGCTAGGTTCTGAACTGTCTCATACACGCAACTTTCACAGTTATTACTTTTGCCCTTAAGGTCGAATTCCGAAAAATTATTTCTTAAAATATGACGGAGACCTTACTCTTTAAAATTATGTCTCATATTTCTAAGATGGTTAGACATTAAAGGAAATGAATGGCTTGTGACACACAAATGCGCTGTAGAAATATTAATACTTTTGCTTTTTAAGGGTTGAATTCTAAAAAAAATCGTTTTTAAAACGACCAAAGCGAAGACCTTAAACTTTAGAATAATACCTCATTTCTCGATTTTGGTTAAATATCAGCGGACATAGATAGATAGTGACAAATAAAATACGTTATGGAAATAATGATAATTTTGCTCTTTAAGGGTACAATTCCGAAAAATTCCTTTATTAAAATATAATGTGACCACGGCGGAGACCTTAATCTTTAAAATGATACATCATTTATCCATATCAGTTACGTATCGAGAGAGATAAATGGCTCGTGACACAAAAACGCGTTAAACAAATATTGATACTTCTGCCCTTTAAGGGTCGAATTCCGAAAAATTCCTGTGTTAAGATATAATGTCACCGAAGCGGAGATCTTAATCATTGAAGTGCTACTTCATTTAACCATTTCAGATAAATGGCCCATAATTCAAAAATAGTATTTTAGAAATAGTGTTATTTTTGCCCTCTAAGAGTCGAATTTGAAAAAATTCCTTTCTTAAAATATGGTATGATCAGACCTTTAAAATGTTACCTCATTTATCGATTTCAGTTAGGTATGAAGGTAAATAATGGCTTGTGACAAAACAAAACACCTTATAGAAATAATATATATGATACTTCTTCTTGGTTACCTTTCCCTGATGTTTTGCGGTCGGCTGCCTTCTATTAGTTTTACTCGGTCATAATGGAGCTTTGGTTTTAAGGCCTCATGCCTCTCCTGACGCCAAGCATTTTATACCTACAGTCAGCTCGTGCTAAGAACTGATGGGAGAAGTGAAGACTTGCCATCTGCAAACGAAATATGTAACTATGTTCAGAGTGTGGTAAGTGTATTTTTTGTTTGTGAAATGTGTAGTTTATGAGGCAGAGATTGAGGACAGTTCCGGTATTCGCCTAGATGACTACGGAAAACCTCAAAAAAAAAAAAACACACACACAGTCGGGACGGTCGTTAATTCACCCTGGCGGGTTAAAAAATTACTAGAGTTATATTTTGTAAATGTCTATAGAAAACAATTTCTTAAGTAAATTCAGTTTAATAGTAAATCTTCGGTGTGCCAAAGTAACTCACACATGGTGGAAGTTTTTTCCTTTTTTCTTCCTCAAATCTTTTTTTTTTTTTTTTTAATTAATGAATGAAAAGAACAAATGTAGTAATAGTAAACAGCTACACTTAAGACAGTGACAGTAGTGAATGATGAGATATTAAGTTCCCATTTGCGTAATAAGAAAAATGTATCTGTTTGTTCTCAAAATGAAGTGATAGTTTCTTATTGGCTGCGCTTCTATCGTAGCCACCTAATCAAACACTGCAATCCTGTAGGGCAGTGGTTCCGAATTAGTCGTACGCTTACCCCCAATGGTACGTAACGTTGCTTGGAGGGGGACGCGTTGTAGCACTACTAATTAATGTTAAATTAAAAAAAACGAAATCATCTGATTCCCATTTTATTCTGGCATTTTCGAATGTCACAGGAATTAGCTGGGGAGGAGGGAGGGGGGGGGGGAAATGTAGTGACACTGAATTTGATCATTTTAATATCAATTAATCATTTATTTATTTGGTTATTTTAATTGTGAAAAGAAAGAAAATAAATTGCCATGACGAAAAGTCTAGCGTCGCGTTCGCTGACAATTCTCATTGTCACGTGACTAAAAGAAAGAAAAAAAGATATAGATCGCAGTTAGTCGACAATAGATTGATACTTGTGGAAATCGATACGAAGATTTTCAGACGATATAAATAAAAAACTAGACATAATTGTCGCTGTGCAATCAGTAATGTTCAGATAGAAGTTCTTATCACAAAAACAACACTGTTACACCATGGTACTCTCTTGACTAAGACAATCACTAAGACAATTGAAAAAAAAACGCAAACATTACTATTGCCAAAATATATGTTTGGCAAATTTATTGAATGTTTGTTATTGTACTGTATTAAAATGTAATAAACATCGAAGGGGTGCGCGAGATTCAGCTCTTTCTTGAAGTGGTACTCGGGAAGAACTAATTATTGGTAATCACTGCTATGGGGGATCTGCTGTTTAAAGATGAATCCTACCAGATTTATAGGTCACTTTTTAAGGCCTGTGGAAATTCCTGTAGACACCGCGATTCGAACCGGCGACCTTCCGTACTGCAGTATGACATTTAAACAAAATCGCAGCGTCTTCGAACGGTAAAGCTGGCCGAATCACTAAGAATGTTCTCTATTTTCACAGACACCATTGAATTTCCCATCGTATTTGTTTTCCGTTAAGAGTTTTTTCCTCAGGGAAAAGATCAAATCGAATCCCAGCTCTGACACCACGTGGTTTGCTTAATTTTGTTTCTCCATGCTTGATCGCATTGCCGCGGCGGAAGTTTGGTCGGTTTCACCCCGCAACCGAGAATTTCAATCATATAAGTGTCTTTCATTAATGTCGTTCAACACTGGCCACCAAACCGCTTTGTAAACGTACACCGAGCGATACGTTCTAAAAGTAAACGATCTGTAAACTGGTAAACGTGGAAACACATATTTAAAAAATTACGTGGCTGGTAGCCAGAAAACATCTTGCGCGAAGGCTGTTAGAGTTTTAGTATTTACTATACCGTGTGGGACATTGACGATTAAATGTAATCACAGAGAGGGCAAAGATATATTTTTAAATTTTTTTCCCTTCAAAGCATCCGTCAAAGCCGTCAATTCTATACCATTTTTTAACCAGGTCTATCTAAAAAAAATGGTTTTTCATAGGTAATTGATTTTTCCCCAATATCCACTATACCCTGTATTTAAACGGCAAATACTTAAAAAAAAAATAAAAAAACAATACTCTGTAAATTATTAGTAAACGAAACAAAAGTTCTTAATTTTATGTTACGTTGCCACATGTATTAACACTAACTCTCTTAATCAACAATAATTGTTCGGAGAAATGAAGAAAAGAAGAGTAAACATTAAAGCTGCCGATGGGAAACCTCTTTTAAGCTCAGACGACAGGGCTAATCGATGGAAGGAATACATTGAGAAACTAGAAGAATTGAACATTAGCGTAATGGAAAAGGAAGGCGATGTCGACATTGATGAATTAGGAGATCCTGTTTTGAGGACAGAATTTAATAGAGCTCTGAATGACTTGAAAGCAAATAAGGCAGTTGTAATCGATGAGATCCCTGCAGAACTTCTTATATCCCTAGGAGAAGAAGGAATCGAAAGATTATTCAAGCTGGTATCAAAAAGTTATGAAACAGGAGAAATTCCAACTGATTTTAATAAAAATATCATCTTCACACTTCCGAAGAAAGCACAAGCCGACAAATGTGATAATTATCGCACCATTAGTCTAACATCACATGCTTCAAAGTCACTGACCAGAATAACATACAGAAGGATTGAAAGGGTAGTAGAAGAGATAGTAGGTGAAGATCAGTTTGGGTTTAGAAAGAATCGCGGTACAAGGGAAGCAATTCTGGCTTTAAGATTAATACTTGAAGTGCGGATCAAAAAAAAAAAAAAAAAAAACTTTTTTTGCGTTTGTTGTTTTAGAAGAAGCTTTTGATAATGTTAGGTTCAAAATTTTAAAGATGTCAGGTCTAAAGTAGCGGAATAGAAGAATACTTTATAAACAATATAAGAGTCAAGTGGCTATAATAAAAGAGTAGAATGATGAGAGACATGTATCAGCTAAAAAGGTTGTAGTCTATCCCTGCTAATATTCAAGTTATATCTAGAAGAAGCAATAAAGAAAGTAAAAGAAAAATTTCCATTTGGCATAACAATCAACTAACACACTTAATCAACGTGCATTGTTACTTAATCTATATATTTAAAGATGAATGTATGTATGTTTGTTTGTTTGTTGGTTTGTTTGTTCTTCATACAAATCCACAGTTTTCGTCCGATCTCAATGAAATTTTGCACACTTATCTTTTGAAACAAGGAGAAAAATACTGTCTACATTTGGTTGAAAAATTATCTGTATAAATAATACATGTTGTCTTATAATTTCGAAAAATTACTGAACGGCGATAGACAGACACGTTGGATATGGAGGTCTCTGTACTGTTTTTCCGTGTAGTGGTCAGGTAGCTCAGTGGTCGCCGGCCCTGGTAGAGTAGTGGCTAGCGAGCTTGCCTTGCATTGCCAGGGTCGCCGGTTCGAGTCCGGCCAAGGACATGGGTGTTGTGTCAGTCCTGTGTTGTCCCGACTGAAAAACGATAATATAGTAGAGACAAATTCGAATAACCAAAGATAAACTTGCAGATGGCTGAGATGACAAAAAAAAAGTGGTTAAAGCGCTTGCTTACTAATGTTTGGGTCGTGGTCTCAGGTTCAAATCTCCGAGGAGGCTAAGATTTTTTAAAAAATTTGATAATGAGAGTAACGCCTGGGCTGTTGGTTATTCGGATTGAATGTTAAACTGTTGATATCACAAAGTTAGAGGTGCAATGCGAGGAAAATCGTAGGTAGACTTGTAATGCCGTAGGTGTACACTTTTTTACGTTATATTGATTCCTCAGGGGTGATTCGCAGTCAGTGTGTGTGTGTTACATGCAGTAACATTACTATAAATGCAGAAGTAAGTCTCTGTCATTTTTTACGTTTTGACAACTAAATGCCCATACCGATATTGACGGAATTTGACAATAAAATCGGTATGGAGGGCACAGGACATTTTTTTAGGTATGATTAACAGTTTCAGTCACGAAATTTTGAGAACTTATCAAATGGTGACAGAGACGGATGTGTGTGTTAGTCTGTAATGTTACGTCGCTTGCTCAAGCTATGCTTCTCGCGCATTATGTTAGTGTATAATTTGTTAAGAAATTCTGTTAGAGAAAAACGTATTATTTAGTATAGATGTTGTTTTTTTTTCTGTCCTTTTACTTTCTGTCTGCTTAAATGTTTCTGGCACCAGTTTATGTTGCCTTCTTTTTTGACATGCCTTGCGGGCGTATTCTGGCCTAAGTTGTAGCTCTAGCAGAGCACGAGCAGCTCAAGTTATTAGAACCGAAGCATTGGATGCTCATGCAGAAGAAAGAAGAAAAGTCCAAGCTGAAATAAAGCTTCCCTTAGTTAACACCCCCCCCCCCCCATCTTCCCCTCACATTCGTTTGTTTTTCTGTTTTTAAATATGTTGGAAATTGATTCTCTTCAAGAGGCATGTTCGATCGTAGAATGATAATAGTGAAGGCTTTCCGGTCATATTATGCCGACTCGGTGTTGTTTGGGACCAATCCTTCGCTACCAATAACTTTCTATATTCAATTCTGGCAAAGAAATTCTTAATCCACACGTACGAAGTCGCGGGTATCAGCTAGTGTATCTATAATAAATTTGACTATGTGGCCCATGCGAAAATTTCGCATGATAATCGCATGGCGGTACGTCTGGACTGTATGGAGGATGTTGCTATATCTCCCATTTGAATCGCTGCAGCAAGTAGTTCGGATGTTTGGCGGGCCGCGTGAGGTGTTGCTTTATCGTGCGATTATCATGTGTGCGGTAAGACGAAAATGGATCTCGGTGGACGACGATTCCGAAATGACGAGGAGGTGAAAGCAGCTGTTTGCAGGTGGTTACATAGCGCTGGAGGTGATTTCTACGCATCCGGAATCAAAAAGTTGACTGACCGTTCTGAGTAATGTTTACAGTCTCTTGGGAACTATGTATGTTTGTTATAGCCGTGTTGATATAATTTCATAAATGGCCATAACTTCTAAGAGTAACTTACTTCTTGATTATCCCTCGTACGTAGTAAAACGCTTACAAAGTTTTACGAAACAATTAGAAATATTGAAATGTTTCCCTAACGCAAACAGTAATATCTGACAAGCTCCTCACTCTAGAGAACACACACAGTTTACCAATACCTCTGTGACACGTGGTGCTGTTATAAAAAAAAACTCACCACTAATTACAAAACAGGATACTAATGATAAAATGTCTTCCCGATAAACTGAAGCTAAAAACTACTCTCTCGTTTCTTGCAACTGGTAAGCTTTGAAACACATTCACTTTACCTACAAGCATAACTTACACCACATTTGTCTGGTTTTAAAACTTAAGTTAATTAACTAGACCACCTGGTTCGGATAGTTTTAATTTTGCGCTTGATGTCTTGTTGTCAAAAGTTGGAGATTCAATTCTTTAATAATGTCCTCCATACCACTAATCTTATGTTTTTATTTTTATAAGTTTCACATTTTTGCGTTCTATAAACACTCGTTATTATGGAAAGAACTTAAAAAATATTTCTTCTTTCCATTTAGAAATCATTATATGTTGAAAACAACAACAGTCAGAATCAAACAATTGAGACCGATCCAGGGGTATGTTTCACTTTGATATTTCGACTGTTTACACGCGTCATCCTTGATGATTCATCCCAGTGAAACGCCGATAGTGAACGAAAAATTGAACCTGAGTCAACTTCTTTCATGCGTCATCTTGGATGATCACTTTGGATGATTCTCAGTTTATACAGTTCTTTTTCCTTTCACTGCGAGTGATTCATCCGGAGTGATTCGAAAAGTGAACCGTGTAAACCCCCCTTTACACCAACTGTACAAGGCTGGATTTGTACTAGCACACTTTTTAAATATTCACTTCTATAAGAAGTAATTCTAAAGTTTCTTTCTTTGAAGACCGCTGTTTTCCATTATTTGTATTACTACTTGTTCTTTGTGGCATCTTCAGAAAATAATTCCTCGTATTACTGATGTTATTCTGTTTTTCTCTTTCCGTTTTTTATTAAAGAATTTTGACTTGTTATTTGTTTAGTATTTACCTGAATTTCGCCTACAAATATTTTGTTCGTGGCATCATATATTTCTTCCGTACTCTTGCTTTTATGTATTAACAACAAAACTAGAAAACTTTATTTGATATCGTAGGAACAAAGGATCACGTTTGAAGTGTATTATGTTAATGGTACATGAGAAACAAAGTATTTTTAGGTAGAAATTCCAAACCTTACTTTGTATTTAGCAGCAAGTTTTGTAGACACAATAGCTACATCCACGTTTCGCAATAGCCCCGGTGTAATACATATAGCTAGTTAGCTCAAACGGACGCAAGAAGATTCTAGCCTTGGGCTCAGAGATGGATTTTACCTCGGAGCGCAATTAGTGTGACTGAATAGCGAGTGTTAATTAAATTTCCAGGAAGGTTGTGTTAATTAATTTCCCCGGAGGTCGTCATACATACCTTACAAGCTCGAATAGTACAAAGTTGCAGTACGTGTGAAGCTTAGTAATAAACCTGCTCTGTACTAATTAAACATCTCGGAGGGCTGTCCTAAGTACTACGCTGTTATTAATACTCGCTGTCAAAGTAAACGTGCAACAATAAAAAATCTTTCTTAAACGAGACGCTTTCAAGTTTCGGATTTCTAAAGCTAAACACAAAAAACAAAAATACAGTTTTTCAATATATCTATCGCGACCCTTGAACCAGGCTCTCCAAGAACTAATTACTAAATCAATAAAAAAGGTATCATTTTAAAGATTAAGGTCTCCGCTCTGGCAACAGTATGAATTAAGAAAGTATTTATTTCAGAATTCGGCCTTTGAAGGTAAAAGTATTAACTATTAAGGTCACGCGTATGACACAAGCAGAGTCGTACTGCTAGATAGCAACACCACATATCACAGAGATATCGATAAACTGTGTTATGTTTTCTACAGTATAACTATATCCCCATCTTCCTCTTTTCATCTTACCACATACTTTTGCCCGCTATTAATTTTCACTTTAAATTCTTTCCGTGTGTTTGGAAAATTATTCATAATTTCTCTTGGTAATGGTACCTGCATAAGGTTTGCTGATGACATGGTTTTGCTGGCAGAAAGTGTCAAGATACTCAGAAGAACGTTAGAGACTTTAGACAAAGGGTGTGAGGAATTCGGAATGAGAATCAATAGGACCAAAACTAAATGTATGATGGTGGGAAAGAGTAGCAAAGAAATGATGATAACGCTGCACGGAGAAATAATTGAACAAGTGGAGTCCTTTAAATATCTCGGGAGTATTGTGAGTGGTGATATGAGCTGCAAGAAGGAGGTAAAAACTAGAATAGCAATGGCAAAGGAAGCTTTCAATAGAAAGAAAAATTTACTATGCGGAAGGCTGGACAAAACATTGAGGAAAAAATTAGCAAAATGTTTTGTATGGAGCGTAGGACTGTATGTAGCAGAAACATGGACGCTACGCAAAGAAGATCTAAAGAGGTTGGAAGCTTTTGAAATGTGGGTATGGAGGAGGATGGAGAAAATAAGTTGGGAGGACAAAGTAAGGAATGAGGAAGTGCTGAAACGAATAGGAGAGAAAAGGTCACTCATAAAAACAATAAGAAACAGAAAAAAGAACTGGATTGGGCATGTGCTGAGGAACGAATGTTTGCTTAAGACTGCTCTGGAGGGGACTGTAAACGGAGAGAAGAGAAGAGGTCGGCGAAGGATGAAAATGATGGATGATATAATGATAAACGGGAGATATATAGAAACTAAGAGAATGGCGGAACAGCGGAACAGAGGGAGGCGTTGAGGGCTGTCACTGTGCGTGGACCTGCTGTATAGCAGAGAACCTTTGATGATGATGAGTATGCCTAAAATCAAATGCCAGCTTGTGGTCATGGTCATCTTTACCCATCCACACACCTCTCTTAATTTTCCCAGCAATATATTTCTATGCATCATCACCAATATATGCCTTGTACACTCCCATGACTTTCTTTATCCTCCTTCTATCCTCCAATGACTCCCATTCCAGCTTCTTTATCGTATTAGTTTCCTATCGTGTTTTGCGTTAATTTCCAAAGACAAATCTGGCAGCCCTTCTTTGCACCCCCTCCAAGTCCTGTATTTGATACCCAAGATATGGATCACATACTACACCATCATATTCCAGCAGTGGTCAGACCAAAGTTTTGTATCCCAATTCCCTTACTTCTCTAGTGCATCACTTCATCACTCTTCCCAATAGATGAAGGATATTCAACCCGTTCCCTACTACCTGTCCAATGTGTCCTGCCCAGTTAAGTTGTATGCAGGTGAGATCTGTGACAGTTCGGCTTAGTGAAGCGATAGCTTCAGGTGTGTAATGTCCCCTTGGTGACGGGAAATTTGTGCGTGTGTATTGACCAATTTCGGGGCGGGCCGAAACATTCCACATTTCTTTGTCATCCCCCAGCAAGGGCCAGCTGACTCCTATCTGCGCTGAAAGGCCGAACGATTTATGGCAGGCCGCAAAACTAAAAGCTTCATGCATTCCAATAAATTCAAAGGACAGTAGTGGACCTGCGCCGAAAGACGGTTTCCTGGTAGAGTGGAAAGTTGAAACTAGAGAAACGATACTTCCGAGAATAAGTCGGGTTGCGGACGCCTCTGTTGGGAACCAGCGAATCAAACTGTGTTAAGAACTTTTATCAACAATAAGTTTTGTATGTTGCATGAGGAGCGCCAATTGAGATAGAAGACGCCCCGCCAAACGCTCCTATTGGCTGGAATTTCGCGGGCCAGCTAAAACTCCGGAGCCCGGAAGTCTTCGACGGGGCCGACAAGCGAGGAGGAAGACATCCTGTTTCTGGCCGGCGCGCCCCGGGAGACTGTTTTCTGGTCGGAAAGAGAGTTGGCCTCGACTGGGGACGCAGCTCACCAGGCCGAATTCTCCAGGGACCAGCCGCTTCTACCTGAGGCAGCCATCACCGGCCTCGCGCGCAGCTGATCAACCTCATCTGCTACAGTAAAGAACTCCGGCGATGTATAGACACTCTTGCGTCACTCAACCCTAGGCAACGCCCTGAGATTTGAATCATAATCTGAATTGTTCAAAAAACGTTTAACTTTGTAAACTCCTTAAATATTCAGTTCTGTTCAATAAATTGTAACGTGCGGTGGGTGTGGGTGCCTTATTAATTTATGAAAACATATGAATTTAATTTTTAATCTCAGTTAAAATTTTATTAAAGTTATTTCAATTGAGAAAGGGTTCATAATCAATTAAAATGCATGACATCATGACTCATCAATAAAACTTCCATAACCTGGACATTTATTCAGGCATTAAAATTTACACACGAAGTGAACATATCATTTCTATCAGCACTCAAATATTTACGACATATAAACAAATTGACTAATCAAAAAGGACAAAAGCACGTCATTGATTTTTGTTATAAACAAGAAGTTATTTGAATTCATTGCTCCGGCTAAAACTCATTAAAGTTCGGCAGACTGAAACTTTTATCTGCAAGTTTCCTTGCCAAGGTCCATATTTGGGTGAGAGAGCGCCTTCGAATTTTAGTGGACTTTTATAACTTGGGGGTTTACCGTGAGCCAGCACCTGTCTTCACATAAACCACCTTCAAACACATCACTTTGTACGGGTCGCCTCTTGTTAGCTCCCTGCTCGCCTCAATGACCTCTCGCCTCGAGATCTGTCGGACGAGTCCCCTTTGCCTTCATTCCCGCTCGTCTCCGGAACTCGGAAGACCCATGAACGACCGTTCAGCCAATCCAGTCTCATCTCCAGCTCTGCCAACTCCGTATACGTCCAGACATGAAAGAAATGTTTTAAATAAAATAGCAACTAATTTTGTCATTGGAGCGTCACAGTCGACCTCACACACACACGACCTCTCTTCATTCAGACTCCCCTCATTGGCCGCGAGTTTAAGTCTCGGGGTATTGCATTTTATCGGCAGTTCTCTGGCTTTTTCATTGTTCGTGAAACACGCCGTGTCTGCATTTCGCTACGGTCTGTCTCCGTAAATTGTAACGACTGCACAAATCACTACTGTGAGTGTTGGAGCCACATAAATTTCGCTCTTAGGGCGATGTTCCTACTCAGCCTTTCACCAGTTGACAGTGAGGAGGGTCACTTCACGCTGGTTTCCTGGAAGTTAGCTCAGGTCGGTAGCTGACCAGCCTGGTCACCGTGTCGCTGGCAGTTTACGTCAGCACAGAATATAATTGTTACCTGCTGCTCATAACCACACTAAACAAATAATGTAATCACGTAATGTTCTCATACAATTATAAAATCAACCGATTTTATATTCAAAGTAAATAATATAGGTGTTGTAAACCCTGCTTTCAATAACTTCCTTTCCAATGTATCTGTATACCATTTGAATAGATGAAGATATGTATTTTTAATGGTAATTTCAAAAGTACAATTGCTTTGATAAAAAATATTTCAGAATTGGAATGTAGCTTCTCTCTGATAAAGAACACTTCCATTCTTGGCGCCTAACCGGGATTAATTTTGCAAATTAACTCATTAATTAATGCATCTAATTAATTTTTCAATTTTACTAAAGTCTTAAAAACCAGACGCTACATGTGTTTACGTCAAAGTAGAAGGCTGCTGGATATCATACGTCAGGTGAAATCAGAAAGATATGGCTACAAGTGAGGCGGTACCAATCACGCTACTCATCGTATTTTGTTTTCGAATTTTTCGCACGGGTTATCTATTTACTAGTTACTTAGCTTGGTTGTTGCGATAGCATAATGGTCTCTGGTATTCGAATCGGGATTACCGGTTTGAGTCCCACTGGCAGAAGGAATCTGCACCATTTGGGACTTGGCCAGCAGAGTTGGAGATATGGTGGATCATGATTCCTAAAGACTGGATACTGTACCAATATCCTGGATTAAATTTCAAATCTCTCCACACACTGTTGATTGTGATTGGTATGGCGGATTGGGACTTGACAACTGAGCTATCTGCTGGAGTAGACCTGAATAAGCTAATTCCAGTGGCTATTGTCTACACTAGAGATTCAGCAGTGGTATACAGAGTGTTACGCGTCAAACAGAACTTCCCTTGTAGAAACCTTGTCGCTCGTAGACGCGAGAAATTCTGCTTGCGCTTTCTTTCCGCAGTGTGAGGCTTAGTAATAAACCTGCTTTGTACCGCATGTTTTCGGACACCAAGAGTGCGTATTGCAGAACTAATACCTCCTATGGGAGGATTCAACCATCCCCCGGGTTATGGTCTATGTTCGTTTAGTATCATAGAATATATGCACTACATTAATCAAATTAATAATCTTAACGAAATTATAGTGTTTAATTTGCGGTGAGGTTTATTAACATACTAAACTACAAACGTTTATGCTTTGCCATTCTTCTTTTTCTTCTGGACCCTATCCGTTCCGGATGTCGGCAACCATCTTGGCTGTCTCGTCTCTGCTGGCTGATGCTCGGATTAACTCCGTAGTTGTCTTGGATGTCCATATTCTCAGATTTTTTAACCAAGAAGTTCTTCTTCTACCAGCACTTCTCTTTCCTGGTATTTTCCCCTGGAGAACAGATTGCAGGAGTTCATAACGGCTACTATTCCTCATGATATGGCCAAGGTACTGAAGCTACCATGTTTTTATGGTGGTCAGTATTTCCATATCTTTTTTCATTTTGCGGAGCACTTCAGCATTTCTGGTGTGGTCTGTCCATGGTATTCTCAACATTCTTCAATATAGCCACATTTAAAAAGCTTCTAGCCTTTTACTGACAGTTTCTGTTAATGTCCATGTTTCAACGCCATACAGGAGGACAGAGAACACATAGCAGCGCAGGAGTCTCATCTTCGTGGTAATTGATAAATTACGACTTTTAAAAAGTTATTCCTCTTATTCAAAGTAGCCTTAGCTTTACCAATACGTGATTTATTGCATCAGATGGATCCCATTGGTTGTTTACTGTGGTGCTAAGATGCGTACACCTTGATACACATTCAATGATCGTCTGGTTAATCATAATATGGCATTGGGAGTTGTTGTTTTTGCAAATGACCATTACTTTTGTCTTATTTATATTAATGTCTAGTCCGTATTCGTGGCTGCATTGTGATACTCTATCTATAAGATATTGTAAGCTTTCCTGACTGTCTGCAAAAATACTGTGTCATCTGCGTATCGAATGTTGTTTATCCAGTTTCCATTCAACAGCACTCCCATCTCCACATCACTCAACGCCTCCCTAAAGATCTACTCTGAGTAGGTATTAAATAATAAGTGGGTCAGGATACAACCTTGTCTTACACCACGAAGAATTCTTACTTCATCCGTATTTTCTCCCTTAAGTCTCATATGAGCAAACTGGTTCCAGTATAGGTTAACAATAATTCTGAGGTCTTTATCATCCAAGCCAATACTTTTTAAAATTTCTATCATTTTCTGATGCTTTACCCTGTCAATTAGAAGAAAAAATATTGGCAAACTAAACACTAAGGTCTGCGCTGGGGAAAGTTAATGTTAAGAACCGTTTCGATGTTGTATTAGTAAGTATTCACAATGCCTGGACTGTTATTTGGTAAATTGACAGTTTTATTTTGCTTGGTTTTGTCTTCGGCCGTTGTCGGCGTTCTGGATGTTTCGGCGTCGCGTCGTGTTGCAATCGATTGGCGCTTCCGATCACGTTATGCTATTTCCATTGTGAAAGGCTCCCGTGCGTATTGATCACACAATTGTTTTGCTACACACTACGCAGTTCATGTAGTTATGACAGCTGGGTCCATTACCAGTTCGCAATGGCTCGCTTTACCCAATAGGTCCCGTACCCGGTAACACAGGGTCGAGTGCCTGAGGGCCACCGGTTCGAGTCCCACACGGGTGTTTTAATTAAGTGTTGTATTCCTCTTAAGCTGTCATTGGAGTAAAATACGTAATGCTGATTATAATACCCTGTATACACAGTCCAATAAATACAAACACGACTGCACTGGAAACATGGCTGACTTGGCCTAATGCCATTTTATATATATACTAGCTGGTACCCACGACTTCGTTCGTGATTGTAAAGAATTCATATTGACAGCTATAGACATCTAACCACCATAGTGCACGATGGGAGACTCGATACTATTACCACACACAAATACCAGTCTTCTGCGCTATGTGGTTCCGGCAGCAAAGTAAAATTTACGGATACACACAAGTCTTTGGATGAAATACGAAAATATTCATGATCGACCAATTTCAAACACCATATCTCACACACTCCCACAGTTACCGAATTTCGGCCAACGTTGTGATCGATGGGAGACTCTCTGTTACTACCACACACAAACGCCAGTGATCTGCGATTGATAGTTTTCTCTTAAAAGTGATACACCGTGACACATGCGTCTTTGGCAGAAATATGAAATTGCCGCAGGTCGACCATTTTCATCCCCCATATCTTCCACACCCCCATAGCTACAGACATCTAACAACCATAGTGCACGACAACAGACACGATTCTACTACCACACATAAACACCAATGCTCTATGCTATGTAGTTCGTGGCAGAAAAGTGAAATCTGCGGAGACACATGCCTTTAGTCGAAATACGAAAATATCCTTGGTCAGCCACTTACAACCACCATATCTCCCACACAACCACAGTTTCTGAAATTCGGCCGCTGTTGTGATCGAAAGGTGACTCTGTGCTACTACTACACACAAACGCCAGTTATCTGTGATCTATAGTTTTCGCTGAAAAGTGATACACCATGACACTTTTGTCTTTGGCAGAAGTATGAAATTGCCACAGGTCGATCACTTTCAACCCCCATATCTCCCACACCCCCATAGCTACCGACATCTAACAACCATAGTGCACTACATGAGATACGATTCTACTACCAAACACAAACACCAATGCTCTATGCTATGTAGTTGTGGCAGAAAAGTGACGTATGCGGAGACAGTCGAAATACGAAAATATCCTTGGTCGGCCACTTACAACCACCATATCTACCACAGTACCACAGTTTCTGAAATTCGGCCGCTGTTGTGATCGAAAGGTGACTCTGTGCTACTACTACACACAAACGCCAGTTATCTGTGATCTATAGTTTTCGCTGAAAAGTGATACACCATGACACTTTTGTCTTTGGCAGAAGTATGAAATTGTCACAGGTCGACCACTTTCAACCCCCATATCTCCCACACCCCCATAACTACCGACTTCTAACAACCATAGTGCACGACAGGAAAGACGATTCTACGACCACACACAAACACCAAAGGTCTATGTTATGTAGTTGTGGCAGGAAAGAGAAGTATACGGAGATACGAATTTTTGGTCGAAATATGAAAACGCCCTGCACTGACCAACTTTAATCATTATACAGGGCGTTCGCCGGGAAACGCAACCCACTGTTAGCGCTACAAGGAAGAAACTGCTCCCGGCGAGCGAGCGATCAGCTTCCGGCATTGTTCGACCGTCGGCCGCGGACTATTTCACAATAATTACGCTTCGTAAACTTGTATGTGCTAAGCATTTAAATGTGTCGTAATTCATTAGCTTACCTTATAAAAGATGCTGGAAGTGTTGACCCTCTTGTGTAATGCACATTTCACATCTTCTGAACATATTTCGAGACACACGCTGGATTTCACCTTTGTCAATGGACATTATTACTTGATAGATTTTTTCCTCAAGTTCTTCCAATGTGTGAGGATTTCCTTCGTACACCTTACCCTTAAGTTTACCCCAAAGGTAGAAGTCACAAGGGTTTAAATCCGGTGATCTGGCGGGCCACAACCCACGGCTGATTACACGATCATAAAACACTTCGTCAAGTGCAGCAAGCGAATTTCTAGCGGTGTGAGCTGTCGCCCCATCCTGTTGAAAATAGCCGTACAATTTTTCTTCTTCAGTAAGTTTCTCGAAAAACGGTTTCACAATATTTTCGATATATCTTGCGGAAGTAAGAGTTTCACGGAAGAAAATTGGACCTATGATTCTCGAAGCACTAATCGCACACCAAACACCCACTTTTAAGTCATGCAATGGCAGTTGGAGTAGAGTATTTGGTTTTTTCTGAACTCCAGTGTCGACTGTTTTGAGCGTTAACATAACCACTCAGATGAAACCAGGCCTCATCAGAGAAAAACGTCAGTTGCGGATCAACAGTGCCATCGTGGACACCCTGCAGGTACCAGTTGCAAAATCTAATCCTAGGCCCCTGGTCTATTTCTGTAATTTTATGCACCACAATTGTTTTGTACGGCTTTAAGTGAACTAGCTTTGTTACTTTCCAAGCTGACGTCTTAGATACGCCTGCCTGCTGCCCTAACTGACTTAATGATTTTTTGGGTGACTGTTCTAGTCGAAAAGCGATATCGTCAATTTTCTCCTCTGTGAGAATACGGTTGACCGACAGTCTCTTTTTGTTAAAAAATGAACCCGTTTCTCTTACTTTTTTAACCAGACGCAGAATTGTTGATTTAGCTGGCAGTAAAGCGCCAGGATATTCGCGACGAAATTTACTGCGACACTTTTTAAACGACTTCTTCTTCACATATGTATCGTAGAGAAATATTCTTTGTTGCAAACTGTAACGTACCATAATTTTACTCACACTCAAACACGGTACAGATTAGTAAGAGTATGAAGCCCTAAACCAGCCAAACCGCAAAGAAACGTTTATTCACAACACTGATTAATAAGAGACTGAAGTCACAAACTAGCTACAATGCAAAGAAACCGTTCTTAACCATGTAAGGGTCACTGTGCCACTGCACTGTTGGGGCAGCGGAGGTGTTAAACAGTGCGGTGATTCACGGTATCGTGTGGCGGGAACCGCTGGCCCCGCTGACCGAGCAAGTTGCCGACGGCAACAGACTGGGAGGGTTGCGTTTCCCGGCGAACGCCCTGTATCTCCCACATCCCCACAGCTATCGGCATTCGGCCAACGTTGTGCACGACAAGAAACTCCATGCTACTTCCACCCACAAACATCAGTGATCTGTGCTAGGTAGTGGTGGCTGAAAAGTGAAATATAGGAAAAAACACGTCTATTTTTATATATATATAAGATTATAAATGCGAAAGTAACTCTGTCTGTCTGTTACGATTCTTGGGCTAAACGGCTACTCCAATCGTGATGAAATTTGACAAGGAGATGCTATTTGACATTAGGATGGACATGGGGTACCATATTCTGCATAGATAAGAACATATTGTCATTAAATTATGAAAACTATCTAAACTGTGAAAGACAAACGCCTAATATCTATATGTCTTTGTAATGCGTAACGTTAGAGAGCAATGGCAGCGTAGCGCAGTGGTAACGTGCTTGCTTCCCCGTGTGGCTTCGGGTTCAAATCTCACTGGGAGCAAAAATGTTTATGAATTGTTTTTCATAGTTTGAGCCAAGCCTAGGATTTTGTAGTAAGGATACCATGTTCTGGCAAATCTTTGGCGATAGAACAGTGCCCTAAGCGTTTACTTTATTCAGGGTATACTGGTTCCATAGGCAGTTTTTGTGTGATCTAAACAAATAATATGCGAAAGTAAGTCTCCGTCTTTTTTCTTCTTTTTTTTTTTGACGACTATATGTGTATACCGATATACCGAAATACTTTGTATCATTAACAACGAAATAGGATACTTTTTTCCGATATGAATAAATGAGACAGGTTCGACGGTAGAATTACCGTTCCCGTCATATTATGCCGACATATCTTAGGAAAATTTCAGCTTTGTGTATCCAATTCTAGCAATCAAATTCTAAATCCACGCGTATGGAGTCGCGGGTAACAGCTAATATATACATATGTTTTCCTTCTCTTTTATTACGTCAACAGAAATAATGCAGCTGTTAAACCAGCAGAAAACTGAGTTGTAGTCTCTGTGACATAAAATAGGGCTCGCTTCCATCAACCACTTTAGGTTTACTTTTACTAGTACGATCGAAGTATGAAGCACCTCTCAAGCCTAGTGCTAGGCTACGGAGAGGAGATTAACATCAACAAATGAAACAGCAAAAGAAAGATTAAGTAGCTTTAATAAATTCACTTGAATGGTATGGGGTTTAGCTAAATATGCAATAACCGGTGAAAATGGGCTTAGCATGCAAATCCGGTCTCTAATAATAACAAGCTGTTATTATTCTTTGAAAATTAATTTACATAGTAGCGGAAATGAACAAGTTATTTCAATTCCACTTCTTATTTAAACCTCAAAAACACTATACCATCAATAACTCAATGGTCTGAATGGCTGCAGGATATAAACGTTATAGCTTCCGCATTAAATGATTATAGTTTAGCAGCCAATACCTGTAGAGCACTTTGCTTTTTAATTCGGTTGGCTTATGATTTACTGTTTGCAATCCACATTTCTGGTAAAACTTCCCATTCCGAATTCACTTTTACACCACGACGTTTTATCCTCCGACATTTTCTCTCTGAAAGTGTCCGACTAAGTTTTGGCACGCTCGACACTACAATACACTCTCTGACAAAAGTGAACTGACTGTTACAACACTAACGTCTCAAAATTAAACTATGCAACTTTGTCGGGGATGTGCGTAATATGCAGGACTTTCACAAAGTGGACACCCTGTATTAAAGAAATTAAATATACAGAATATATAAATATAAACACTTCGCTATGATTATGTACTCACATAATGTTACACCTAAGTCAACTGAAATCGTCTTAGCAAAAAACATAGAACGGCTTGTAAAACAATTATAAATGAAATATTTCCCTTACAGAGACAAAATATCCGAAAAGCTCCTCAAGCTTATCAATATCTCTGTAATATGGGGTGGTGCTAGCTACAGATGATGTAGTCACTCATAGAAGCGAAACTGTCGTATTTCTAGCTATCTCGTATTTCGTTTTCATTTATATCTGACGTTAATAGATGCGGCCGACTAGGGACAAGTCTGGTTCTATTTGTTTCTCTTTAGATTGTCCCCGCGTTGATAATAAAATGGTCTCTTTTATATTTTGACTAACTTGAAACTGTAGAAGTTCTCTCTTCATTTTAGTCTGTGTCACCATGACAACCAACTCTCATCTCAGAGCAACGGACATTGTATTTTATTTTTCTTTGGAACCTGTTTTCTTTTATTGGCTTTCGGTAACAGAGACGATACAGCCATCTTATGTATTATACACATTAATTACAATATACATAGATTGTAAAATAAATTTGACAAAAGTACCGATGTCTAGATGTAGAGATACATTTAATATACAATTAAAATTCTTAAGAATCTTCAGATATGCAACAGTTTCAGACCTTTAAAATTCATAATTCAATAGCTCCATTTTTTAAATACTCTATTATACATGTATATACACCTTCAACATCGCTGGTTAGAAGTAAGAGTAAATTTGCAGGTAGGGGGAATCCCATTCTGGCTAGTTCACTTATCATTTTATCCTGATGAGGTTTAAATTTTTTTGCATGATAATATTATATGATTTATGTCTCCAATAGCCTGATCTTGACAATCACAGAGAGGAGATTCTCTAATCCCTATCCGTTGCAGGGGGCTTGGGAAATTCCCGTGATGGAAACGAGCTCTGGAAATAGTGGTAATAAGGTGTCTACTGATGTTCCACTTGTAAAACCATGGTTATGGTGCATTTAATGGTTTTTTATTTATTCCACTCTTCTTGCCAAGTGTCCATTGCTCTTTCTTTGATGCTTGGAATCATGTCTGTGACCACAAGTTTCGTGTCCTCTTTATGTCCCACGTGTATATAGCTTGTTTAGGGGGCATCTATAAATTACATGAGGTCTTTTTCCGGGTTTCAGGCTCCCCCCCCCCCCCCTCTGGTGAGACTTCGTGAGACCTGGCCCGACCCCCCCCCACCCCCACCCTCTGGTGAGATTTGGTCCGTGAGGACCTACCCTACAAATTGCCCTTGCAACTTTTGGAGACCTTTTTCTTAAGTCCCATCCTTCCAAAGCCGGGTTACACCCCTAGTTTTCGAGGAAATACCCCCCCTAAATTCCACTTTCATGTCATAGACTTTTTTTTTTAGCTCTACAGTCCAAAAAAATTCCAAAAGCTCACGTGAGATATCCTTAGACCCCCCCCCTTGGTGAGATTTCGCCGGACCCCCCCCCCCCTATTTCACCTCACGTAATTTATGGACGCCCCCTTAGCCAACATGTCCACCTGTTCATCGTGCCTTATTCCACTGTGGGATGGAATCCATAGCAGATATGTCGTAATACCTAGCTATACGATAAAGCCCACAGCTTGACTCCGAACTATCGCATTCCCGAAACCTGGACTGTTTATTATTTTGCCATTTACGGGTTTAATTTCGAAAAAATATTAATGATGTCACCAAAGCGGAGAACTTAATCTTTAAACTGGTGCCTCATTTATCGATTTTTGTTAAGTTTGAAGGGAGAAATATGAGCCGTTATAAAAATGCACCACATGGCCGTCGTCTTGTACACACCGAGCGTGGTGGTGAAACGGCTAGCGTTCTGGCCTCGCATTCGGGAGGACGGTGGTTCGAATCCCCGTCCGGGCATCCAGATTTGGGTTTTCCATGGTTTCCCCAAATCACTCCAGGTAAATGCCGGGATGCTTCCTTCTAAAGGCCATGGCCGAATTCCTTCCCATTCCTTGCCCCCCATCCTTTCCCGTCTCTAAAGACGTAGTTATTATAGGAGACGTTAAGCAGTTAAAAAAAAAAAGTCTTGTATACGTGTGGCTCCGCCTGGTGTCTCACTTCTGCAAGATTAAGGCTATACGCCAAAATATTGCGCGTTTCTTATGTTTGTTCTTTTTTCCGCCTTCATCTGTGGTAAGTGTTGGGTCATATTTCCCTATTATTGCCTTAAAGCATTTTCGTGCTCATTGTTATTATGTATTTATAACACACACAAAAAAAAAACACAAAAAAATTGTAATTTAAAAAACTAGAAACACGCTTTCGTAGTAATGTGATCTAAAAGGTTAAAAATAATCTTTAAATTTAAAGATTTTGTTTAACAGCGATAGGATATCCCACAATCAGGTTAAATTAATTTTTTGAATAACTGATTACAAAATTAACTTTTATGTAAAAAAGCATGGGGTGCTATATCAGTTGTCTTATATTTTTTTGTCGCTGGCTGTCTGTAAAGATAGAGTCTAAAGTTATATGGAGAGCACCCCACACTTTTTTAATAAGTGTGAAAAATTTCAAACGATTCGGACGTCAGGAAGTGGGTGAACACTGAAATGAAAGATTCCATTACAATGGCAACCATTTTTCTATTGTTACCGTCGCAGTAACGAGAACAGCAGGACGTTGCTAAGAGACTACTGTATTGTCAACGGTTCTTAAAACGTGCGCAAAAATTTTCTGTGGTTACTGTCAAGTATTGAGAATTTGAAATTATTGTATTGTAATTAGTTACCAATACATCAGCAAAATTTCAAACAATTCGGACATCTGGAATTGGGTTAGAATTAAATTGTAAAATTCCACGACATTCAACCATTTTTCTGCTGTTACTGTCAAAGTAATGTGAATAGCCGGACATTGCTATGAAATTACTATATTGTCACCGGTTCTTAATATGTGTGCGAAATTTCAAACAGCTCGGACATCTAGAAGTGGGTCAAAATGGAGTTGTAAAATTCCGCTACATTCATACATACAAGTATATAAAGTGTGTAAAAAGAGCAATATTTCGACAACAGCCTTATTCGTGCGGAAGTAAGAAGTGAGACACCAGGCGGAGTCAGATGTGTACACAGCGACCGCCGTCTGGTGAATGGCGTTACTGGCGCAGATCAAAGTATATACAGGGTGTTACAAAAAGGTACGGTCAAACTTTCAGGAAACATTCCTCACACACAAACAAAGAAAATATGTTATGTGGACATGTGTCCGGAAATGCTTACTTTCCATGTTAGAGCTCATTTTATTACTTCTCTTCAAATCACATTAAACATGGAATGGAAACACACAGCAACAGGACGTACCAGCGTGACTTCAAACACTTTGTTACAGGAAATGTTCAAAATGTCCTCCGTTGGCGAGGATACATGCATCCACCCTCCGTCGCATGGAATCCCTGATGCGCTGATGCAGCCCTGGAGAATGGCGTATTGTATCACAGCCGTCCACAATACGAGCACGAAGAGTCTCTACATTTGGTACCGGGATTGCGCAGACAAGGGCTTTCAAATGCCCCCATAAATGGAAGTCAAGAGGGTTGAGGTCAGGAGAGCGTGGGGGCCATGGGAACGAAACTAAAATGAGCTCTAACATGGAAAGTAAGCGTTTCCGGACACATGTCCACATAACATATTTTCTTTGTTTGTGTGTGAGGAATGTTTCCTGAAAGTTTGGCCGTACCTTTTTGTAACACCCTATATATATATATATATAAGAGATCCCAAACTTTTAACTTCATTCACGGCCCTCAGTAATGAAGTTAGCCTAATCTGGGAGATGATGAACACACTACCCCCGCTGGTTCGGGATTTCTTATCGTGACTCTCGCGGCAGTTTTTAATAGCGCGAAGAGATTAATAAAAATGTAAATTCGCGGTACGGGCGGTGGCCATTACTCTCTTTAATCTCCGTAACGGCCTCGGTGAATATGTGACCAGGAGACGTAAAGCCCTTGTGGATTATTTGGCAATTTACGGCCAAAGTGCACTGTGAAAGAGTTTTAATATTACGTGACAGCAATAGCATCAGTCTGTTATGCTGAGACCGTCTTCTGATTAATATAGAAACAAATATGATACAGGTGAGGAGAGAAATATAAATCTGGTTTATAGGGTGGAAGAAATCATTTCTTTGAGTTGAATGATGTTTATCTTGCTGAAAGTTTTGAAATGTGTTGGTTAAGACCTGAACAAAATAAAAATGATAAAAAGAGTTGTACGTGGAACAGGAAGTGCTAGTTAGAGTAGAAGAACCAATGGTCTTTCACCAGAGATACTCGTATACAATATGTGATTCGAATTGGGAGTTACTCTGGGTTTCGTGCACAGGATGTGTATTAAATTGAATTCTTTAAAATTATTTGGTAATAACATTTTTAAAAGTATTTTTTAAGTCGAATTCGTTAATCATTTTCCTTTTGAATGGCATATGCAATATAAAAAAGAAATGACTGAATGGAAAAAACTGTAGAGTGTAGCGGACATTTAAACAAAAAAATTGGAATATTTCAGACAAGTATTTTCACAACTTCTTTGTTATTAGATTCATGTAATTATCTATCGACTGATGTATTTTGTAGGAAAAAAAATATCTGTTGAAAATCAAATTTATTAAAAATTAGAAATCTAAATGTATTGCAAATACCATAAACTCTAGGTAGATAAATTCTAGGTATCAATTTTCCGATTAAGAGACTACGTATTACTGTAAATTATGAAAGAATTTTTGGATTGGTAGCTTAGGATTTTTTTAATGGTTCTTTCCTAAAAACTTCGTATAGATCGTGGAAGAAGAAAAATCCAAACATTTTAAGATTTAACGGATTAACAGCTATGATTTTTATATTGACTCGGAATGTTAAGCTAAGCGTATTTCAAACCCGAGATTGGTTGAATTCTCCTGAAGGAGACATACTAAGGCTCGTATCAGAGGTAGGACGGCCAGGTCACCTAACGCGGTAATCCGGCCGAGTAAAGGTGACCTACAGTTTAACCTGGAATCCGAACCAGAGAAGTGTTCTGAAGTACTTCAAACTACACAGCAAGCTGTGTCAGAGGTGAAGGTGATTTTATGTTTAAACATGTTTGGGGTTGTAGGAGATATATATTTCTAAGTTAAATGATTCAGAAATTGAGGATATCACAGTGTTAATTTGTCATCTGTCCCTTAATATCTTCTTTTCTGCAACGTCTTTGACAATTAGTTTCTCAACCATCTTTTTGAGTACGCCCCTGTTTGACATTTTATCTGTTTAACGAATTTTTTGCAATTCGTCCACAGTACCACATCTCCAGCGATACGTACTTCTTGATATTATCTGTCCATGTCATACTAAACTCATATATTTTGAGAAGGTTTCTCAGCTTTCTTCTATCTTTAAGCGATTGTGTGTAACTAAAGCATAATTTGGCGTTGTTTATCGTTGGCGAGTCACTAGATATCTGCAGTGTGATTATAAATTCTCGCCTCGCATTCGGGAGGACGGCGGTTCGATCCCCGTCCGGGCATCCAGATTTGGGTTTTCCATGGTTTCCCAAATCACTCCAGGCAAATGCCGGGATGCTTCCTTCAAAAGGCCATGGCCGAATTCCTTCCCATTCCTTGCCCCCATCCTTGCCCCCCATCCTTTCCCGTCTCTAAAGACCTCGCTGTTGAGAGACGTAAATACAATTAAAAAAAAAAAAAGTGATTATAAAATTTATCGCAACAACAATAGAGACCTTACAAGAGTATTATTCAACACACCTTCAACGCACCTTATACACCAGTAGTCGTATATGCTGTTGTAGGTACAGTTTCGTCTTTGGACGCCGTGAAGATATTCCACACTAACCACACTTTCCCCTCAATCAAAGACAAGACTAAACACGAGCATTTTGTGCAATTATTCGTGTTGTTTTACGAAAGGATAGAGGGGAATATCTTCACGCCGTTCTCAGTAAAAATTGATGCTTCCTGCCGTATGCATTTTTTATTTTTTTATATACACTCAGAACGAATAGTCTGAATCACTCCAAAGCCAGAGTAGGCATAGAACAGTGGAACCATAAGAAGTGATTAAGACTGCAGTGAGATGGCGCGCTTGTAACCCCAGCAGTGCCCTCTTTTGTGTAACCCAGGGTGGCCAACCCAAATGATCTTGCGGGCCACTTTGGAAATGCATCATAACTCAGCGTTCCGCATGTAAAATCATATATCCCCATATTAGATTTAGATCCACTAGAGACATTTTTTTGCAGTGAAGAATTGAAACATAATGAGTTATTATTATTGTGTTTACTATTATTCTTACATGTAAACATAGATAATATAATAATAGTGACACTAAACACACATTTTAAAGAGAGATATATAACACTAAAAAATATATACATGAAATAAATTTTGAAAATATGGATTCACAAATAATGTATTTTTTAATACACTGATTTTCAATTCTTTGGCGATTATAAAATAAATATATTTTGTAAAAGTCTGATGAATCTCACGGGCCGGAAAAATATACATGCGGCCCACGGGTTGGCTACCCCTGGTGTTATTGAACACGTCAGTGTTACTCTCGATCAGTCGGTGCAATGCTGTCAAACGAAGTGAAAACTTGAAAATAATTGGCGGTATGTTTCGTCGGCCTCGAAGGGCGCAGTATCAGTATGTGAGGTAGTTCGAACGTGGCAAAATGATTGGTCTCCAGGAAACTGGTTTGTCGTATCGGGCACGGTGCCACGACGGTGATGCGTGTGTGGAACCAGTGGATAGAAGAGGGGTGACCACAGTTCACGATGACCACCAGCTTGTACGCGTGGCCGTAACCGATAGAACAGCTTCGTCTACAGTGTTGGGTCGACGCTGGAACACTGCAGCCAGTGTGGATGTCTCTACCTCCATGGCCTACTAAGGACTGGACTGGTGGCACACATGCCATTGCGTCGTCTTCTATTGACCAGAAACCAACGCCTCAGACTGCAATGGGCACGTGAACTCCGTCGCTAGCGTGCTGAGCGGTAAGATGTGGTGTCTCCGGACGAGCCCCGCTTCAACTTTTCCTACAGTGACAGTAGAGTATGTGTTAGACGCTACCGTGGTGAAAGCAATTGGGCAGACTGCATTGGTGAGCAGCATAGCGGACAAACTCCAAGTGTGATGCTATCGGCTAGAACATGAAATCTCACCTCTTATGTTTTGAGGATAATCTGAACAGCAGCCGCCACATCAAAAGGTTTTAGAACCCGAAGCACTGCCTCTCTTGCACGCAGCTCCATATTTCATCTCGGCTATGCCCGGCCACATGTGGTGAGGAATTTGCAAACCTTCTTCGAAGAACGACGGGTACCTCTGCTTCTTTGACCTGCATGTTCGCCTGGAATGTCTGGGATATGGTCGGTCGGCAACTCTTTCTTTCTGGTAATCCTGCAATCACTGTCGATGCATCGTGGACCCGCCAACAAATCACGTGACAGTGTGTTCCCCAGCAGCACATCCAGACTCTGTTTGATTCTATGCCAAGACTTCTAGAGGTCTGTCGCACCATTTGACGACTTCACACCGTATTGAATTCTCACGGTCAGATTGCATGTACAGTTCTGTAATTTCGGTATTTTCAGGACTCTAATCACTGTAATAAGTTTAATTGTAATCACATCCCTCCTTATTGGTGTTGCAATTGTCAGAAACAGTAGAGAATCAACCGCCCCACCCCAGCATATAGACCCTAATATTATAACATTTTTAATAGGATATTCGGTTTACAGTCAAAGAAACAAATAACATTTGCAAATTTGAAGTTCCAGCTTATTCCATTTATGCACACATGCTCAGTCCAAGTTTCAACTCCGTTCAGCCAACACATTATTTTTGACAGAGCCATCAGTGAAGTTGTGTTTTTGTTGTGTGTTACGAAAATGGAGCATCGGAATTTAGAGCAAAGTTGGGCAATCAAGTTTTGTGTTAAACTTGGGGAATCCGCGAGTGTGTCCTTTGAAAAGCTGAAACAGGCCTATGGGGAACATTGTTTATCAAGAGCACATTTTTTCCGCTGGCACAAATCATTTTTGGAAGGCCGAGAACAGATTGAAGATCAACCTCGTTCAGGGTCGATCAGACCGTCGATTAACAATAAGGATGATGAGTGAACAGTTAAATTTAAACCCTTTCATCGTAAAAGAGTGATTCGTGTGAGACCAGACATTGCAGACAAGTGGATGGTTCATCATGACAATGCCCTGTGTCACACGACTTTTTCCATCAGTGAATTTTTTACCTAAAAGCGCATTCCTGTTGTTCCTCAACCTCGCTATTCGCCTGATTTAAGTCCCTGTGACTTTTTCCTTTTCCCACAAATGAAACATGTCTTAAAAGGACGTCATTTCGAAACTCTGGAGAACATTCAAACGACTGTGACCGACCAGTTAATAGCCTTATCAGCTGAAGCTTTCCAGCGCTGATACCAAGAGTGGAAACAACGAATCCGCCGGTGTTTAGCTGTGCAAAGAAACTGCTTTGAAGGGGATAATATTGTTGTTTGAAAAAAATAAAAACTTTGGTAAGTAAAAAATCAGTCTCATTACTTTTCTCACACACCTCGTAATTGCTTGAGACCAGTATACGATATGGTCGAGATTGAGATTGAACCCCAAAAAGTAGAGATAAGCTTTTAATCTCTGAAAAAAATAATAGCTCACAAAATCTTTGGGTCAGTATCGAGTTTAGTGCTTCAAAATGTCGTTGATCGTAAGCTAACTACGTCCGTATTCATTAGGCTTACTGATCTGAATGTAGTCCATTTATCTAACGATATGTATAAATAATGGAGAAATGAGTTGTATCTCTGTGTCAAATGATCGTTGATATAGATGACGAGGTTTAAGATCTCAAATACTGTATTATATTATTTCTCTAATTTTAATCAAATAAACATCCCTATTCTTTATTTTTTTTTTCCTTCTTCTTCTTATTCTTTACGCCTCGTCGACGGCAAAGGTCATTAGAGGCGGGATGGGACTGGGAACAAGGAACGGGAAGGAATTCGGCCATGGCCTTTTTGAAGGAAGCATCCCGGCATTCGCCTGGAGTGATTTGGGGAAACCATGGAAAACCCAAACCTGGATGCCCGGACGGGGATTCGAACCCACGTCCTCACAAATGCGATATTCATTTTAGCTCACAACGAAACTTCTTACATTAAAACATAACTACGCCGAGATAAACTGAAATAAAAGAAGTTTCACCAAGTACCTTGTAATACTTTTTTAGATTTGTCTCCACAACGCTGTGATAGCATCAGTATTTTCATGGCACTATTTCCTGCCGCGCAGTGTGTGGTACGGCGTGAGCAGCCGCGCTGACGTGTCAATGCGCATCACTGATTGGCTGTTCATATTGACAGCAACAAAGGCGTGGTATTTCACATTGCTCGCATTCTGCTCGGTTGTCAACTGTCAAAGCTCTCAGCGGAAAAAAAAAGAAGATTTATAGATGCAAGGCGGGAATGTTTTGGTTCAACGCACATTTCAGTTTGGCAACATCGTTTTTCTTGCGCTAGTTGATATAAGATATTCGACATTGCTATATGAAATTCACACACCACGACTTGCGCATTCCGGTATACGACACTGATCAACTAACTAGCATTTTTTATCTATTTGCTAGCTTCTGAGCCCGTCAAAAATGGCGGGTTGAACACGAAGTTCTGACAATTAATTTTTTCAAAAAGAAAGAGAAAGCGAAAACATCGAACATAAAAAACTTCTAAAACCATCAAAAAATAATGGGTTGTTCTGGCAGTTTATTCTTTCGCAACTAAATACAATCTTTATTAAATAACGCTCATAACGTGAAAGATTATGTAATTTGGTTCATATTTCTTACTTCGATGTAATAGTGCTATCTTTAGACAAAGAGTATAAGGGGGCCTCCGTACACTATGAAAGCTCAAATAGGAGGATAGACGGTTCTGGAAAAATCTCACCATATCTCGCCAAAAGGGGAGGAAATCGATAGAAATCTCACCAAGGAGGAGGAGAGGATCAAAATTTAAGAAAAAGACACCTCACGTAATTAACTGACGCCCCTAAGAAAATATCTACATCGACTGAATATAAATAAACAAAAAGCAACTAATAAATAACATCTTAATTTAAAATAATACGAACTTATCTTTCATTGTTCTGGCAATTTATTTCTTTGCAGTTGCTTTACTAAATAAAATTGTTTTAAATAACGTTCCCAGAATGCTAACGCTCTCGCCTCGCATTCGGTTCCAGTCCCCATCCGGTCATCCAGATTTGCGTTTTGCATGCTTTCCCCAAATCACTCGAGGTGAATGCCGGGATGATTTCTTTAAAAGAGGCCGTGGCCGAAATCCTTCCCGTTCCTTGCCCCCAGTGCTCTTCCGCCTCTAGTGACATCGCCGTCGACGAGGCGTAAAGCAATAAGCAAAATAAATAAATAACCAGTAATATTTCTGGAAATTAAACCATTTAACAAAGGCCAACACGGGAAGTCAGCATTACGGATACGATAGTAAAGTGAACGAAGCAGTATTTTATATCGAAACAATGGAATTCTGCAGTGATGCTGTTTGACCAACTTCTTTCCGAATGCCTTTATTTAGTTATTAATATTTTAATCATATACTACACGAGATCATTTAGCAAATCGAATACTGAACTCTATTTATAAAATTACTGTTTATTGATTTTTTTAGGTAAACTTTAATTTTTCACCCACCTGTTTTTAGTCTCCAACGACTGGTCCTGTACGTGCATTCGTTCCCTGCCTTATATTCCATTTCTCAGATGATCGAGAAGGGTTAGGCCTCGAAATTTGCTCTAATATCCTTTTTGTCATCTATCTAACTCTGCCCCACCCCCCGCCCCTCTCCACTGTCCATACCTCTGATAACTGGTAGCTCGGTAGTCATGTCACTTGATTTCAAAAGTTTGAGATCCGGTACCGGGTTCAAGTCCCGGTGAAGACAGAATTTTTAAAAGTTGTGTTTGATCATACGAGCTACACCAGGACGTTACGTGGTTCGGATTCCACATTAAACTGTAGGTTCAAGAGGAAAGAAACTGACCGGTTCTATCTCTGACGCAATGGCTTAATATGCCTCCTTCGGGAAGATCCATCCAACCTTCGGGTTGTGGACTAAGCCTGGCATGGACGTGTCAAAATAAAGATTTGTCTTATCAGCAACAGCGCAAGATTGTTCGCAGGTTTTCTATAGATCCTCAATTATGACCCACACTATGCTATTTCTATTATCGTGTTGCTTATGTCTTACTGCTTTTCACATTGTGCATGTCTTAAGCACTCGTGGGAATATGTTCTCACCATCTTTAAATATTTCGTTTTCATTTATTTAAATATTCCGCAACAGCTCCTAAAATAAACTGTTTTCGGAGAGTAAAATTCGTTTCTTGTATGGCTCATCCTATATTAACACCGGTGGAATAGAAGAAACAAGCAAACAAAAAAACATAGTTGTAACATGGGAAACGGAATCGTAGTAAATACACTCTATCTATTAAATTACTTTTCACTTCAGTGATTCCTAAAAATTGAAAGTACTACTGCCTGTTGAAACGAGTTGTTTATCAATCTCCAAAAAAATAACACTATACAATATTCAGGGAAAGAAAAAAATATTTTAGTTGTTTTCCGTACTGTAACTATGTATTTACATACAACTCAGAACAATTTTGACTTAGCTTCACGCGCAATTGTTAGAAAAATCAATCATTCTCTTTTTTTTTTTTTTTAAATGTAATGAATAGTAAAGTTTGCTATTGCTACAATTCGAATTAATTGAACGTGCCGCCATGTTGAATGCATAGGGTTTGAAATTAGTGTGCATCCTCCGAATTAAACGTAAACAAATTAAACTCGTGTACAGGTCCTGTAATTGTTCTATTCTACGTCGCTGTATAGTAAATGTATAATTCCACGTACATTCGTAACGAAAGTTTTTTACTTATCACGGCCCCACGGCCCACTATAGTCGGCCATGTTTACTTATTTAATGACGTCAATGTATGATTGTCCATGGCCGACTATAGTGGGCCGTGATGATTGTCAATGTAAGATTTGTTTATTATCATAAAGTTTTAACATTAATGGAATTGTATTGTTTAAATATTGCATGCTACTCTCCTAGCAACAAAATTAGCGGTGGTTAGGCTATATGAACCATGGATCAAAATAAAAATTAATATTCCTCAATACAACATAAGACACGGGAATTTTAGTACAAAAATCCTGAGTAGTTTGCTGCTATTTTTGTAATTTGGGAGCGTGCATAAACTACGTGGCTCTGTGTTGGTGGAGGAGGGGTTGGGTAGAAAGCTACGCTGGGCTACGTGGGAGGAGGGTGGAGGGGTTTCTGAACCAAGACACGTAGATTTTCATTCATATTATTTTTTATAATAAAATAAGGTACAGACACAAAATAGCATGTGAACATTGATTTCCGTCATTTAATTATCTCCATATGTAATTTACGATAATCTGACAAGAAAAAACAGTACAAACTTTGTCTGAAAAAAAAAAACGTCGCATAGGGCTAAGTCCCCCTAGGAGGCGCGAGGCCCCCTAGAAGGCGCGAGGCCCGTAGCATTTGTTACCTCCTGCTACGTGGTTAATCCGGTACCGGGTAGAGGGGTAGAGGTGAAAGCTATGTTGGGCTACGTTGGGGGAGAAGGGGGGGGGGGTGGAGTCACAGGAGGCCAAAATTGAGCTACGTAGTTTATGAACGCTGTATTTGTATATTTGGATGACATTTCGGAAAACAAATATATTTAATTTAGATCGCGAAGTGGTCTACACAGTGTCATTTGTTTTTATGTTGCTTCTTATGATGCTTCCTTAGATTTTATGGCTACATTGTCCAACTGCAAATATTATATTTTGTCCAGATGCAACGTTCGCCCTAACACTACCCATTCCCCACTTTTATTTCTAGTTTTCCTTGTTGCTTTTTTGTAATGTTTGTTGGCCCACGAAGGACCAAGCTCACTCTAGAAACAACGAATTTCCATTGATGTTTCGCTAGTCTTGCTTGCTTTCTTGGGAATATTTAGAATGGCGTCATGAGTGCGATGTTCTTGACATCATTAATTTATGCGAACGAAAGTAGTTCAACTACATCACGATTTAGAACAACTAACAACAAGTAAGAATAATAAATTTAGTGAGTTTATTACAAATAATCGACAGCTTTACTATAAATGGTTACTATGTCATATAAACAATATCTCTGGCTTTACTTTCTTCTGCACCGTAAACATGGCGCTCAAAAGACTGAACATTATAACGAAAAAATGCCCCGCGAAAGATTCCATGCGGATGTAGACTCAAATTAATTTCGTGGCATAAATATCTTTTTCTCTTCCAATTAGTGTGTATTATCGAATTATATACGGCGGGCTGTAAAACTCTCTACACATATTTGTTACAAATCCGAACCCTCAATACTGCTGATTGTGTTACTCTTGTCGCGAACTGCAGCAGCGCTGTCTGACGGCGGACTGCCGAACTGCCTTGTTAGTCGCTGCTCGAGCAACAAATGAGCTTCGTCAGCTCGCAGACTGTGATCTCTTGACGGCTGAGCTCTCTGTCAGCTGTGTAAGCTGAACTCTGCGGAAGCGATTGTTTGCTGCAGACCGACCGTGGTTGCTTTCTCTCATTAACGACGAACTAGTTCACGCGAGAGAGAACTGCGTTTAGCGTTTCGTTCCTGATCTCTTTTACTACTCCGCGGTTTCGATATGCTATCCCCCTTCTTTTTTTTTTTTTGCTTTCATCAGTCTTTCGACTGGTTTGATGCAATCCTCCATCCCTTCCTATCTTGTGCTAACCTCATCATCTCTACATATCCCTTACAACCCACGTCCTCAATTATCTGCTTCATATATTCTAATCTCTGTCTTCCTCTACAGTTCTTACCTACGACTGTTCCCTCCACTAACAAATTAACCAATCCAGCATGTCTCAAAATATGACCTACCAGCCTGTCTCTTCTTTCTATAAGCTTATTCCACAAACTTCTTTCCTCACCCATTATTTCCAAAACTCGTTCATTTCTTACTTTGTCTGTCCACTTAATTTTCAGCATTCTTCTGTAACACCACATCTCAAATGCTTCAATTTTCTTTCTTTCTGGTATTTCTAAAGTCCATGTTTCGCTACTATAAAGTGCTGCGCCCCACACGTAGAGTTTTAAAAAGTTCTTTCTAATTCCTAGATGAATATTTGAAACTAAAAGATTTCTTTTTCATGAAGGAACTTTTTGCTAGTGCTATTCTGCTTTTAATATCGTTCTTGCTTCGGCCGTTTTGCTTCCCAAGTAGCAGAATTCACTTACTTTTCCTATTCCCTCCGATCCTATTTTTATATTTAATCTACTGTGATTGGCTCTCACAAGTTGGATTTTCTGTGAACGCATTATCTTGCAGCGTTTTATACGGGAAAAGTTTTAACACACGATATAATTCACGTTTCTTTTACCCAGAAAACCGTTAAGTTTTTCTAAACATGGCTGTCAGTAATGCAAATAATTCGAACAATGATGTTGAATGAAACTTAGTATACTTAGTACGTAGATCGTTGATATTACGTTGTTCATTTCGGTCTTGCGTATAACCTGACGGTGAAAATTCGTACTAACGCAGTTCTTTTTAATAACCATCTGTTATTAGATGAAATCATTACATAAAATTTTACAACAATTTACGCCTACCAGAGAAACCACTGAAATGCAGCATCATTACCCATACGACGACAGAAAACAGCTTTAAAACTGCACTCTGGCCAGCTGTACCAAATTTAAAATTAGTTCCTTCTTTATTCACCGCGTACTCGGTAGGTTGGGCAAATTGCAAGAGATATATTTACAACGATAATAATAAGAAGGGAAAAAAAGCTTTTGGGGAATGAAAATAACAAAGCATAAGGGAAAAAAAGAACCATTACTCAGCAGAGATGCCGGATGGAGGACCGCGGCGAACCGCAAAAAACGAGATGAACACAGTTGTACAATATGACAGTTTAAAACATTATTTATACGCAGAGAGGCAAGATATTTGTCTAAGCAGTGTGTACGCAGCAAAAGCTTACGGCTTGGCCTTGAAGAACAGGGTGGGGGTAGTAGCGGTGGAGGGGTAAAATATGTGAACTATCTTTTAACTCTAAGAAAAACAGTATCACTGGTCGTGTCGGAACACACAAATGGACATGCATAAGTACAAAGATACAAAATGCAACCATAATAATGAACATCTATGGGAACAATAAGACAAAAATACGCAAAAGAAAAATAAATAAACAATAAGTGATTGGTCTGCCGGTAAAACCTTGTCGGAGGCTAAGATCAGGTTCATATCCGATAAATCCACCACTTACAGGGGCGTAGCTACTATGGGGCTAGGCGGTGCAGTGCACCGGGGCCCCACGCTCAGGGGGGCCCCCAAGCATACCTCTGGGGGCCCCAAAGCGCACCTCCGGGGGCATCCAAGCGTAGTTCAGAGGCACACGAGCCTTCATGTCAAACTGGCGACCTTTTTTTTTTTAACTCTACAGCCGTCTAAGGGCCCCCCTGAGACACAGGAAGTCCCTCACTAAGGGCCCTCTCACTGCTCAGGGGGGCCCCCAACCATTGCTCAGGGAGCCTCTAAGCACAACTCAAGGGCCCCATCCTCAGCTCAGGGGGCCCTTACCAGCAACACAAAGCAAAAAAAAAGGTCGCCCATCTGGCCTGAGGGCCCAAAATAAATTTTTTGCACCGGGGCCCTTGATGAGCTAGCTACGCCACTGACCACTTACTGTTTATTCGTTTTTTGTGTAGCTTTTCTATTATTGCTCCTTTATAAAGTATTCATTACTATAGTTAAATTTTATGTTTTTGTATTTATGCATATCTATTTCACCACCGTCAGTGATTCTGTTTATCGATAGTTCAGGATGCATTATTTTACTACGCCATCCCTACCATCCCCTCCCAAGGCCAAGCCAGTCATATGGTAAGCAACCACAACAAAAAATGTCCTTTTAAGAAATTTATTCTCCTATTCCTAGGGTTCCTTCTGTGTGATAAGTGGAATCATATATTCTCTCATTAATCCTTTAGCCAGACCCTTCAACTTAGAAATCTATAACTGTGATCTAATATAATTGTTATTTGTCTTATCTCGACTATATTGTAGAATTTTGAAGAAATCTTGGAGGCTGAAAATAATTTAGTAGGGTGACTGAAGAGAAGATTTGTTTTAAATTATCTTCCTAGAGTTAGCAGTCCGGTGGCCCAATTGTTTGTCTGACTGGAGATCTGCAGGCCCCGGTTCGAATCCCTGTCTCAGCGCAGATTTTCGTAAGACCTTCACCTCTGGCACAGCTTGCTGTCAAATATGAAGTAAACCAGAACGCTTTCGTGGTTGAGATTCATCGTTAAACTGCAGGTTCCCTTAGCAGGTTAGGTTAGTTAAGGTATAAAGCAGGGGTGGCCAACCCAAATGATCTTGCGGGCCACTTTTGAAATGCAGGAAAACTCCGCGGGCCGCATATAAAATTATGTATTCCCTTTTTTGATATAGACTTTTTTTGGAGTGAAAAATTGAAACATAATGAGTTATTTTTACTGTGTTTACTATTATTCTTACATGTAAACGTATATAACATAATAATGAAACTAAACGTACATTGTGAAGAAACATAACACTAAAAATGAAATATAAAAGATATTTTATAAACGTCTGATGAATCTCGCGGGCTGGAAAAATGTTGAAGGCGGGTCGCATGCGGGCCGCGGGTTGGCCACCCCTGGTATAAAGGAACTGGCCATCGTAGCGCCAATACCAGGCTCCTTGCGGAGTGTCCAACCAACCTTTGGGTTCATACCAAGCTTAGTCGGAATCATCCTGGGTACTCTCCGACTATCAATAGATTTCGACTTTCCTTATTCTTCCAATGTGGAAGCGTTTGCCAAACACCGTCAAAATATACCATCAATCAGCTACTGATGCAGTGATATAAAGTCTGCTATAGTTTACAAGAATACCATACTGATATTTTTGTAAGTTATGATTTTATCAAAATACCTAAATGACCAATATCAACAAATTTGACATTTCAGCCATAACAAAAATCATATGCATTATTCAATGGCAAATTTCGTTATGAAGGGTCCATTAATTACATGAGGTGTCTCTCCGGAATTCCGGAGCCTCCCCCCCCTTTTCTGGTGAGACTTCGTGAGATCTAGTCGGACCCTACCCCCTGTAAAATGACGTGAGATTTTGACGGAGACCCTCCCCCCCCCCCTCCTACTAATCGACCCATCGATCTCGTAACTTTTTGAGACCTTTTATTTAGGTCTCATGCTTCTAACGGCGGTTATACCTCCCTAAGGTCGGTAAAGTTTGGACCAAATACCCCCCGTAAAGTCGATTTTTGCTTCATTTGTAGATTTTTTTTTAGCTCTACAGTCCTACTACAATTTCAAAACCTCACGTGAGATTTCCGTTAACCCCTCCTCCCCCCCCCCCCGCCCTATTTCACCTAATTTCACGTTATTAATGATGCCCCCTTACTCGAATAATAAATACGTCGTGAAAATATTTTGCGTGAAACTTTACAAAAATTTAATCACAACCACAATAACTTATCCAACTCAGTTTCTTTTTTGTGTTTCGTTGCTATTATACTGAGGGTGGTGGGTGAG
>CM061918.1:41331003-41433620 GCA_031002005.1 Vandiemenella viatica | reverse complement strand
TGTTCTGCTAACAGGACAATGTCACCAGCAAATCGTAGCATTCTGATTTTTTTTCTAACTTTGAATACTTAAGCCACATTCATTTTTTTTTTACTTCCTTTTCCTACGTATTAAATATTAATTGAAAAAGTCTAAATTCTTGTCTCACCCCCTTTTTAACTGATCAATGTCTCTCGTGATTCTCTACTCAATAATATTATGGATAAATAAAAAAAATTAGAACGTCACCGTCTCTTTCTCTTTTCCGGTCAAAAACTACCGAACCGATTCGGAATAGATTTTTGCAGTTTGAAAACTTATGCTAGCTTAAAATCTGTGGTATGTCTCATGACTACGTGGCTGATCTCTGGAGCAATAAAAGAAAATCTTTACTTAATCTCAACAATATATATCGTTGTATTTAAATTATTTCTTTGAGTTCGTGATGAGTCTCCTTCAGTACTATATCTGAATCACATCCCTAGAACCTTTCCACGTTGCAAACTTTTCGTTTATAAGATATAGAACCTTAAAAATTCTAAATTAAAAATTTTTCATTGTATTTCAGTAAAAAAGCCTTTAAAGTATTGCGACTGGGTAAAAATTGCAAGTTTGATCCCCACCTAAGGGAATAGTTTTTCCACTTGTATGGTTAATTTTTTGCTATTATTTTCTGTTTGTGAGATTAGAAATGTTTTTTTATTATTTACTAGCTGGTACCCACGACTTTGTTCGTGTTTGTAAAGAACTTGGATTGAAAAATACAGGTCGACCACTTTCAACCCCTATATGTCTCACACCCCCATAGCTACCGACATCTAACAACCATAGTGCACGATGGGAGACTCGATGCTATTACCACATACAAATGCCAGTCATCAGCGATATGTAGTTCAGGCAGCAAAGTAAAATTTACGGACAGACATTGAAGGAAATACGAAAATATCCTTGATCGACCACTTTCAACCACCATATATCCCACACTCCCAAAGTTACCGAAATTCGGCCAACGTTGTGATCGATGGGTGGACTCTGTGTTATTACCACACACTAAGACCAGTGATCTGCGTTTCATAGTTTTGGCTGAAAAGTGATACACAGGGGGACATGCTTTTTGGTAAAAATTTGAAAGTGTCGCAGGTCGACCACTTTCAACCCCCATATCTCCCACACCCCACAGCTACCAACATCTAACCACCATAGTGCACGACAAGAGACACGATACTACCACCACACACAAACACAATGGTCTGTGCTGTGTAGTTGGCGCAGAAAAGTGACATATGCGGGGACACATGTCTTTCGTCGAAATACGAAAATATCCTTGATCGGCCACTTTCAACCACCATATCTCCCACAATACAACAGTTACTGAAATTCGGCGGACGTTGTTAGCGAAAGATGACTCTATGGTACTACAACACGCAGACGCCAGTGATCTGCGAGAGATAGTTTTCACGTCTATTTATATATATATATATATATATATATATATATATAAGATTTTTACAAAAATTCGGCTAAATGTCAATTTATTTTTTACACATGGAAATTCGATGAAAGCATGTTTCATCACTGTCACTACATCACACATTTCATTTACTTTCCTTCATTCCGGTTATTCCTCCGTTAATTTTGTCCCTTATCAGACACATTTTAAATTCTTCCATACACTGCGTGCAAATACTGGTTCGCCATAAAACAAGGATCCTTGTTTTTTCCAATCCGCGATTTCTTGTCTTGTAGTCTGATTTTCCCTAAACGCACTATGAGTTTTGGTCTTTAGAGGCGGGAAGGAAGTGGGGGCAAGGAACAGGAAGGAATTCAGTCTTGGCGTTTTGATGGAACCATCTCGGCATTTGCCTTGAGAGATTTCGGGAAATCATGGAAAATCCAAATCTGGATGGCCGCACGAAGCTTCGATCCCGCGGCCTCCCGATTGCGAGGCCTGGAGTGTTACCACTCATCCACCATGCTCTGTTTCCCAGTTGGAATGTTGTGGTCCCCAAGATGTTATGATGACAGTTTCCGAGCCACCAGACATTACTGCGGAGTCGTTTTTTAATAGAATTAAATTTCTTCTCTACTTGCTGGATAAAAATATGGAACGTATCAAAGGGCCTCATTTCCATCGCAGAAGTAGGTGAGCACTCGTGCTGCGGTCTGCTACTTTTATACCTTCGCATTACGACGGAGAGCTCGTATAACCGGAGCTAACTTCATACTAGTCGCTCGCTTCACGCAACAACTTGGCAAACACATCAAAAGGAGGTCGTTCCGTAGCGTACACTCACCGAATAATGTACTACTACATCTGTCGACTACTTAGGTACGTATATTTCGTTTTAAAGAACAAATTTCATGTTGAAGACATAGAATGTACATTTTTTTGTTTATGATACTTTCGAAAAACTTTTCAGCCTATTCGATGGATAGGGATGTCAATTATTATAACGTTAATAGTAAAGAAAAATATGTGCACAAAATATTCTGGGAAGAGAGAGAACAACTCGTCCCGGTTGCTCAATTAGTTGTCACTGATGAAACATGCTTTCATCGAATTTCCATGTGTGAAAAATAAATTGATATTTAGCCGAATTTTTGTAAAAATCTTATATACAGGGTGTTACAAAAAGGTACGGCCAAACTTTCAGGAAACATTCCTCACACACATACAAAGAAAATATGTTATGAGGACATGTGTCCGGAAACGCTTACTTTCCATGTTAGAGCTCATTTTATTACTTCTCTTCAAATCACATTAAACATGGAATGGAAACACACAGCAACAGAACGTACCAGCGTGACTTCAAACACTTTGTTACAGGAAATGTTCAAAATGTCCTCCGTTAGCGAGGATACATGCATCCACCCTCCGTCGCATGGAATCCCTGATGCGCTGATGCAGCCCTGGAGAATGGCGTATTGTATCACAGCCGTCAACAATATGAGCTCTAACATGGAAAGTAAGCGTTTCAGGACACATGTCCACATAACATATTTTCTTTGTTTGTGTGTGAGGAATGTTTCCGTACCTTTTAGTAACACCCTGTATATATAAAAATAGACGTGGGTTTTTCTGTATTTCACTTTTCAGCCACCACTGCCTAGCACAGATCACTGGTGTATTTGGGGAATTGTTTCGTAAGTCGCCGTAATTGTTTCTCTAGGTATCTGTTTCATTTGACAAATAAAAAAATGGCTACAAATGAGTCGTTTCTTGTACTACAAACTGCCAACTTCGTAACTCATAGTATATTATTCGGTAAATTTTCACACCAGCACAAGATGCTGTCAATTAGTTGTGGCATCGTTATGCTTGAACAGCATCTTGTCCTGATTGAAGAGAGATAATATCCTCATACATTCGCTCTTATAATTATGATGATACCAATTTCGATTGAACAGCATCTAGTCCCGATTTTAAGGCACATAATTCGCATTAATATTTGGAACTAGGTCGCCGGTGTGAAAATTTACCGAATAATATACCATGAGTTACGAAGTTGGCAGTTTGTAGTAGGATGAAACAAGAAACGACTCATTTGTACCTATTTTTTATTTGTCAAATGAAACAGATACGAGGCAAAACAATTACAACGATTTACGAAACAATTCCCTAAATACACCATGAGCTTTCCTAAACCAGATGTTACATCTGGCGTTCCTCAAGGAACTGTAATATGACCACTTCTTTTCTTAATTTTTATAAACGATCTCGGTGACAAACGTTAAATGCTGGTTGCGATTGTTTGCAGACGATGCAGTTATCTATAGGAACATAAGGTGCTGTGACGATTGCTTTGAAATTCAGCGCGATTTTGATGCTATTTCCGAATGCAAAAAGTGCAAGGTAATGCGAATAAGTGACAAAATGAATCAGTTTGCTCACAAGTACAAAGTAAACAATTCAGTTGTTGACACGGTTGATTCCCTGAAGTACAATATGAAATGGGACTTGCACATAACTTACGACGTAGGCAAAGCTAATTCTCAATTACGATTCATAGGTCGTATTTTGAGGAATTGTAATGCTCAAACAAAGGAGATAGCGTATAAAACACTAGTGTGTCCGCATCTGGATTACTGTTGTGGGGTTTGGGATCCGTATCGCAAGGTTCTGATTGACTCAGTGGAGAGGGTGCAGAGGCGAGCCGCTCGATTCGTGACTGGTTACTACAGCCCTTATGAAAGCGTCACAGAATTGATACATAGATTGGTCTGGGATCGTTTGGAAGACAGACGTCATTTGCGTTTGAATTTATTGGAGATTATGCTAAATTCTATGACCTACGAGTGCAGTGAGATACTTCTTCCACCAATCTGTTTAGGTCGCAATGACCGGAGGGATAAGATTCGAGAAATAAGATGCCTTACTGATGCTTTTATGTATTTTTTCTTTCCTCGTGCTATTCGGGATTGGAATACGCAGAATTAAGATTGGTGGTTAACACCCTCTGCCACCCAAAATGTTTGTTAATTGCAGAGTATGGATGTAGATGTGGAATTTGAAATGTTTAATGTTTCCCTAACAGAAAAAAAAACCAAAAGCTCCTTACTCTGTGAAACACACACAGTTTAGAAATATCTCTGTGATACTCCTTATCGGTGCCGGCCTCCTGAATCTGAACTATTGCTTAACCGTGACATTGATCGTTCATGATGTTGCCATTTACGTGCTGAATTTCTAAAAAAATCATTTGTTGAATTGAATTGAACATAATTCCGATGGAGCGCACGCTCCGGTGCCAATTTCCGTCGTACCCTTCTCTTATTATTATTATTGGCGAATTCTCCCAATAAATTGATGACGGTAAGCAAATGACCGAATCACATTTTCTTCGGATTCTTCTTATTGTTCCAATAGGCTTTCATTCTTTCCGAGAAAGCTTGTTTGCGTTCTTCCGACCACTTTGGTCTGTATTGTTTTGGTTGCTCAGTTATAACTTCCCATTTGTCTACTTTGTGTCTGAAGGTGTCTCTTTCTAAGATGTCTGTTGCTCCTAAGCTTACACTTTTAAGATCCTTCCGAATTTCATTTAGCCAAGGTGTTGGATTTTTAAGTGAACTTACATAATCTATTATCTTTTTTGTCAATCGACTTTCTGGTAATTTCTTAAGGTGATCACAGAATTTCATTCGCCTTTTCTTGATTTCAATTTCGATGTTTGAAAACTTTTCTGTTGTTTTCATTGATTGTAGTCTGTAACCATCTTCAGTGAGTCTTGCTCCTAGAATATTTCTAATGATTTTTCTCTCTACTTTTTAATTTCTTCAAGGTCATGTTTTATGTTATTATTATTATTACTATAATAATCTTATATACTTTCATTGTTAAATTCCTTTCCAATCTACGAACTTTATTTTTAAATTCCTTCAAAGTATTTGTTTAATTAATGATGTTACCAAAGCGGACAATTTAACATGATACCTCTTTAGCGATTTTGGTTAAGTATGAAAGGACAGAAATGGCTTGTCACAGAAAAAAAAAACTCGTTGGAAATAATATATATGATTATTGCAAATATTTGATCAGATAAGCAGACTCGCTGGAAGGTATTAGCTGAGCCCACGTGTATGACGTAGACTTAATTGGAACAGACTGCACTAGTGTTGACGATTTTACCCATACGATTTGTCACATTCGCCACGGCAGGAAGAAGAACCTGGCAAAGAGTGTAAATTATCAGACGAAACCTGCACGCTAACCTGCAAACTATTAATCCTTAAATTCTTATTAAATACCGACATTTGATAGCTATAACAGTGATTCTGTTTCACCACTTTAAAATGCCTTAGTTGCATCAACACTTCAACCCGATACAAAAAGTAAAATTTGCGTGTTAAAGCTATATCTGCACAGATTAAATCATAAATCCCCTCCACCAGAGAAAATAACAAAACAAACAGTAGAAACAGCATAAACAACAAACGAGTAGTGAGACCACAGATTTCATAGCATCGATGGAATTAATCTTTCAGGCACTGTAATCTGCATATGAAAAACTGTTGTTCGAAGTTAAAAACTTTAATACATGACATGTATCAAAAATATCAATCACTCTCCTGCGACTCTCGCCGTCTAACTGAAAGACACGAAAACAACATGAAGAATTCTGTGGATAGTAAAAAAAATTGTCCATACTATAAAAAAAAAGAACTCGAGTCTATTCGTTCGATGCAAAATTGAAACAACTTTAACAATTGTGATTGTTCGAAAGCTAACAATAACTCACCAGAGTACAAGCTAATCATTTAAATTTTTAGATGAGCCATTATCGAAGTCTAACGTTGGGAACGCCAGATCAAAATGTCACACACCCGTCATAGAAGATTGAACACTTATTTTACTAAACTAAATGTAGTTCATGTCATGAAATAAAAATAATTGCAGTATTTGAAATAATTGCTGGACTTAAATGAATTTCTAACGTAAGACAATATGACATAAACCAAATGAAAAAAATTATTTGCGTAATTAAAGTTCCCTACTGTTAGGGGGCGTCCATTAACTACGTGAGGTGAACTGGAAAAAAGGGGGGAGGGGGTCAGGCGAAATCTCACGAAACCTCACCAAGGTTGGGGGGGAGGGAGGGTCAACGGAAATCTCACGTGAGGTTTTGAAAGTCTTGTAGGATTGTAGAGTTAAAAAAAAAAATCTACAAATGACGCGAAAGTCGAGTTTAGGGGGGTATTTCGTCGAAAAGTGGTGGTATAACCGCCCATGGAAGCATGAGAACTAAAAAAAAAGGTCTCAAAAAGTTATGAGGTCGCTTAGTAGGGGGGTTCTCCGTCAAAATCTCACGTCATTTTAGAGGAAAGGGCGGGGGGGGCGTCCAACCACATCTCACAAAATCTCACCAGAGAGGGGGGGTTTAGGAATTCCTGAAAACACCTCACGTAATTGATGGAACACCCCAGCGGTGAGGTAAGATATGAAATATGGTCGGACCCCCCCCCCCCAAATGGTGATGTGAGATCTTTAGGGACCCTCCCCCGCGATTATACCTCCCCTAACTTTGGGGTTGGCGTCTTTTGTAAACTTTTTTTAGTTCTTCTGTTCTTTAAGAAATAAAAACGTGAGTGACATTTCTGTAGATGCCCCCCCCCCCCCCCGGCCTATTACACCTCACGTAATTAACGGGCGCCCCCTTACATGAGGAATGATTATTTCTATTTAGTATAAACGAAACTTTTAAGAACCAGAGAATTTAAATGAGATGCGTGGGATCACAAACAGAACGCATTGAATGACTTATGTGTTGTTGACATTTGTTTTTATGTCGCTATGGTATTAGCAGGGAGGAATAATGTTCTTGGCTGCGCTGGATCATCTACTCGGCAGTTCCTTTTTCCGGTGTTGACGTTTGCTGCAATATCCCACTCAATTTAATATGATTATCTCGTGGCCGTAATTTACCAGAACAGCCCCCGAAGAACCATGCCGATTATTAATATTACCACACTAATTGGAGATGACCGCGTGTTTTTGGATGATTCTGGGCCATTTATCATCACTCTACACATGCCAGCCGACAGCTCTGGTAATTTTAACTAATACACTTAATGGTAAATAACCACCAAACAAACGGAACACACAGTATTGTCGTGAAGTCTAAAATGAAAATTAAAACATCTATAATTCGCATTGCGACTCGGTCATGGCTGTTACCCAAAGCACCTCCACCAAATCGGTATAGCACAGACTCCCTTTTGCCCGGTGGATCACGAAGAATTAGCAGATCTCGACCACATCACTTTAGCGTGCACTCTATATCGGACTCAACAAAAGAAACTATACAATAGCCTTGTAAAGTTCAAAATTCCACTCCCAACTTCGATACGCATCTTGCTGAGAGGGGGAAGAAGTGACGTGTATGGGGCGCTGGCCACATACCTAAGAGAGGCTGACATCCGTATCTAAAGACATCAAACATAACAAAATTAACAATCACATACAAGTTATGATCTTACAAATTCAGCACATTTCCTGCGATACCACCAACGGAATCGGTTGGAACTGCATCTTAACTGACCTAAAAAATTACATTAAATTGTAAATCATCAAGGAACTCTCACTAATCAGTTTAGTTATATCAGGTGCTAGGCTAACCGGATATACCAAAGCCCAGTCAATCTTAGCCTGCAAGGAAACATCACTGCTCCCCAAATGTGATTTTATTGTTATCGATATAATTGTCATCATTGTATTATTGTATCAATATACTTTCTAAATATGTATTACTATTCACTGAATAATTGTATTACCCATTGTGAAATAAGATCCAGCTTCATATTATCGCTGCCACAAATGTAATCGTGTATTCCCTTATCAGGGCTATCGCTGTATTAGTGTAATATTGAATAATTGTATAATTTAGTGTGAATTAAGAAATGAATACATGTTTGCTATACGATAAGAATCACATGTTAAATTAATGTAAATGATAAAGCTGGCCGTATAGTCGATAGACAGAAGGCCATGAAAAAAAAATAAAAAAAATAAAAAAAATGAAAATACACTGTTCTGATCGATATACTACTGAATTTAATTAACTCCGTTTTTAATTACTTTTTAAACACTCGTATTACTTGCAGACAAGTTTCTAACACGTTTCATAAGTTATAATAACTTCCATGCAGAGAAGCACCAGCTCGCGCCATGCGACATTATTAAAACGGCACAACAGGCAGAGACAATATAAACAGGCACACCACTTGTTGTCCCGGAGAACATTTAATAAACCGCCCAGCTGTTTCGAGCCAAAGATACTACCACACAAACCTTAAAGACAATGAGCTGACTATGCTACCCTGCTTATGATACGAACTGCTATATGTGTAAACCCGGAAATAATACACATCAAGTTACAGACATGCATACAATTATTTAAGATACCCACAATTAATCAAAATAAATTAGTACAGTAATAAAAAACGTTTGGAGGGGTGGAGGGGGGGGGTCATTCACCCCTAGTAGAAGGCTGGTGCGACCCCAACAAGATTTCTGGAGACGCATCTTTCTACTAGTACCTCCGGGTTTCACAACCGAGCGTGGTGGGTGAACGCTCTGGCCTCGCATTCGGGAGGACGCGGGTTCGAATCCCCGTCTGGGCATCCAGATTTGGGTTTTCCAGTGTTTCCCCAAATCACTCCAGCCGAATGCCGTGATGCTTCTTTCAAAAATGCCATTGCCGAATTCCTTCCCCTACCTTGTCCCTACCCCCACCCCGCCTCTAATGACCTTAGCCGTCGACGAGGCGTAAAGCAATAAGTCTGCCTTTCACAAATCACAGGTATCCGAGCACAAGTGAAACTCAAAGTGTTAACTACCAACAGATTGAGAAATCACGACCACAAGTGTCACCCAGTCTTAAAGAAGTTGTCTCTCCGCAACACACCTCGGACGATGTCAACCACTAGAAACTTCGCCTTTCTTTCCATTGAATCACCATGCAATAAACTCCACAGAATATCAACGCTTACTAATATAAAACTCTGTGGCTGGCTTAAGGTAGTCATACACGTGCAGGCCCGGCCTCAAGGAAACAACCTTCATGCCAGACCTCAAGATTTTCATCCGCGTCGCCTGCAAACACACATGAACTCCTCAACGCTTTACTATTCCTACGGTTGCCATCACGTGGGCAAATCCGATGATGAGCATACATGGCGGTTATTAGTTTGTTAGTCGCGGCAAGTAGCACTTTTAACTAGCGCAATAAAGCGCACCAGGAATGCAAGGAGTGGCTAATCATGGAAACCCAAATCTTGATGCCCGGACGGGGATTCGAACCAGCGTCCTCCCGAATGCGAGGCCAGAAAATGCCGTTGGCCAGACAAGTTGACTCATCTGCCTTTAAGGGCAAATTCTCGCCCTAAGGACAGTAGAGTAACCTTTTACTCCCAGCAACGGACTTGGAAGCTTAACCCAGGTTTTTGTTTGTGGTTTGCTCCACTTGGCTCTTCCGCTCTCTCCACCGTTGGGAACCTAGGATTCCTCTTCCGCCTTTGAGACCGTTGGCGATGTTTCACCTGTAACCTTAGGCAGGAGCTCTTACAGGTGCTACCATCCGGAGCCAGACGAACCCAAAGGTTTTGTTTTTTTTTTTTTTTTTTTTTTTTTTTTGACGAGGTTGTTACCTCTTCCCCTCCTCCTTCCTTATCTCCGGGCTTGGGACCGGCACCAGGAATCATTACTATTGCCGAAGTTCGTAAAATACTCAGAAAACATTTCTTTTTCGACGAAACGTGATTTTTGGCAAGTCTTACCGATACTCACACTGTTTTGGACACGCTCCCTTCAGAATTTTCTCTATTCCACGAGGACGAACTTAGAGTTTACTGCCAGTCAAAATCCATAGTCTGGAACTCTCCCTCCGTTAATTCTCGAGTGTCAGTAGCGACATCTGCGATCTCGCATGGAGCGACGTTAATCCAAGCGCACGTATCACGCTGCCAGCAGATTTATTTGTCTCCGTAATTCTTAGAATTACAGAAATGGAACTCCTCTCTACACTCTGGTAACTGTGACGCTACAACCGGAGTTGTGTAACACATTCCACGTTGCAGCTCGTTTAATGTTTATGTCAGTTCTGGTGACTGGGGATTGTGCATGAACTACGTGGCTTGGTTTAGGGGATGGAGGGTTTGGCTGGAAAGGGAGCGTGCATAAAGCACGTAGCTCCATTTTGGCCTCCTGTGAACCTCCCCTCCCCTCCCCCACCCACGTAGCCCTACGTGGCTTTTGCCTCTACCCCCAGCTTTTTTCCCTTTTGATTCCAGAAGACATTTTGTACTGTTTTCTCTTGTCAGACTATTGTAAATTACATACGGAGATAATTAACTGAGGGAAATAAATATTCACATGCTGTTGTGAGTTCTGTTCCCCATTTTAATTGTGAAAAATGTTATGAAAGGAAAGCTACGAGGCCTGGCTCGGCATCCCCCCTCCCCCCACGTAGCCCAGCGTAGCCTTTCAGCCAACCCCTCCCCTCCCTGTACCGAGCCACGTAGTTTGTGCACACTCCCAAAGCTACGCTGGGATACGTGGGGGGGGAGGGGGGGAGTAGTGATGGGTTTCCGAGCCAGGCCACGTAGCTTTTCTTTCATATTATTTGTCACAGTTAAAATGAGATACAAAACACACAGAAGCATGTAAATATTTATTTCCTTTATTTGATTATTCCCGTATGTAATTTACAACAGTCTGACAAGAGAAAACAGTACCAAATGTCTTCTGGAATCAATATGGAAGAATAGGCGGGGGGAGGGTGAATTCTGCGAAATATCATCAAGGGGGAGTGGAGAGGTCGACGGAAATCTCACGGGTGGATTTAATTTTTGAAGGACAGTAGAGCTAAAAAGAAAAGTCTACAAACAAGCGGATATCGACTTTAGGGGGGTTTGCAAGGTATAGAATCGGTGCGGAATCCGATCTTAGGAGGAAGTACAGGGCGTTCGCCGGGAAACGCAACCCACTGCTAGCGCTACAAGGAAGAAACTGCTCCCGGCGAGCGAGCGGTCAGCTTCCGGCGTTGATCGACCGTCGGCCGCGGACTATTTCATTATAATTACGCTTCATAAACTTGTATGTGCTAAGCATTTAAATGTGACGTAATTCATTAGCTTACCTTATAAAAGATGCTGGAAGTGTTGACCCTCTTGTGTAATGCACATTTCGCATCTTCTGAACATATTTCGAGACACACGCTGCCCTAACTGACTTAATGATTTTTTGGGTGACTGTTCTAGTCGAAAAGCGATATCGTCAATTTTCTCCTCTGTGAGAATACGGTTCACCGACAGTCTCTTTTTGTTAAAAAATGAACCCGTTTCTCTTACTTTTTCAACCAGACGCAGAATTGTTGATTTAGCTGGCAGTAAAGCGCCAGGAAATTCGCGACGAAATTTACTGCGACACTTTTTAAATGACTTCTTCTTCACATATGTATCGTAGAGAAATATTCTTTGTTGCAAACTGTAACGTACCATAATTTTACTCACACTCAAACACGGTACAGATTAGTAAGAGTATGAAGCCCCAAACCAGCCAAACCGCAAAGAAACGTTTATTCACAACACTGATTAATAAGAGACTGAAGTCACAAACTAGCTACAATGCAAAGAAACCGTTCTTAACAATGTAAGGGTCCCATTATACTGCGTCACTGCACTGTTGGGGCAGCGGAGGTGTTAAACAGTGCGGTGATTCACGGTGCCGTGTGGCGGGAGTTGCTGGCACGACTGACCGAGCAAGTTGCCGACGGCAACAGACTGGGAGGATAGCGTTTTCCGGCGAACGCCCTGTATAATTGCCCTCGAAAGGGACGAGGCCTAAAACAAAAGATCTCAAATAGCCATGGGGTCCACTAGCCGGGGTGGGGGGGTTCCATCACAAAATCTCACGTCATCTTCACGGGGGGGGGGGCTGATCGACCAGACCTCACCAAATCTCACCAGAAAAAGGGGGGGGGGAAGAATTCTGGAAAAAACACCTCACGTAATTAATGGAAGCCCCATTATAACATTACCACTTGCGTCAATAAGCCATAGGCTCGCTATTCCTCCTCGTATGTTTGTGAAGTAACTTCAGAGAGAGACTTTATATCCACTGTAAAAAATTGTGATACTTCACCACACATGCTGCGGAGAGGTAATTTCTCTTCCGCGTATCCCTTCGAGTGTGGTAGCGTTGAAAAGGTATTCAAAATGGAATAAAAGTTGTTTTGTGATGTTTTTATTTGATTTCCTTAACAAAGTTTCCTCCTCCACTTATAACTTTCCCACAATATGACCAAAAAATCTGAATAAATCCAAACGAGCGTGGTGGATGAGTGGTAACGCTCTGACCTCGCATTCGAAGGATGCGGGTTCGGATCTCAGTTCGACCATCCAGATTTAGGTTTTCCAAGGATTCCCCAAATCATTCCAGGCAAAGTTCCTTCAAAAGGCCATGACCTAATTCCTTCACATTTCTTGCCCCAAGTCCTTTCTCGCCATTAATATCCTCGGTGTTCAGGAAGCGTAAAGCTAAAAGCGAGAAATAAAAATAAAAACATATGGCCTTCAAAGGGAACCGGAGGAGGTTAAATAATAATTTAAACAAAACGAAAAAAATGTTTTGTACAAAACTTTAGTTTGAACCTTCCTCTCCAGGGAAACTTTGATTTAGCATTTTACTAGTCCTACAAATGGAATTATTACTATTTTCATACGCAGCAACCTGTAGCTCGGGAATGTATTTGACAAACTTTGAAAGACATTTCCCGTAAATTAGATTTTCTGAAAATCAAGGAGCAGTTTCTCAAAAAGTAATCAAAATAGGGAGATAATGTTTTTGAATTTTACTTTTTGTTGTCCAAATTATATTTTAACACAGGCTTACTGTAGTAAGTCAAGTAGTTAATATGAAATTTAATAAAATATAACCTATTTTAAAAAAATTGATGTTTAAAAAAATTATTAAAAAGAAACTAGAAAAGATAAAAAATATTCCTCCGTCCTATCTTTAAAACTGAACCAAGTTTTGAGACAGTATACTGAATAGTTTAGCCATAAATGTTCTTCAAAGTTTATCGTTTTTAGATGGGAGGCATAGGCTCCTCCGGCTACCCTTAACATAAACAGTTTTGGATAAAAATTGTTTGTTGAGCTGAATATTTTCTTAAGAATTTTGTTTTCTAAAAGACTTTTTTAGATTTTCACGATATTCTATTAATAAAAAACACTAATTTGCAATACGGGCAAGATTACAATACAAATTAATAACAACCGTTCCTGACGTAAAAATTAAAGTAAGTTGGTACGGAGGTACTGAAAATGAAAAAAAAAAAAAAAAATGCTGCTAAAGAGTTCGATTACAGTGTAAATTTACTGTTTTTCTTGGTTGATGAAAGTAAGTATGTTTACATAGTTACTTTTATCTTGTACATTTTTTTAAGGTATGTTCAATATCGTTCAGATATTTATTCTAATGCAGATTGTCTGACTCCATCCCATGCCTACCTGCGGCTTTGATTATGTGGCACACATTTTTTTTATGGACGCTATAATTTTTGTATGAACTGTTTTCACTTACAGCGGAACAAAAATATAAACCTGACATTATTGACAAGACGCCAAGGTGTTTACGTCTGTATATGGTGAACAGCTATGTGTCTGGCTTTTCATTAGGGGGCGTCCATAAATTACGTGAGGTGAAATGGGGGGGGGGGAGGGTCCGGCGAAATCTCACCAAGGGGGAGGGGGTCAACGGAAATCTATGGATGCCCCCTAACAGTTCACACCAACTGGATTATCTACCAAAGAAAATTGTGTTTTTGTATCTACGGTATAGTGTTGAAAGTATGTCACATTCAAAACTGAATGTTGTGAATCATTTTTCGTCAGTTGCAGATAATAGATTATAAATGTTTGTAATAAGTGACGACTGCCAATGGAATTAATTTTTTTCCATTTGTTCTAAAAAAATCGTTATTGCTCTGCGACTAGAACAACTCGTGAAGGAATTATCCTTTTGGTTTGAAAATTTCTACACACTTACCTTATGAGACATTATTTTAGAATATGCGTATATTATAGCAACCAAATATATACCAATTCCACAGTAAAACTACCATATCCTTAAACAGTAATCGATCACTGAAAGCCGCCATTTTTTCTGCAGTGTCGTCCAACGATGATAAGCGTAACGAATACACTGCAATGTGCAATCATTGTGCGAATCGTAAAAACAGGCGATAATTTGAAGCCAACTACAAGAAACATCAGTATTTGATCCAAGCTTCTAATAATTTCTTCAGTACTTTACTTGTATGGTACTGCCCACATTTTGAATGAATTTACTCGGGTAGTATATATTTGCCGGCTATAATGTACACCCATTCTTAATTAATATAAACGGAGAAACGTGTGCACAAATATTGAAACCAAAAGATCGATTTGTTGTAGAGTCGTTCTTTTTGCGGAGGAGACATCAACTGCATTCAGTTTTTAATTGTTAAAAATCGTCTGCAGACGACAAGCCTCAAGTGTACCTATTACCAGAAAACGCGTTTTGTCCGGCTTGGCAGTCGTCGGGTTACTAACCCTGTTACAACAGAAGCTCCGTACTCCACTACCCAACAGAGCTGTCTGCCAGCGCCTAGAGGGGGCACTGGCATAGCCCGGAGGGGAGCCGCCTCCCCTTCACACGATAAGCCTCAGCAGTCCGTGGGGAAAGTAAAAAAGTATTACCTGGTGTTGTCACCTGACGCAGGGGAAATTCCCCGCCGCCGACAGACTCGCGTCCAGCCTGAGGCGGCCGGATGGCCGGTCAGCGAGCCTACGCGTAACGGCCGCGCCGGATTTGAACGTCTGGTGGGGGCGGGGGGAGGGGAGAGGCGACTCACATTCCTGGCCCGGCCTCACGGAGCTCAGTTCTGTCGAGTGCGGCTGGACACGCGCATGCGCCGAACCGCGCCAAAGCATTTCGTGGCCCGCGACTCGACAGTTCCCCGTCCTTTTGTTTCCGCCACGTCCTTCGAACCCGCGAAAGTGCGCCGAGAAACAAAGAACAAACGCGCGCGGGAAAAAAAAAGGAAAACAATTGTGGGGAAAGATATTCCGCGAGCAGTGGTACTGGATTCCGCCGCTGTTGGCGTTGCGGTCTCTGCCCAAAGGTCATCGTCCCGCTTTTGCTTCACCTCCAACGGTAAACCGAAGATACTCCGTTCCGCCAGAGATCTTGTTTTATGTGTCGTGTGTCTGAGATCAGCGTTGACGAGTGTCAAGCCAAGCATTCTGCTCTGTGATATATTGCTGTTACACCTTTTTTGTGTTACGAATCATGCCTTATTAAATAAAATTGTGACACCAATTTTTTTTCCGTGTAACAACGGATGTGAAGACTGCTGCATAGTTCCAGCGATCTAATTATTAACTACAGTGATCTACTAACGAAAAAAGTTTGTAAATAATCAGCGATTGACGAGTGATACAAAATTCAGTTTCCACTTTTTGTCAATGTTGCTGTTTTTGCGTGGTGCGAGAGTGCTAGTTTTGTGAGTGTGCCTTGACATCCCAGTGCTGTGTGGCCCTGTGTTGTCTCGTCGTCCCATCTGTGTGGTCGCTGGTCCTCCAGCACGCTTCGCTCTCCTTGGAGTGGCCTCTTTTTTTTTTTTGTGCTGCACGCTGGTATCCGCAGGTAGGTCTCTACATCTAACCTTGCGTGTCTTCTGTCAAAACTCTTGCATGACCCCTATTTGCCCAGCCTTGCATTAGTCAGTTGTCAACTGTCAATTGACGGAAGTTCTGTAAAGACGGCGCAACTTTTGGGGTAATGTTGAAAAGAATCTTTGTTTGACATTTTACTGTGAAAACTGTTTTCCTTACGTTCCTTCGGTCTTGCAACCAACAAAATACTGCTTTTATTATCTTTATTGTCTTCATATAAGACTTCTTCAGTGTCTTAGATAACATAAATGTACTACTAAAGGATATCAGTATCCTAGGTAGCACGTATTCATTTTGTTACGTATGCCATTAGAGATGTTTTATATATATATATGAGAGAGAGAGAGAGTTCAGTTGCAAGACGGAAAAACTATAGTAAAAACGTTACTATTTATTTCATTTAATCTCAGTTGTGTAGAGGGATAATATTTTCTGCAGCCTCTTTATTCAATTTTCTGCCACAAGAAATAAAGTGGTATGTACGAAACGTTTACAGCTTTAATCCAAAGTGAAACAGTTTTTGCTTCAGAAACCATGTTACAGTGTGTAAGAATTTTATTTTTGGAATTTGGTAATTAAAGATGTGTGAGCAAATATTCTATATTTTTCTGATACGGATGGAGACGGTAACAAAGTTATAAACAATCATTGACATGACGTGTAATTTTTTTTTTTTTTGAAACTTTTTACAACTGTAGCAATTAATATCTCTCTCTGAAAATTTTATTTAACTAACATGAGACGTTATGTATTTGTAGTTAATACTGAAAATTAATTACGCTTATGGGATGTTAAATAGATAACACTTTCTAACAGCACTATATCAGGTAATATTATTTGTTTATTGTATCTAGCGTTCCACATCCTGGAGACTGTTACATGATACCTGATCTTTTCTATATAAGAGTGTGTTTCACATGCAGCAGATTGTGCTATTGTTGCAGGAAGGGGCAGCAACTTTATACAATTTTTTCTCTCTTTCTATTTCTCCTTAAACCGCTGAAATTCCAAGCAATGGTGTGAAACCCGTATTGAAGATAGAAATTTCAATCGCATTGCCTTAGTATTAACTATATGTGCAAACTACGTTACTGCAATTAAGCCCAATAACATCTAGTTGTTATTTCAACCTTTACAAAGACCTTGCTAATTTTTATTATGAATAACAAAGCCTTCCAGGTACACTTTTTTCCCCAAAAAAATCTAGAATTTGATATTGTTGTGCGCAAATTATAGAAAATAAGTAAGAAGTTGGTATTAATATATATTTAAAACAGTGACAGAGTTTAGTTCGCCCTTCCTGGGGTCAGGTACTCGAAGCGAAACGAAGGCGTATTGTTGCCGCTCCGCTGTCTGTCTGTCGGTCACAGGCCTGTAGCGAGTAAGCGGAGAAACTAGCAGACATGTTTCATTAACCCACAAGCGAATATCAAATTTAAAATTTTGTTGAGTTATAGTTTAGTTGTTCTTTAAAAAAACGTAAAGAGGATCGAAAGTTTGTTTTTTTACATGTGAGAACTAATAAATTATTTTCATTTTCTTTCAAGTCAATGACATGAGACGATTTGTATTACCAAAGCGCTATTACCTTCGAACCTGAACATATTCTCCAACATCTACTACGTCCTGTAAACGACTAATACTAAAATCACGTATATCTGATATAGTTTTTTTCCCCCTTCCCCCTTCCTAAGGTGCGAGCAGAACAAAACAAAACAAATACTTTATTTTGAGAATATTTTTGGTTTTCATTAATTCTGTTATATTGAAAGCGCCATTAATTAAGATTGCATCACATACTAATGGATGGTACCGCTAATAAAATAAAAAATGACAGTCAATGGGGACTTCCGATAGAAACCATGAATATCATACGCGCAACACATCAAACTTACGCTACAGATGTACTAAATAGCAATAATTCCGTGTAAACGTAATGACCTGGTGACGGATTCTACTGGCTGCGCTTTCCGCCCCTGTCTACCCGCTTTAACGTAACCCGGTAGCGCTACCAGTTATAAGGGCCCTATAGTTAAACGTGGAATCCGAACAACAGAAGCATTCTGGCGTACTTCACATTACACAGCAAGCTATGCCAGATGTTTAGGTCGGTTTAATGATCTATGAAAATACCCGCCGAGACAGATATTCGAACCGCGGACTTTTCGTTCACCAGTCAGGCAGCTTAACCACTGAGCCACCAGACCGCAACAGATATACTGTTAACATTAGCATGTCGGTAATGCGAACTCTTAAGATTTTACCCATTCAAAAATCGCCCAGCGCGCCTAAAGAAGTTTCCACTTTAAAAACTAAAAATCTATCATATAATCAAATACAACTCCTAAAAATACCTACTCACCGTGGGATTTGAACCTGCGACCCGGAAAGAGAACTTTCGGAAGTAAGCGCCTTAACCGCTGAGCTACCAGACCGCCTTGTTTTGAAGTATATGTGTGCTAACTACTATCAAAATCTGATAAAAACTTGTGGATTTGTATAAACAACGGTGAGAAAATTAAGGTGAGGGGGGTGGGGGTGGAAAGGAGGAGTGGGTTTACGTATCTGTAAATCAAACGTCAACAGCGTTTTTCTATTTGTCTTAAAGTATACGTATGCAAAATTCCACCAAAATCGGGTAAAAACTGTGTGTTTGTATAAAGATTTCGTGTAAAGCGTCCTGCGCGCATATTATACGCGCAACAGGTGGGCGTGACGCGCGCAACAGGTGGTTTCTTGGGAACTCATAGATTTACCCCCGTCCAAACATAGAAGTTTTCACTTCGAAAAGTTGGAAAAGAATTGAAGAATTGAGTTAAAGGCCTGAGCGGCAACGTGGCCCGCGGTTAGAGACATGTGAAGCGGAGTCTGCTTCCTGACTAGAAAATGTGTCGGGCATTGATTTTTGTGCCAAGCGACTGTCATTTGACTTGGCATGGGTATGATCTCTCTGAAGGTCATATTAAAAAGGATCACACTGAAAAGGGTCCTTGTAACCCTTCAGGGAAGTATAAAACCTAAAAAAAAACCTTAGGAGGACAAATTCACCCTTCACCTGGGAGGATTTTTTTTTTTATGTTTACCTCGATGAGAAATCCTAGAAAAGAAAGAAGCATCTACTCAACAAAAGCACTGAATTATGTATGGATTATATTATTTTTTAATTTTCATCATTTACGAATGGACATTTTACAGGAATTTGATGTTGACTCAAAATCGGTCAACATAATCAGGCAGACCCTCAGTGGAACAAATTCGAAAGTGAAATTTACGGGGGAGATCTCAGAGGAATTTAAAATAAAAACTGGTGTCAGGAAGGAAGATGGACTTCCCCAATACGTTTCAATTGCTTTTGGGAGAAGGTAATAAGAGTATGGGAAGAGAAACTCAAGGAAAGGGGACTTCGTCATGAAATAAGATGAGGTTCGAAGCACAAAGGTGTTGGAGTAAACTGTTTGGCCTTCGCTGACGACATAGCAGTTCTCTCTGGAAGTATAGAAACCGCACTCGAACAAATCAATCTTCTGAAAGAAACAGTAGGAAAAGTTGGACTACAGATCTCTTTTGAGAACCCATATTAGGGATTCACCCACAGTACTAAACACAGAGTATGGAAAAATTGACAAGGTCAATAAATATAAATTTCTAGGTGAAGTAATTCAGATTAATGGGCTTGATAAGGAAGCAAATATATCAAGAGCATGAAAACTAGAACAAGCATACCAATTGACTAAAGATACATACAATAAGAAGAATCTATCAAGGAAAACTAAAATCAAACACTACAACACAGTAATCAAACCAGGACTGTACGCCTCAGAATGCTTGTTCTCTATCAAAACTGGAGAAATAGAAGAAATAGAGAAAAGGGAGAAGGAAAATTTTGAGAAAAATTGGGAACCAATAAAAATTGAAAATGGTGAGTTTAGACACCGGAGGAATAAATATCTATTCAAAGAAGAAGAAATTGAAAGGATGTCAGACACTATCAGAAAGAGGAGAATCATTTTTTTTCTTTTGTTACATAATGAGGATGTATAACAACAGACTTTTAAAAAGAATTTTCAACCATGTTTACAAGAGTAAGAAGGGCAACTAGTGGATCCAAGGAGTAAAGAAAGATATGACTGAGATCGGAATAACAGAAGATTTAATACAAGATAGAACAACTCTCAGGAGATTGATCCAAAATTCCAAGGGTTTCCAGGAGAAGGAGAAGAGGAAATGTAGTAACATATGGACAGAAGAAAGGAGGAAATAGCAAAGTGAGAGGATGAGGAACTATTGAAAGTCGAGAAAAGAAAGATCGAAATGAATGCACGGGATTACTTTTCGTGGTCCTTAGACTGCCGATATCGAAGAGAAGGAGAAGAAGAAGAAGAAGAAGAATCGAGCTCATCTGATCACACAAAGCCTCGACTCTCATCATGGGTTGTGATTGAGAATTTGTCAAATGTTTCCTCTGAGCAATTGGTGCCAGGGGTTGTCAACTTAAGTCTTACCCTCTGTCAAGCTATTCGTGTATTCCGAATATCCGACTATCCCATATAGTAGAGGTGGCAATGCACATGAACTTAAAGTCTGGGTAAAACCCCAAACGACTTCTCTGAGTTAAAAATTAGTGGGACGAGGCCACAAACAGTTGTTAATAGGCGGTGTTTGATTAAAAACCTTTAGCAGCAACTTTATAATAATGAAGCGATGTTGGTTCCCTTCTGCCTTTATGTTTCCACTACTGTGAGTTTTACGAGTCTGCGAACAGTATAGAGTTTATAGGCGTGTGTCTTTGTTTTGGAAGTGGGCAGGTAGCTGGTGTATGTGACTAACTCCGCTGCAGATAAGAAGACAATAGGCCTGCGTGCTTACGTCATCGGTGCAGCTACCACACCTGGTAAACTAACGCTCCAAGAGACCCTGGCGTGAAAATAATCTTCTGCTTTTTCATCGCTAAGTGAAACATTGAGGAGCGAATCCATTAGCGTTTCTCCGAAATTTGAAGCTATTCTACTACGATCTATCTTAGTGGTTCCCAATGGGCGCAGTACCACCTACCCGGGGACGTTGAAGAGATCATTGGGGCGTTTCTGGTTGAGGGCAAATTTAGAGGGCGTTGATCACCATCTGCCGCCCCCTGCTTTCCAGCATTACATCCGGCTTTGAGGGTTGCGTCAAAGAAGTTTTTAATTGCATTCCGATAATCATATGTAACTAAAAGAGGATTTAGAGTAGTCTGCAATTTATTAGTTGAAAACAGAAACAGTTTGCCAGTAGTGAAACGCGGTGGTGTAAAATTGTTGATGACCAGGGTTGGTATCTTTATGACAAAAAAAAATAATAATAATATAGAAATATGCATGCAAATATGACCTTAGAAACGAATAAATATTAGCTACAAATATCACCAAACATTTAAATTTACTGTTCATCAAAACATGTTCGGTTGCAAACATTTATAATATCCTGTCGCTTTCATAAAACAGCACAATTTGCTTTCGTGCAATCATTTTACCATTGGGAAATTAAATTTTAAATAGGTTTGATGAAGTCACTTTAATTTCACATAATTTTACAGAAAAAAACTCTTTCGTCCGTACTAATAAAATGCTCCTCTCCAAATTACGTAACTCCGTAATTTCGCACTTTCAGAAAATTTTGTTTTCGGCGTGGTGATACTCACTGATCCACTGCAGATATAACACTGACTGAGGATTATTTTCAAAAGTATTGGTGACAGTGAGACAAGACATTGATTGGCGCGTCTCGACACAGGCATTCCGCTTTAAAAGGCGGGCGGAACATTAACGTTCAGAGTGTGATAATAATGTATAACTTTAATTCTTGACTGGTGGATTCTGACCAATCCAGTGAGAAGTAGTTTTGTTTTTTCCTCCAATGTATAATAGGAGTACAGTTCTATGAATAATTATCTTAATTTCTTCCCATCTATAACGTCAAGTGAATTCCCGATACTATTAAAAAATTACCAGATTTTCCCTCAAAATATGACCATTTGACGATTAATATTATTGTAATATGACCAAAATCACAAAATGGCCTGAATATGGATTTATATGCTACATAAAACACATTTAAATACAATCAGAAACGTTTAATCAGTGTTTAGTTCAGCACTACTGCTCAAAAAGAAGACAGGAAAAAATATGACTTTTCATAATGATCCGAACCCTATTGGTGACAAATAAAGGCACCAAATATTGAAATATTAGTGTCATTACACAGAGCTCAGAATCTAGTTCATAATATTTCTTTTTATAATATGTATTTGTTAATCAAGCTATGACACATACATTAATGTTGTTAGTATTTTTTCATAAAGTAATTTTAGAATTCTGTTCTTATTTTTCTATACACGATATTTTTCACCTCACCTAAGATTGTTGCCATCGAATCACTGTTTAATAAACTGCGTTACGAGCCAAAAAAGTTGGAGCACTATGGATTTCATTGTTATTTATTTTTATTTTTTTTTGAAGAGGGGGTAGTGAGTATTTTTTATTTAGAAAGGGAACAATGAGTAATTGTTTTTTCGAGAAGAGGAGGGTAGACCTGAAACTTGTGATATCTGTATAACTGCCGATTAGTGTGTCTTTAAATCCTATAGATGTCTTTACCATAGGAATATGGCAGTTGTCAATTGAGTGAAGCGCCATTGCCAAATTCCTTCCCGTTGCTTGCCCCTAGTCCTTTCCCGCCTCTAATGACCTCGATGTCGTAAAGCCATGCACAAAACTAATGCGTGTTTATTTCTCATATTACTTTCCAGAAATAATGTATATGTACAGGTTGGTATGTAGAAGATACATTGCAGGACCAAGAATTAGGAACAAGTATGGCATAGAATTTTTGGCAACGATGTTCATGAAACACAACAGGCGAATCTCCTAAAATTAAGAGAATGAGTAAGTAGTCTGTGTAGTATGGGAGCGTTGTACTAGGACTGGGCCCATATCGAATGATCTTTACAATCCAGAACTCTTGGTTGACCTCGTTCGGCTAATACAGTGTGAAGGAGCAAAGAATTCCATTTCGACTGGAATAAGTACGGAGTGGCTGTAAATTACAAATCCCACACCAATAAACCCACTGATCTGTACTCCCTAGACCAGAATTGCTGCGGATCCCTTATTTTTTTACGTTTCCTGATTTACCTACCATATTCAGACTTTTTACATTCTTCGCCGCAACTCGCAGAATGTTTCTACCCATCCTACCGAGCGTGGTGGCTGACCGCGCATTCGGGAGGACGCGGGTTCGAATCCCGGTTTGGCCATCCAGATTTGGGTTTTCCATGGTTTCCCCAAATCAACCCCTGCGAATGTCCGGGGATGATTCCTTCAAAATCCCATGGCAGAATTCCTTCCTAGCTAGCCATTCTACGACGTCTCCCTGAGCAGTTCCCTCCCCGTGCGGTTCGTCTGGGTTATTTTTATCAGTGCAAAGTCCGAAGCATGAGAATCTTTAGAGATTTTTAAATGGCCTCGGATTATCGTTTCCTTTAATCCAGTTACTTCCCATTGCCTTCTGCATCCCAATACCATTAGAAGTGCCCTGGATCTCTCTATGAACAAACGTCTTGCTAGATAAGACGTATAGTTGATCGGTTTTTCTATTGCTTCCGAAAGTGACTTATTTTCACAGATATTCTCTGAGTAGGCGCTGCATTGCGGTAAAGTAATAGTGTAAAAAATCGTTATGATTAAAGAATTTTCAATTCCATACATTGGCTATACCGACTGAAGAGTATACAATGGCTTTCCCAAAAGTTATCAACGCCAGCCACATGGAGCAACTGTACAGACAAACTATGAGATGTGAAATGTGACTAAGTTTTGACCGTCATGAGTCATGACTCTGTACTAAGAGATGTGAACTTCGTACTACAAACTGTGGTTGCGAGCTGGAATACTAGGCTGTGTGTTCTGAGACGAGTTGAGTCCTGGTTGTAGAAAGTTAGTCGACCCAAACACTGTCGCTAGGAGACCCAAACAACCCTCCCGGGGTCAATAATGCCAACCGCACGCGACTAACAACTCCGCTATCCACGCCAAGACGGCGCAACAAGGGGTATTTAAAAACTTACACAAAAAACCTGCACAAACAAGAGATAAATTCTATTTGCTTGTCGTAGAGTGACATGATGTTTTGTGTTGACTTTATTATTTGTTTTTCGATGTTTCTGTTTATTTAGTGTATTCTATTTTATTTATATACATTTGTGGTGACTGTCTATATGATTCTGTTAAATTCTGATAAATGGATATAAGGAAAATAGAATACACCAAACAAACAAAACAATAAAAAAACAAATACTAAAGTGAACACAAAACATCATGTCACTCCCAAACAAACCAGCACCAACAACATCCACCATCAGATGACATAGCGCCCATTAAAATAAGAAAGGAAAAATTGTATGTCATGATTTACATTAACGAAAATAAAATAAAGTAGCAAACATTCTCAAAATCAAGGAGCGTTTAGAACCATACATAAAAATAAAAAATACCAGTTCAGGCATGTATAGACTTGTCACAACTGTAAAGCACAATACATAGGTCAGGCATTCAGACAATTCGAAACAAGATACTGCGAAAAGGAGAATTGAAGTACTCTAACCACTATACATAGTGAATGACCTGCGATTTTTCCAAGCCGGATATTTCTGTTTAATTTTTTCAAATAAGCAAAAAAATACAAAATATTTACTGGAAGACCTTCCGTGGCACCCTTGGTAGGCGTAAATACTTACCATAAATAATAACAAGCCACAGATATTAACATTTCAAGAAAATTATCACATCCAGAAAGCGCTAGAAGAAGCTAAACATATAAAAAATGAATACACGAATTTGACCAATCCATCGTTCTACGCTAAGCTGAAAACAAAATAAATGTGCACAAAGGAACTAACCGTTTTAAAATCCCCGCCTATCTACTACGATAACACAAAGTATACAACAAAATAACCAAGGAACTTAAAACTCTAGACGTAAACAAAACATATATTCTATGGACAAGTTCAATCACAATGTGTGTTGCAATATTCATGTACAGTTTGAACATGCAAATATTACTAAACCCTACTGGGAATACTGTGGTCAGTGTGGTGTCGTGTCGTTGAAATTCACATTAAAGAGCAGCTCAAAAAAGATCCAAACATGTTCCACTTCAAAACCATATGACACATCAAACGCTGACACTGAAACGGAACATATATGAAGTAGAATCACATGTAAGTAAAATTGATATCCTCTGCACTTCACAGTGTTTTCATACTTAAATTTATGTAACAGAACGTACAAATGTCACATAGATATCGCTGAGGATGCTATAAAGATGGAAGTGAAACGAATAATGTGAAAAGAAAAAGAAAATCAATAGCATTGCCGTATTATAAATTTTAATACAAATTGATTATCTTGCAGTTGAGGAAATGGCTTACAGCATCCAGTTATTATTATTATATATGTAGAAAAAAGAATATTAAACGGGGGGGGGGAAATCACGTGGCTCAGTCGATAGAGCGTCTGACTGTGTCCCAGAAGTCCGGGGTTCAATCCGCAATAAAAAAGTATAATTTTTTTATTCGTATCTGACTATCCGGAACGGCTTCCCAGGCCAATTCAGCCTGCGATCCAATGAGTACCATGAGGGAAACTCCTGCGGGAAGGTAGAGAACGGCCGTTGCGTGGCGTTGACCCCATCACAATGCTTCTAGTGGCGTTGGTTGTAATGGAAATGTGGAGCTATAGCTTCAAGAATTCTGTAGGAAGCGGTGGGAGCCATAAGAATCCCGCAACCTTTACTTTTTAAACAGTTAACCACATCCTGTATATTCAGTCCAGAGATTAAATTAGAATCCACTAAAAGGGCTATATTATATACATTGATCAGCCAGATCATTTTGACCACCTACATAATAGCCGGTATGTTCGCCTTTGGCATGGATAACAGCGGCAACGCGTCTTGGCATGGAAACAGTGAGGCCTTGGTAGGTCGCTGTAGGGAATTGGTACCACATCTGCACACACAAGTCACCTAATTTCCCGTAAATTCCAGGGAGAGGGGCGATGAGCTCTGGCGCTAAGTTCAATCACATCCCCGATGTGTTCGATCGAGTTCAGATCTGGCGAGTTAGGGGACCAACACATCAAATGCAATTCGCCACTGTGTTTCTCGAACCACTCCATCACACTCCTGGCCTTGTGACATGGCGCATTATCTTGTTGAAAAATGCCGCTGTCGTTGGGAAACATTGTCGTCATGAAGGCGTTTACATGGTCTGCAACCAGTGTACGATACTTATTGGCCGTCATGGCGCCTTGCACGAGCTCCATTGGACCCAAGGATGCTCTCGTGAATGTTCCCCAGATCATAATTGAGCCGCTGCCAGAATGTCTCCGTACCGCAGTACAGGTGTCAAGAGCTGTTCCCCAGGTAAACGAGACGGATTCGCACCCACCCGTCGGCTTGATGAAGAAGGTATCGGGATTCATCAGACAATGCAACAACCTGCCACTGCGCCAACGTCCAGTGACGATAGTCACGTGCCCATTTCAGTCGTAGTTGCCGATGTCGTGGTGTTAAAGTTGGCACACGCACGGGTCGTCGGCTGTGGAGGCCCATCTTTAGGAGTGTTCGATGCACTGTGTATTCAGACACACTTGAACTCTGCCCAGCATTACAGTCTGATGTTAGTTCCGCCACAGTTCGCCGCCTGTCCTGTTTTACCAGTCTGCCCAGCCTGCATCTGTAATGAGGGGGGCCGCCAAACCACTCGACGTTTGGACATGGTTTCACCTTTGTTTCGCCACTCGTTGAAGACACTCATTACAGCACTCCTCGAACACCCGACAAGTCGTACAGTTTCCGAATTGCTCGTGCCGAGCCTCCGAGCGATCACAATCTGCACTCGGTCAAACTCAGATAGATCGCGCGCCTTCCCCATTCTAAACACGGATAGCACGCTCACTGATACTACATGCACCGTGCGTCTGTCTGACTAGCAGTCATTCCTCGTCCGATGACGCCGCTATCGCCTGGACGGGTTTATATCGATAGTAGTTCGATGGTCATAATCTTCTGACTGATCAGTGTACGCAATTCGACTAGTGATGCATGGCTTACCTAATACGTGAGAGAAATAAAACATTTTTGAAGAGTTTTACAGAAAGTTCAGGTATGATTCCGGTCATTCGAATGTTAGATTTTAGGAAAAACTTTAAAAATAAACTGATAGTAATATGGAAGTTGTTGACAGTACTGGAGAGGAATCTCTTCTTGTCCATGGCCGATTTATTTGCCGTATAATGACTGTATTGCAGTCCAAGCATTAATGATCGTACAGTCCATGACGCGTTGAACTATATCGTGAAAAAAAAAAAATATTCTAAGGAAAGTAGAATGCTGCATTTTCAGCTTATCATTGATTGAGAGTGCAATGCCCCAGTATTTTGCGTGCTGAGATGGCATGGTAGGGCGCCTATTCATAGACCAGTATAGGAGCAAAACGAGAAGCCGCCTAACATCTGGTTCCGGAACTGGGTGAAGGCAAACCGCACGAGGCGTGGTGGCCAAGACGCGCCAGCAACGTCTGGCTCTCCACATTGAGTTCACTGCTTCGAACACCGGTGCTGGAAAACCGAACCACTTATTTTCCTAATAGCATTGCGCCTTGTTGACGTCAAGGTTATTAGAGGCGGCAGAGAATCGGTGAGAAGGGACGGGAAGAAAAATCGGACAAGACCTTTTGAAGGAACCACCTCTGTTCGCTTGGAGTGATTTCGGGAAGCTGTAAAAACCTAAATCTGGATGTGGATGTGAGCGTTCGTCCACCCGAATGCGATGCAAGAGTCTTACTGCTCTCCCAATACGCTCGGTAATAAATTTGTACCATGTTCTTCGACAAAGTAGCAGCGATGGCGGTGCACCTGTGTTAAACCTCTCCACAGTACGTATGGCGTGATCGCATTCTTTTATTGTTGTTTTTGTTTTCTGCTTGTCGGGGTCATTAGAGGCGGGAAGGGGTAAGGGAGCAAGGAACGTGAAGGAATTTGGCCATGACCTTTGAAAGGTACGATCCCTTGCATTCCTCTGGAGTAAATTGGGATAAACCATGGAAAATCCAAATCTGAATATCCGGACAGGGATTCGAACCCGCGACCTCCTGAATGCGAGGCCAGAGCCTTACCGCTCACCCACAACGCTCCGTGTGAGGGCATACCACACTCAATGATTCGTACGTTGGATGGGAACATTAAGTCATTAGTGTAGTCTAGTGATATTTTTATCACTTTTTTTTTAGCACTACTGAACAAAAATACACGCTTCCTTAAACACTCAATATCCCTGGATCTAATCCATGAGTGCACTCAAATATATACAGACTTTGTTTTGTTTATATGAGACTAGCATTTTCCCATTACTTCGTCCGGGCGTACACCTTCGTGTGAGCATAAATGTTTGACTGTAGTACCATATCTTTCTAACCTTTTGTGGTAAATTAAATTCCACAATTCAGTTACGCTTATTGTAGTGTTAATCTGTGACGTACTGGTTTGATTAAATTTCTTACATGAATTCTAACCTACTATTTCCAGTAAACTGAAGAAATAAATAACGAAAGTTATGTAGTAAAAAAAAAAAAAAAAAAGTCTTAAAAGAATCCAAAGTGTAGAGTGTTTATCTTTCTGGTAGCATGATCTCTGGTGGCTTTCTCGTACCGAGTGTAGTGGGTGGGTGGTTACGCTCTGGTCTCGCATTCGGGAGGACGCGGGTTCGAATCCCATTCCTCCTATCCACATTTGGATTTTCCGTGATTTCCGTTAATCGTCCAGGCGAATGGTGGTATGGTTCTTTCAAAAGGTATTGGCCCAATTACTTCCCGTTGCTTGCCCTCCGGCCTTTCCCGTCTCTAATTACCTCGATGTCGGTGAGGCGTAAAGCATAAATAAAAGCAATCTCGAAAATGAGTGTTGATTTGAAATATACCGTGATCTTTGGCGCATATCAGTTCTCGGTACGAACTAATCATCATTTCTTGTTCCGTTCCCCGATCACGTAGAATCGCAGATTTTAAGCTAGATCATATGGGCCGGCCTCGGTAGTGTAGGGGCTAGAGTGCTAGCTCTGCGTGCCGAAGGTCGCCGGTTCGAGTCCGGCAGCGGGCATGGATGTTTAAGTGTTGTGTCTGTGAATGTCATGTCCGTCCTGTGGTGTGTCTAATTAGCTGAAAAAAATTCAAACTGGAGAATCTGAAAGCACTGTGACATAATTACTATCGAGCTGGCTGTATGGCCTAAGATGCCGAAAGCCATTGGAAAAAAAAGCTAGATCATACGCTTTCAAATCCCATTGAAATTGGTTCTGTAGTTTTTTGTGATTCCTGGACATTTACAATAAGCATATGTACATCAGAACAGCATGTGGCTCGCATTCCTCGTGCAGGAGGGGAGGGGAGAAAGGGGGGGAGGCTGTCACCAGATCCTAAGATTTCACGAATTTACTTTACTTAGTGCAGAGTGTTGTTATTACTGGCGTTGGGGTGTATTAGCAACGTCCTAGTGATGGCAGGCCTGTGAAATCTGTATTTTCGAGTCAGTTGGACTGGGATGGTTGGTCAGTCGCCGTGCCGTGACGTATGCGCTTCGTTGGCAGTGGTTCGTGGAACACTTGCCACGGTCGTTTGTTCTCCTGTGCTACTGCTCCTCTTCTGTAGTGTAGGTTGTCTGAACAGTTTGTTTAATTGACAAGCAACACAGTTATACTTTGTTCGTTCACAGCTGGCGGCTCAAGGTCATGTTCCTCTTCCCCTCCCCCCGCCTCACCTCCCCTCCCGTTGCCTTCCCCTCCGAGCAGACCTCTGTGTCTAGGCGGCAAGATGCATTGTTGCAGTATTGCCCTGTTTATAGGAATACTGTATAAAAAGCTGTATGTTAAATGGGATTAGATAATTGTTATATCTGGCGATAGTCAAAAGAAATTATTTTTGATGGGTATGGTTTCTTTAAGACAATAGAAAACTCTGAAGAGAAAATAAGTATACGATAGGAGAGGCATGTAGCGTATCGTTACGAACCACTGTCGCCACACCATGAAAACAAAAGTCGCTAGACCTGGTCTCAAAATTCACTAGAATGCGACATATTTAGAACTAAAAGATTCACTAGAAATCGCTAAACAAAATTAAGTAAAATGGCAAGTTAAGTAATATAAAAAATACTGTAATAATTAGTATTTTCATTAAATTCAACATAACATTTTATTAAAAATCAACATAAAATTCTTCAATCGGTATTTCTTCATCATCTTGGTCTATGGTTGGAGTTGCAGAACTTGCAGATGTGGAAGGATGAGATGAAATGTCAGTACTAGATTTAAAAGAGTATTTAGCGTCTTTACCAATAGCAGCAATCACATCAGCCGGAAAGCTCATAACTGTATAAGTTTTTTCACAATTTTTAACTGATTTCTTATAAAAGGATGCTATCACAAGTATTTACAGCTATCATATTTCTAAAATTGTTTTTGAGAATGTTCATTGTACTGAAAATCCTTTCTACTGCGGCATGCGAGAGATTGAAGTGGTAAGATATGGCTAAATCAGAAAACTTCAGAAAGATATTTATTCCTGCAGCATTCTTGTATTGGGTAAGCCATATTCCATTTTCAGTATATTATGTACCCCATTATTTATCTGAGTCATGGCAGAGGCATTACCAACCCCAATTCAAATCAAGTTTTTCGAAACTCTGCACGGTTGAATGTCACTAAAAATGACCAAATATTTTTTTAGCGATAAAATATTTAAGAATATCGCTTTCGAGCTTCAAAATTCACTAAATCTGGCGACAAAATCGCTAAGGTCCCAACACTGTTACGAACAGTGCAGCGTGTATGTAGCGAAGCCAAACTGAATGTTCCAGGGCAATCCTTTTCTTCTACAAACAAAAAGATTGGTTTTAATTCTCGAAATGTCTGGCGCAATCTTTAAAACTAAAGGTGATCACTGGCAGTACTAAATTTTATTCGTTGATATCATGTAAATAATTTTTATCTTTATTAAGACATGAAATTGTAGTTTGTAAAAATGCAATTTCTACGACATATGATTCACTCATTTCGCTCATGACAATTAATTAAAATGCTCGATTTTACTAAAGAAAGCATCACACTAAAAGCAAAATATTGTAGGTCTACAATATACGATGTGAGAACGTTTACGCATGCGCGACAGTCTTTTGCTGTTACATGTAGTGGTAAGGCCTATTAGTATTCAGTAGGACCTGGTATTAGGAATAAAATGCTAGGCATCAGAAAGGGCATACTGCCGTAAAATCAAACTATGCCAACGATGAATAAAACTCATCAAAGGCAGCCTAGTCCAAAATGCTGGTGGTGAAGAAGAAGCAATGTATTGCCAGTTATAAACTAAGCAATTCAATGATAAAAAATGAAGACCTGTCCTTTTCTGAGTAGGAAAAAATTTATCATTTATAGCTATTAGAATAGAAAATGTTTGTAATAACTGTAATCGACCAAAAAAAAAATTTTTTGCGGTACAACCTTCTGAAGGAATCATCGCAGAGTTCGCCTGGAGGGATTTGAGGAAACGATGGAAAAACAAACCAAGTCTGGGATTCGAACCCGCGACCTCCCGAATGCGAGGCCAGAGCGTTACCGCCCACCCATCACATTCGGTATCTGATGTTTGCAGCCTACTTAATATTCCTTTTTCTCTTTTTTATTCATCTTCTGATATCCTTCCATTGTTTTAGTGTTGTTTTCTCCGTAACAGGTTGGCTCTGTATTGATCTTCATTCGTTCTAGTGTCGGCTCACCCCAGTATTTCCTATTAGCAGCATGTTTCTCTCTTCGTCTTTGTTCCGCATTCCATCCCTCGAGTGTTTTACCTGTTGTTTCTCCTAGCAGTAGTTCTGTTCTTATTGTGCCAGCCAGCATCATACCTCAGTACGGATTTTATTGTCGGTTTGTATCATCTCGCCTTGCTTCCAGTAGTTATCTTCGTTTTGCGCCATAAAGGAGTGTTTACGCAGCCTGATATTCTGCTTGATAAGGCTGTGCGTTTAAAACTGCTGGAGGTAGATCCGTGTCTAAAGGCGCCAAAACAACATAAACAGATTATCTCGTAAACGCAGATGATTTCGAAATGTATACGTGAAGGGTAGTTCAGAAAACAACCGAAACTTATTTTTAAATTTTTGTTATTTAACTAGCTCATGACTTTGGAATTTGTGCTGTTAATTTACATATTAATTACCAAATAAATGTTGAGTGGGTAGTTAAATAAAAACCTTTTTTTTCTTTCTTGTTTATCTTCCTATCCTTATCTACTTTAGGTTATATCAACAAAATTTTGTGCATATCATTTGTTTCTACCTCCCCTTAAAACTACAAATTACTTACTTTCCGTGTGCGGACTGTTTCAAATTGCGTTTTTCCCATAAACTTGCTGCTTGGATTGCTTTGTCGTTGACTAATAACAGATCTTCTGCTTAGCACGTGAAGCCCATGTGTCTGCACTCGAGGATATGCTCAGCAATCACTTCTTTTTTTTTTTTTTAACTGCTTAACGTCTCTTAACAGCGAGGTGTTTAGAGACTGGAAAGGATGGGGAGCAAGGAATGGGAATGAATTCGGCCATGGCCTTTTGAAGGAAGCATCCCGGCATTCACCTGGAGTGATTTGGAGAAACCATGGAAAACCCAACAAATCTGGATGCCCGGACGGGTATTCGAACCGCCGTCCTCCCGAATGAGAGGCCAGAAGGTTAACCGTTACACCACCACGATCGGTGCAATCACTCTTGTCGTCGTCTGTGTATCACCACTTTTTATAGTACTCCTGCACCTTTATACTCCTGTTCTGAGCCGATTCAAAGCCTTCCATTTCTCATACGGAAGATCCCACCTCAAGATTTCATGTTTGTGAATGATCTACAGGCACTCCTCACTATCGTTCTCTTCAAGCAATATTTGAAGTGATGCTACCATTTTGTTCTATTTGTATGTATGTAAACTGTGATATAAAATCCTTAATCGAATCACAAAGTCGATCTTTTATAGTCTGCGCGATTTTAACACATCGTCACCGCGTACATAGGACTAATCATGGTAAACATTTTGACAACGAGAAGACATGCACCAGACAATATTAAATGGAGAAATTCTATTATGGAACAGATTGTAACGTAAGCTCGCTTGTGGAAGACAGAAATTTCAGCTAAAGTAGTTTTTCAACCTTAAAGGATTTTGCTGCATTCATTTCCACTACTTAAACTCATCATAAGAAGCATTTTAAAGTGTATTTATTATACCCTGAAAAATTTAGTTTAAGAGATAATTTGATTTGTTGATGTCTTTCAATCACGCAATCAGAGGGCCTGAAAATTTGAAATAACTTGGAAACGCGAAAAGTTACAGCTGACCTTTTATTACCAGCCATAGTCAGCATCTTCTAGCATAGTTTAAATATAAAATTAAGTAAGGTAAAGTTTAAGTATAATTTTTAATTAAGAGAAAAAAATCGAAATTCAAACTAAAAGAAATAGAAACAAGAAATTTATACCAGAAGATAGCTCAAATTAAGAGGGTCAAAAATATATATAGGTTCCTGTAAAAAGTTTAAATCATCTATAATATAAACGAGATTTTGAAAATGAATAGTCGTAATTGTTAGGGAAAGTGCGCTAAGGCTGATGAGCCGATGACGTTAGAAAATTTAGAATTAATTTAATAGAAACCCTTTTGAAGATTAAACGAGGATGAAACAGATAGAATACGCTACCAGAAGGCAATATAGTAATGATGATTCAAACTAGTAAATACTTTTTGAGATATAAATTTTCGATGGTTTTTTGCTGAAGTCACAAGGTCAGCCGATTCGATAAGTAGAAGGCAGACATCCGGGCTGGTGCTCATTCTATCGGCAGCTTTCAAAGAGTCAACATCGCGCCGTAATTTAGCTCAGTCTTCCGGCAGATTTCAAACAGTTAACTTCGTGTCATAACTTGCCGCTGACGGAGCGACTGGCCCCTCGTGGTTTGGTCGGTGTTGTATATCTCAAAATGCCGTGGTCGTACTTTCATCTAAGTTAGGGGGCTGGATGAGAGTTTGTTTCTTCTCGCAAGTGTGCTTTTCCTGCAAATCTTCCGTGGAACTGTTGTCCGATTGCTTTATCAAAATTTCTGGTACCGACGTAACAAAACTTTTAGGAGAATATACATCTTTTGTGACTTAAAACTGTGTACAGTGAACTCGTTTCTATTTTCGCTTTCTCGTTTGAGGGTATATCAATCGTGTGGTGACCGAATCAATAAAATAATCAAGGGACCAGTAGGCCTTACAAGATGTGACGTGAGCAACACTGTATACAGTTTCGTTGAAATGTTTGGTTTGCTCGATCCGTGAACAAACGCACAAAAAAAAAAAAATAATAAATAAATAATAATTACGGTTTTGACCTCTGTATCGTGAACGAAATATCGCAGTAATTGGGATAAGGGGACATCCATTAATTACGTGAGGTAGTTTCTTAAATTTGGACCCCCCCCCCTTTCATCTTGGTAAGATTCACCTTACAATTTTAATTTTCAAGTAATTAAATTTATGTATTTATGTATTTTGCTTCATACCACTAAATACCTAAGCGTTGATACCGATGTCTTCTTTGTACTACATTTTTTCCGTTAAATGAGAGGAGAAAAATGATCTAAAAATTGACATGAGATTTTGCCGGACCCCCTACCTCCCCCCCCCCCCCCTTACTCAGTTGACGCCACCTAAGAAGTATCCTATATGACATAAACTATCTCTGTACTCAGTTTCGCTGCAATCGATTCATTATTTTTTGCATGAGGCACTCCCTCGCAGACCTCTGTATAATTGAAAACTGTGTGTGTTAGGTGAAGTCCATTAATTACGCAAGGTGTTTTTCCGGAATTGCGAAACGCCACCCCCCCGGCCCCTCTGCTGAGATCTGGTGCCGGACCTCCCCCAAAATGACGTGTGATTTCGACGGAGGACCCCCCCCCCCCCTCCCCTGCCAATCAAGCTCGTAGTTTTTTTAGACTTTTTTATATAGCTTTCACGCTTCTAAGGGCGGTTATATTCCCCCCCCCCCCAGGTCGGTTTCCGCGTCGTTTCTAGACCGTATACTCCCCCTAAAGCCGACATTAGCGTCATTTGTAGACTTTTTTTTCCGCTCTACTATCCTTCAAGAATTTCAAAATCTCACGTGAGATTTCCGTTTACCTACCCCCCTTCCCCCTCCCCCTTGGTGAGGTTTCGTGTGATTTCACCGGACCCCCCCCCCTATTTATCCACGTTATTAATGGATGACTCCTTACTGGTGTAGATAGAAAATATCCTCCATGTAAACTGACGACATCCATTTAGTAATAAAATTCATTGACCCAGGAGTCTGGACGCAACTAAACAACCCGGCAACATTCGGCGAGTGTTTTGTAGGCCTATGGCTTTATCTCTCGTCGACGTATTGGCTCTTAGGGGCGGGAAAGGATAGAGGGAGGAACGGGAAGGAATGCGGTCATGGTCTTTTCAAGAAACCATCTGGACATTCACCAGAAGCGATTTGGGGAAACCATGGAAAACCCAAATCTGTAAGTCGGGAAGGGTATTCGAACGCGCACCCTCCCGAATGCGAGGCTAGAGCGTTACTCCGGCGAGTTTAATAGTTACACTCGCTCCTACCACAGCGCTGCTTGAGTAATCAGGAATTTTCAAATAAATAACTGCATTTGATTTTATGTACTTATATCAATAAAGAATGATAGATAACAGGCAATTGTTTGTTGTGGAAGCGACTGCACAAAAATACGAATGGAAAATATAAAAAAATGTAATGCGAAACAGAGATATATGCGACGTTCAAATCTGCATGTTGCTATTTATTTTTGATGACCATTAAATGCATCAGTTTATTTAAGGAGAAGAGCCTTTGACGCATAGGACTATTTTATGTAGCAATTGCTAGAGAAAAATCAAAATATAAACTAAGAAATTTTTATTTTTTTATTTTTTTTTACAGAAGATAAGAAACAGGAAAGTTTACTAAAATTTCAGAGAAAATTTACACGAAACGTAAGAAATCGCGAAATACAGGACGTTCGCCGGGAAACGCTACCCACTGTTAGCGCTACAAGGAAGAAACTGCTCCCGGCGAGCAAGCGGTCAGCTTCCGGCATTGTTCGACCGTCGGCCGCGGACTATTTCATAATAATTACGCTTCATAAACTTGTATGTGCTAAGCATTTAAATGTGACGACAGTTGCGGATCAGCAGTGCCATCGTGGACACCCTGCAGGTACCAGTTGCAATATCTAATCCTAGGCCCCTGGTCTATTTCTGTAATTTTATGCACCACAATTGTTTTGTACGGCTTTAAGTGAACTAGCTTTGTTACTTTCCAAGCTGACGTCTTAGATACGCCTGCCTGCTGCCCTAACTGACTTAATGATTTTTTGGGTGACTGTTCTAGTCGAAAAGCGATATCGCCAATTTTCTCCTCTGTGAGAATACGGTTGACCGACAGTCTCTTTTTGTTAAAAAATGAACCCGTTTCTCTTACCTTTTTAACCAGACGCAGAATTGTTGATTTAGCTGGCAGTAAAGCGCCAGGATATTCGCGACGAAATTTACTGCGACACTTGTTAAACGACTTCTTCTTCACATATGTATCGTAGAGAAATATTCTTTGTTGCAAACTGTAACGTACCATAATTTTACTCACACTCAAACACGGTACAGATTAGTAAGAGTATGAAGCCCTAAACCAGCCAAACCGCAAAGAAACGTTTATTCACAACACTGTTGGGGCAGCGGAGGTGTTAAACAGTGCGGTGATTCACGGCGCCGTGTGGCGGGAGTTGCTGGCTCCACTGTCCCAGCAAGTTGCCGACGGCAACAGACTGGGAGGGTAGCGTTTCCCGGCGAACGCCCTGTATATCAAACAAATAATCGTTATTCGTTTTTGAAATTACGCTTTCTTTAGAAACTTTTTCATGACAGCAAAAATTTTCCGTCAATTCTGACTGGCTTTTTGGAAATAATTGCAAGTATTACAAAAGCGGAGGGCAAAGAAAAGAAATGTTATTATCACAGGCAGAGATGTTATGTTCATTTTCTCACTTCGAGTCTGCTTTAGTCATTTCGTATTCTGATTACCTCCCATTGCCTGTTGTGGAAGAAGCAGCGAAAAACGAAGTGCGGGGCGCAATTTAATTATGTAATAAGGTCTTTTATCACACCTCATGAGGGGGTTATGGGTATGCAGTTTAAAAATTTGACAGTAGCCAAGCCCGTTGCCCGTGTTAAGTTATAACTATGCAAAGTTTAGTTAAAAGCGTTCTTCAGTTTTTGCGATAAGCGCACATAGACAGAAAAAAATTTCAAAATTTACTGTTTGTGGCCCCTGTCTCATCTGGATAAAAACTATCTTAAATGTTCCCCTTTGACATAAGCTATAACTACGTGCAGTTTCTTGGAAATTAGTTTATTAGTTATTGGGTCATGCACCTGCAGACAGGAAAAAAAAATCAAAATTTTTTTTTTTTTTTGCACTTTGTATCATTTGAAATATTGTAACTTATCCGGTAGAAAATATCCTTTATCCTGACCCATGAGATACGCTATCCTATCAGTGTTTGCAGTTTCGATAAAATCCGTCCACCTGTTTTTGCGTGATCCGCGAACCTACAGTTACGAATTCCAAATTTTACGTGTTTCGCATGTGTAGTGTACTTTGCAATTCCTCTTTCAGAAAGAAATTTGCTGTACTGACCCAGATTTTCTATAATTTGCTTAATTTCTGAGAATAACCCTTTTAGATAGTACGATAAATCGACTGTGTTTAATTGTCTTCAATTTTGTTTGTGCTTACATTTCTTTAATAAACTGCGAGTGCCTTTCCTAGTCTTGCAGTGCCCAGTTTCTTCCAGTGGGTTAATTTTCGTTCTTCCTTTAAAACCTGCTATCTGAGTACCCCCTCTAAAACATGTTCTGTCATTCAGTAAGTCTGTGTTAATTCCAGCATTTTCTTCATTTTTTTTTTATTTCCTATTTCCTGCAACCATGTGGGTTTGAATATGTGGCTATTTATCAAGGCAAACATTTAATGTTTTGTTATTTGTTGTGTGTATGTGTTTATAAATTGTAGTTTTTGTCCCTCATTACACTTGTTAGTTTTTCAATTTTAAAACATATTTTGTTATTTGATAGGAATTTGTATTCTGATTTACTACTGATTTTAGGCCCTAATATTTTTTTCCAAAATTCATCTTTCGATTTTCTCTAGTGTTTCAAGATTTCCAGTTATGTTTAGTTTAAATATTTCTGCCGCAGAACGAACTTCTGGTCCAACTAATGTTTCGTGGTGCCTGTGTTTTATTCACCCAGACTGTTTTTTTTTAATGTATTTGGTTTTTGTTAATTAAAAGATGTGAAACAGATTCGTTGAAAGATACTGAAAATAGACCTCACTTCTTTATTTTTTTAGAAAATCTCAATTTATGTGAAACTGGTATTCCTACAGGAATCCCACTGCTCTGATTTTATAAGTGAAATTTCTTTGGGCCTAGTAGGCATAATTTTTTAGCATCCAATGCGCAGGCGCAACAACGTTCTGCACATTCGTACTTAACGTTATGCGTTCTTATTTAAGCGTTTAAAAGTTATTTAAGTTATGAGCCAACAATCTGTGTACAACCTGTCCTTTTTGGCGGGCTTAGAAGCTAGTTATTAATGAAAATTGACTGTAAGAATGTTTATCAGATAATTTTGTCCAAGATGTTTTGCGATATAAAACTTATAAACACAGACTAGGATAATATTCAATAATCTGCAATCTAGCAAAGTGAGCTTAAACGTTTTAATAATTTTTGTTTTCCATAATTACTTGGAGAATGTACCAGTTTACTGTACAAAAAGGATAGTATCGTCCACTCAGTCGAGTGCAACAGAAACATTAAAACCTATTATAAAAACAGGTAGAAATATGCAGAAGAATTCATAGAAGTTTCATTTATTGTGCGTGTACAAACTTATACATTCACCAATTTTTTGTTCCCATTTACGTTGTTTGTTTGCCAGCCTGATCATTTAACGTTATATATGTTACCGGCATCGTCTAATATTTGACGGGTTATATTGCTTTGTCACAGTGGTATGAACGTGCGGTTGGCACAAGTCTATTACAATGTGCGGGCCCACGCTTCAGCACACGTGAGACGTAACGCTACGGCAGCCAGCAAAATGTCAGCCTGCGTCACACTGCCACCCACGAGCGACGGCTACCGTCGACGGGAGTGTTATTATGGTCGTGGTGGTTACGAGATTGTTAGTAAATTAGAATTTTCCCGCCGCATCGCCCGATATATACGTTTGCCTATTGTTCTTCTAGCAGCGAACATATACGTTTGTAATGTAACATCTTTGTAACCTTGGTTTTTTTAATCTTTGACGTAGTTGTTTCATTAACGTTTTCCGAGTATTCTAAACTACAATATGTGAATCGTTTATTTCAGAAACCCGTCAACTGACTATTTTTGTCAAAATTGAGATAAATACATATTATGGATCATGATGTGTAAACACACATGTTTGACCAGAAAACCGTCAATGGCCAAGCCTCTGTATGGGTTTTTTCAAACATCGAATATTTAATTTAGTGCAGAAACCCGCTAACCGGCATCAGATGGCGGGTTTCTCCACTAAATTTCGTGTTCGTCTTGTGGCACTTCTGCTTGTTATTATGTTGCACCACCTGTTTTAACCAATCATTCTACTACTTCAAGAGGCAGTTGTTGTCAAGTGTTCAAGTGTTAAATTATTTAACATTTTGTGTGGTTTCACGTTGTTTTTGTGACAGGGAATATCCAGACGGTGACTCATTATTTCCCAATCAGGGGACATTCATTTCTACCCTGCGACCGTGATTTTGGTTGTGTAAAACGTTTTGTGCGACAAGTGGACAGAGTGTACATTCCAGAGCAGTATGCTGAGATGATTATTAGAGCCAGTAAAACAGGGCGTTTTTCTGTCTACCAAGCAACCAGTGACATGATCTTTAGTTTCAATATGTGGTGGACCCAGTTTTATATAAAAAAATGTGAGCTCAGATGAAACAAAAGGAAGAAAAAATTCATTTTACACTCTCAACCTATAAAGAATTTAAGTACAGCAAATCTGCCCAAGGAAAATTTGCGGCCATAACTTTATCAACGGATTCATATTTCCAACTTTTACCTTGAAAAAGTATGTTGCTGCTCCTGAACTCCCAACAGTGCAAGCATACCCGTCTGGAAGAGTATAAATCAACGTAAAGAAGACCAACGACCTGAGGAAACTTAGCAAATGCACTAAAGGATATGAAGCTTTCTATGACAACATCATCCAGTGGCCTATTACTGGAGCGGAGTGTAACGTTGATAGGCAGTACAAATATGAGTAGTACCATAGAAAGAAAGGAAAAATGACTAATGTTGTAACTGAATCCGTTTAAATTCTTTATATGCACAGAAGTAATTATGGAGTTTTTGTTGCTTTTAATAAATATTTTAAGTTTATACTATTATGTTTTTGTTGTTAAACATCCTCCTGCTATTTAAAAAATTAAAAGTTAGCTTCAAAATAACAGTTTTTAATAATGTGAGATAGTTTATTGCAGAAACCCGTCAACTGAATTTTTTTAAAAAAATTTTTTGCATAAAGTAAACGAAATAAAATTGAAATACAAGCAACATTTGTTTTGAGAAGACATTAAGTATTCATCTGATTTTTTCAACCCAAAAAGCTCCATTCAAATAAAAGATATTAAGTTTTTTCTGTTTTACCGAAAATTTTAAAAAGTGCACTTAGCGGGTTTCTGAAATAAACGATTCATTTAAGGAAACTGAAGAATTAAATACCAGAAGTTGCGTAGTCAAAAAACAATATTAATAGGATCGATTGGGTGGTATGTTTATGTGTATTACAGCGTGATCTTTGGTCAGTATCTCGTAAATGAGAGTTTATCCTCGATGCAGTGTGATCTGTGGCGCTTATCTGTTATCGGTACGAACGAATGATCATTTCTTGCTTCGTCTCCCTGTCATAAGATTTGCCGCAGATTTTGAGCTATATAATATGAATTTACAGTGATAGCCTCCCAAAGCTTACAGCAAAACTATATTTTTATATCTGGAATTTATAGTTTCTGCAAAATAACTAACAAGTAAGAGTAATTTTAACAAATTTGATACTTCAATATTTTTCTTGAAAATATCATTTCTTTCATTCGATAAAGAATTTCATGAAACGGATACTAAATATGTCGCAATATTACCATTCATCTATTTTACAAAATACTATTTTTTAGTGAATGAAGGTTGATACACAATTTGTGTATCGGAGTGACTGGCCCTGTATGGACTTTTTCAATTGTAAATTCTTTTCCTTCCTGAGATGAAACGCTAGGGTTTCATTCCGAAGCTTGACGGTACATCAGAGCCATCTGCCGGTTCTTATCTGTATCAGGTAGTGTGTCATTAAAACCGATAGATGGAAGGCGTTCGTAAAGTAAAACGGAGTGTGGTAATAAACCACGAGATAGCCAAAGAAATAACTATTAAAAAGTGCATATTAACTGTAAAGGGTGCCGTCAAAATCGAGGACGATGAAATGTAGTGTGTCGATCGTAACTTAAGTCCGGTCATTTAGCAAGCGACGAGCGAAATTAAACAAAATATTAGGTATCGGATGAAGATTAGAAGGAGAAAAAATAAATAGAGACATTACTGAATAACATTGAAAACGTTTTTCGAGAAAATTTTGGGGTAAATGTAAAGAAGAGAAGGTAAAATGATATAAAGCGTAAACGATAACAGAACGCGAACTGACATAGTATTTGCATTTGAATTGTCATTCAAGACCAAAATTAAAATCAGTATGCAGGAGAAACAGCTCCAGCAAAAGTTCATTCTTCTCAAAGCGTTGGGAGAAAAGTGGAGTTAGACATAAAGTGCGCAGTATTGTGGAAGGCTTTTCAATACCTACTGATATTATATATACAGTGTCTTTCAACCAAACGAAAAAAGAAAATATGTGGTGCATCTTCAAAAATGTTATTGAAATTTGAGAAGAAAGTATTTTAAGGACATGTTTATTAACCGATTAGTTATTCTCTATTGAGTGATACATATAATTTTTGGTAAAAAAAAATTATTTAAATACAATTTACTTATTTAGTTAGCTTGCGACAGCCATGAAGGTCAGAAAGATCGTAGCCTAATATTTAGGAAGCTACATACACAGTAAAATATGGAAGCGTTTTAAGATTAGTTTTTTCGGAAATGTGCGAAGAGATTACTTTTTTATGGTTTTTGCAAAAATCGCATAATAAAAATCACATTTTGTAGGGTCGGCTGGATTTGTTAGCCATGAAAATTATATCTATATCAATTTTTATATTCAATTGGCTACTAAAGTCCCCATTATTATTTCGGGCGCCATGATGCTTCCAAATTCTGCGTTGTAATTGCATATTTACCAAACTGGCGCGTGGTAAATCTCATTCCCGTCGGCATGTAGGGAGGGGTAAGGGCAGCTGTGTGGGGATAGAGCAGAGTGACCTTGAGTCGCCTCTGTTAGCTATACTTCGTTCACTCAAAACTGGCGGTTCAAGGTCATGTTGTTCTTGCCCCACTCCTCACCTCATCACTCTCATCCTCTCCATCCAGTTAGGCTTGTAGAGGTAAAGGCAACGGAGTAGGGATGCTGCAGATTGACCTTGAGCCGCCTCTGTTAAATGAACAGACTATAACTGAATGCACTATAACATTCGATCCTCCATCTGGAAATTCATATTTCTCCAGGTCAGTCGAGCCCACTTCTGCGATGGTTTCTTCGCTAAGACCTTCAAGTACATTTCGTTTTTGTTTCTTGTCTAGAATGGTCTCCAGACTCTAATATCAACTAGTCTTAAAACGGCGAAAAGACTTATAATTGTAAAAATTGTTGGGTTAAGGTTTTTACGAAACACTCGTACCTGAATTCGGGTGCACTGAATTGGATAAACTGGGACCCAGACGGACGAAGCTCTAATCCACGTCGTTCGTAATGGCTTGGCGCGAACGTTATCCACTTACTTCTCAGGCTCTGCGAAACGATTTTGGCTAAGTGGAAAAACGTTTCTCTTTACGAAGTTAGGCAACTGCCTAAACAGTCCGAGTCCAATTACTTGAGTCAGCGTTTCGGGGACAACTCAAGGTTTGCCAACCTCCGCACGGAACAAGGAGTTTCGTGTTGTGACACGTTCCCACCAGACATTCTGCTGTGGAACGCCCAAACATTGCGTGTGGATTCTTACGGTCTTATCTGTAGGCCATCTGGAGACGGGACTAACAATCCTTGTCCACACACGCACGTTTTGCTGCAGTCTCTCTTTTTTTGTCACCATTCTCTTGCTTATCATTTTTTCTCCTCGGGAAAATACACTGCCTTCCCCAGGGGGTTTACCTGTTTTGTGTGGGTGACCTTGATGTGTATTGTGTTGTGAACAAGTGGAGGTGGTGAAAACAGGTGCCAACCCAGTTCAGATTTAGTCTTCCGACGGATATCTGGGAGAGAGCTGCCAGGATTAACGTCCCCATTCGGCGGACGAATCAATAGTATCGCATGTCCTTACTCCACACGCACTGCTGATAGGTTTGGGATTTAATCCAAGACTTTCGTGCAAAATTTGGTGATTAGACATCGTACACTACCACCTCTTCTACTCTACCGAGCAAATTCTGATAGTTGAACATTTTTTTTCTACCAGGAGATGTCCAATAATTACGTGAGCTCAAAATGGAGGGAAGGAGTCCCGCAAAATCTCATTTAAGGAGAGTGGGGATGGATAAAATACTCACGTCAACTTCCTGTTTTAGATTGCCGCCATTCAAAGAGTAGTAGAGCTAAAAGAAAGTCAAATTTACGAAATGTTTCGTCAGGGGGAGAGAGGGGACCCACCAGATCTCCTCACCAAGGAAGAGGGGGGAGTGATTTCAAATTAAAATAAAAAATAACTCACGTAATTAATGCACGACCCCTAACTTTTTAATCCTGAGTCAAGCGCCGGACACCATCACGGTGCTGTAGCCAACCGAGCCAATGGGACGAGTATTCCCATCCTTTCTTCTTTTTCACCTCCTTTTCCCAACATTAGGGGTCGGTTACCTTTGATGAGTGTTACTTATCATTGGAATGGTTAAATTTGGGGTTTTTGTATGTATGTATGTTCGTTTGGGTCAACTCGAATCACGTTAAGCCTTTGTTTGGCTTGAATATGCAATGTAATGTGTACACAACTACTGTTGTTAGCCCTAGAGGGAACCTACAGTTTAACGTGGATCACGAGCAAGGAAGCGTTCTGCCGTATTTCACATTACTCAGTAAGTTGTCTAGAGGTGAAGGTCCCCGCCGAGACAGGGATTCCAACCGGGGTCCTTAACCACTGAGCCACTAGGCCACTAATTGCGACTTTTATTTTACGGCTCTTCCTACTGCTACATACTAATCGCGGAAATGAAGTATTGCCATCTGTCTGTGAAATATGTAATTATATTCTGGGTGTGATATGTATTTTTTGTTCGTGAAATGTCTAATTTATGAGGCGTAGATGGAGGGACCGTTCAGACATTCACCTTGATAGCTGGGAAAATAACCGCAGTTGGGACGGGCGGGCGGTACGCGGGGGCTTGGGCTCGTGTCTGGTTCCGTTGTACCTCCTAGACCCAGTGAGTGGCACCCCAGCGCACTCAGTCACACTGGCAGGTAGTTTGATCGTCCTTTGGTGCTCTCTTAATCTCCATATTCATATATTACTGTGCGTCTGCTATTACCTGCTTTCCAATCTCGTTTTTCTCTTGTTTGCTTTACCAGATAAATAACTCCCACATACAGTCCTTGTGTGAACGGTAACGCTCGGTCCTTGTATTCAGGAGGACTCGGGTTCGTGCCCAGGTCGAGCATAAACAGTTTGATTTTCGATTGTTTCCCCAAATGATTCTAGCCGAGTAGCGGGGTGGTTCCTTCAAAAGGTCATGGCCAATTTCATTGTCTGCTTTGACCATAATACTCTCCCTACTCTAATGACCTCGACGATTTAAAAAAAAAACCAAACAAACAAACAAATTTCGGAATGAGACCGAATTGAATGGTTTGTTATTGTTATTATTTTACATAAATTCGTTTTAGTATGAGTCGTTTCCGAAGTGTGTCCGCTTTCAGACACCCATTTTAACATTCCCTAAGCTTCTTGTGCAGTAGTCTACCGTTTTATTATTTTGTGGCGATAACAACTGCCAATCTTTCCTTGTAACAAAGCGCGTTAGATGGGTGTTGTCTGAGCATTGTTTGTCCGCTATTGTTCCGGTTTTGATGAATTGCACGTAAAGAGAGGGACACTGATGTAAATATCGAATTTCGTGCTGCAATTCATGTTCATGGAAAAAATTAACCTTAGTACAAATACTAAAACTTCTTTGGTATCAAACTGTTGAAATGATACAATGGAGTGAAGCGGTTACGCAAAAATAAGAAAGAAAGAAAAATCAATTATTATCAAGGACTGATACTTATCTTTTATTGAAATGAGTTATATTCTGCTTCCTTTAGATTGGAACTGTAAAGTAAATTCGTTTCTTTCGCCTATGGCTTTACGCCTCGTCGACGTCGAGGTCATTAGAGGTGGGATGGGACTGGGTACAAGTAACGGGAAGGAATTCGGCGTGGCCTTTTGAAGGAAGTATCCCAGCATTCACCTGGAGTGATTTGGGGAAACCATGGAAAACCCAAATCTGGATGCCCGGACGGGGATTGGAAGCGGTGTCCTCCCGAATGCGAGGCCAGAGCGTTAACCACTCTCCCACCACCCTCGGTGGTAAATTCGTGTGGTCTTAAGGCAGAGTTTCAATTTGCCGAGCATTCCGCCTCTGTCGTGGCTACAGTTTAACATGGAATCGAACGACGGAACGTTCTGTCGTAGTCAAACCGAGTGTGGTAGGTGAGCATAACGCTTTGACCTCGCATTCGGGAGGACGCGGGTTCGAATCCCCGTCCGTCTATCAATATTTGGGTTTGCATGGTTTCCCCAAATCGCCTAAGGTGAATGTCGGGATGGATCCTTTAAATAGGACATGGCCGAATTCCTTCCCGTTGCTTGCCCTCAGTCCTTTCCCGCCTCTAATTATCTCAAAGTCGACGAAGCGAAAGGCCATAAGTAAAAAAAATAAAATAAAAAAAAATACATTGTCAAACAACTGTTAAATATTCCTGACCGCACCGTGATTTGAACCCAGTAGTGGCCCTCGAACATTTGAAAACAAGCGACTCGTTAAAAAAAAACAAAGTTACTTGTTTTCATGAATAAAAATTATATTACAAATTTTTGTTCTTTACTTTGACTCATTGGTTGAGGCATTAAACCACTTGGAATAGAAAGTAATATTTAGACAGGTTTAACGCCTTGCATAGCTTCTTGTAGATGATAGTTACCTAACTGAACTGATAGATCGCGCTAGGATAGTGACGGATTTCGCTGAAATGTTCTGAAATAATTGTAACCGTTTCGCCTAGCGACGGAATTTATAACCTATTAAAAAACCAGATGGGAAAACGGATTGTGGAAGACTCCGCCAGAATCTATTCGTTCATGGCTTGACCAGCTTTACATAAAAAAAGAAACTAGTAAATAACATCTTTTAACTGTCCATTTCAAAAATCTTACTAGCAACATTTTACAATATTCAAAAACTTTAATTCTTTTGGAAAGATGGGTGTGACATGTTCATGAACAAATGATATCAAACTATTGTTGTGTTGTGAAATATAAATGTAATAGTTAAGGCAAGAAAGTGTGATTATAGCGCAACGACAGTAAATAATCGCCCTGCACGTGTCTTACATGCTGAAATCATTTAAACTAATACTTTGAAATATCTCGAAAACGAAGTATTTAAGAGAGAAAAGTTTTAAGTAAAAATTAATGTATGGTAAGGGGCAGAGCAAACTGTATGATTCACTTGTCATTTCAAGGTCAACAGAAGGTTTCTTGTATTTTTATTGTTTCTTCTTCTACAACAGTAAACAAATTTCGTATTAGTCATTAGTTAGACAGATATTTTAAAAAAAAAACTGGGAATAAAGAAAGTCACGCCTAACCAAAACTTCGACAATTCAATCAGCTTACCGTAATTAATGCGCAAAGCCTTGCCCTTCTACCTCAGGACACTTTGTGGTTATTTGAAGAAAAGTTGATGGGTAGGCAAAAGTACTTCTGTTTTTATATTGACACAAGCATCTCATATCTCCTCCTTCATGTTTTCTGCAGTTAATGGTTCATCGGTTAAATACATCTCTAATAGTACGTGTTTACTGTTGTATAAGGAATAAGATTAAACAGTAAAAAATACTGTTTTTTTTTTAAAAAAAAAAAAACTTATGTCGGCTCTGGAATGATCTTGTAAATGAACCCAAAATAAGAATAATGCATTTTCCTTTCCCTCAAATACTTCGTTTTCGAGACATCAGAGTACTAGCTTACACGGTATCACCCTGTATAAAGATATGCACCCCCAAAAATCTCTCCTCACGAAATTATCAACAGTTGCCGAGTTTATACGATGCGGAATCTTATATAAAAAAAATGAACAGCATATTTTCGGTGCTGTCAGTCTGTATTAATATTCATTAAGAAATTAAAGTTATTTTTATGATTACAATGAATAAAAGTTTTTAGCTGGGAAATTATACCTGTAGCATACAGAAATTGCCACAAGCACTTAGGGGGCATCCACAAATTACGTGAGGTGTTTTTCCGGATTTCTGGACCCCCCCCTCCCCCTTGGTGAGATTTCGTGAGATGTGGCCGGACCCCCCCCCCCCCCCCTCTGGTGAGATCAGATCCGTGAGAACCCCCCCTAGAAATCGCACTCGAAACTTTTGTAGACCTTTTTTTTTTTTTTTTAGGTCACACACCCTAACTTTTTCACAAAATACCCTCCTAAAATCGACTTAGGCGCAAATTGTAGACCTTTTTTTTGGTTCTACTATCCCCAAATTTTTCGCAAAATCTCACGTGAGATTTCCGTAGCCCCCCCCCTCCCCCCTGGTGAGATTTGGTGAGATTTCGCCGGACCCCCCCCCCCCCTATTTCACCTCACGTAATTTATGAACGCCCCCTTACTTTCACCATCAGCGAAACAGGAGAAACACAAAGCTTATAGTTTTAATGTTCGGCGAAAAACAGAACTCTTATGAATTAGCTGATATGTTTGCGTCATGCCATCATAATTTTTGAATCTTTTAACTTATAAATTTTTAATTCACACTAATTTTTTTCTTACAAATCTTAAGACGAACATAATAAAATTTCCATAGATCATAGCGGGACGACAATAATTATAACGGATTTTGTTGGGAGCAGGGAAAAAAATCCTATAGACGATCTTCCTGGGAATCAAATTAAAATTTTAAAATGCTTAGAATTTTTTTGATTCCAAGGGTTTTGTAATTTTTGTCAAAAAAAGTCTTAAAAAAATCCTCCTTTCCTTCCAAAATTACTGGTCCGAAAATTCTTTCAAAATTTATAGTAGCCAGCTAATTTTTTACAGAAAAAGTAATCTTTCTGGAGTTTATGGTTTTCGGACAGTAACCAAATGAGTGAGTTTGACAAATTTGATACTTCAATAGATAATGTTTTTCGACAAAAAATCATGTGTCCCCTTCAGTGGAGAACTTCATGGATCGAATAATAAATATATTGTGAAAATAATTTTTTAAATTTTTTCAATCAAAAATATTTTTGTATTCGATTTATATACAGTTTTGCAAAATGTGTAATGAACTATATTTGACAATATAAAAGAATAATGTTTTTGATTTTTAAATAATTTTTATTTTTAATGATTTGGATGTCAGGCGGGTGATGCTGCTGACGACTTTACACTTGGTTCCGATGTAATATGCAGCCACTAACGATGTAGATTTCCAGCCGTGGTGTATATCGGCATCCTGCGCCCGTTTTGCAATGCGTCCATGTGTTAATAATCCAGCGTCGGACACATTTCATTGCTGAATGAAAGCTATCTCCGGGGAGACTCGTGACGTCAGAGATGTGACGTGTGAGTCTGCCCCCACCCTCCCGCCGCGGCTACAGTCTGACTGCATTAAACTTGGCTTCCCGCTCCCAACTCTGCGCCAAGTCGGAATTAATAACTGCGCGCACCAGAAAGCAATTAAAACTGCGTAATGAGCCCTCACCTCGCTCCGTGTTACCGATGCCAGGCACAACTCTGATTACTTCTTGGGAGTAAACCTTTTAGCGCGGGCTTTGTTCGCGGGAAGCTGAATACTTGGGAGGAGATTGAAATGAATATGAATGAGGCAGCGCCTCCTCCCGTATGTCTGCCTTGTAGACACGAACAGTTGGGGGGAACACAACGGACGGAGTATGCTGGCACTGTGTTAAGCTGATTCGACCCAGATAATGGAAAATTGTGGTGAGCCGTGAGGTACTATACATAAACACACAGCCAACATATTGGATAAAATCCCAAACCACTGCGCAGTGTCAATTGAGTGGGTGCATACAACGCTGCTGACTGCTATTGACGTGAAAACGTCTATTCGCTCGTTAAGTATGGTGATAGCCAGCTCTCTTGTGTTACAAAATACCGGCGAATTTGAATCGCTAATAAATACGAGAGTAATAGAGCGTTAATAATGATTGATCCCACAATGTGTAGAGTATGTCTGTATGAGTTCATCGTGCAGCATTTGTTTTGCCTGTGACGTCATTGGACTAGTGTCTGTGCATATTGGCCCACTGTCTCGAATTAGCGTTAAGTTATAAATTAGTGTAGCATAAAAACGCGTTCAGCTAGGACGTTGATTCAAGTGCCGTTGTAAAGAGGTCGCGAAGTACTACTAGGAGCCAAAGTGAGATAATAAAAATATTCCTCGGAATATATGTAAAGATCGATATTGAATTAAAAAAATAAAGCTCTCATATGGGACGTAAATAAGCTCGGAATTATAGAAAGCGAAAGTTAGAAGAAAGCTCGCGCCAAAAGCAACTGTGTTGTTTTAACTACCACAGATCTCCGATACATGTGATCAACTTGTAATTTATCTACTGTGTAACTGTAATACTACTCTATGTAACCACTGTATTAAAGAGATTGGTAATTAAATTACATATCAATACAAAACACATGTTATGATTTTGTCGCGACAGTTTCAAGTAAAATCTACAGTGCCGACCGAAAGTGTCAATTTCTGTTTCTTTTTTAAAATTTAATCCCAGTAAGTCACGTTACCGGTGACAATTTCCCTTTTCTTCTTAATTTTTATCTTAATTTCCGCACACACCTAATTATCATCCCCACTCCATTGTGCCTAAAGTCGAGTGACATCTCTTACCTTCCATGCACAGATAATTCTTCTACTCTCTCTTCTCCCTCGTCTTCCAATGAATCCTAACGCTCTGGCCTTGCAATCGGGAGGACGCGGGCTTGAATCCCAGTCCAGCCGGGTTTTCCATTGTTTCAAACAATCACTTCTGGAATGGTTCCTTCAAACTGCTATGGGCGAATTCCTTCCAGTTCCTTGCCCCCAGGTCCTTTTCCGCCTCTAATGACCTCGACGTCGACGAAACGTAAAGACATTAGCAAAAAAAGTCCATTGAATCGCAGTCTAGCATTTTTTAAATCTGCTTCTATACCCTGTCATTCACAAAATTATGGGTGGCATAGGGTGCTTTGCACCAACACTAATTTTGTACATTTCAATTTGGACTAGCAAGACGGGGAGAAAAATATATATACAAGAGGGTATACAAAAAAGTTATTATTTTTTAAAAGCTATAATTTTTTTTAGCAAAACAAGCTCATCTCCTTTAAAATACTCTCCATTACAACTAATACATTGGTCCCACCGGTGCTTCTACTGTTCGAAACATTTTCTGTAGTCATATTTAGATGTGGGGGAACAAACTCTCAATGAACTACGCCCTTGGCATCAAAGAAGCAAATGAGCATTGTTTTGATATTTGACTTGACGACATTTTTTGGTCGGTGTGACATTGACGTCTTCCATTGGCTTGACTGTTGCTTTGTTTCTGGGTCGTAATCATAGCACCATGACTCATCGCCAGTAACGACCCTTGACAGAAAATCTGGATCAATTTCAAGCCATTGTTTCAAAGCACGATATGCTTCAACTATCCGTTCTTTTTGATTGTCAGAGCCCGAGGAACAAACTTGGCAGCAACCCTTTTCATTCCCAAATCTTAAATTCGCTGAACCGAGCTCCAAGATAACCCACTAATCTCTGACAGTTCATCAATTGTCTGTCGACGGTCTGAGAGCACAAGCTCTCGTATTTTTTCACTGTTTTCGTCGATTCGGGCAGTTGATGGACATCCAGAACGAGGTTTGTCATCAACCGACATGTCGCCATTTTTAAACCAAGTGAACCATTCGTACACTAGAGTTTTTCAGATAGCGTGATCTTTGAAAGCTGATTTCAACATTAAAACAGTTTCAGCAGCATTTTTACTGAGTAGAGTAGAAAACAAAATTTCACAGCTGCGCGTGGTTCACTTAAACTTGCCATCACCAAAAACGAAACAATAACAAAACAGTGCTAGCAAAAACAATCACTGCAGATTAACAGAAAAAGCCAGGTCGACAGCACAGGCGGCACTGAACTGTCAATGAGTTGCGCTATAAACGCCTAGCGGCAGAAACGCGTACTACACAAGCTCCGCCCACGGAAATGCTATTCTTTTTTTTTTTTTTTTTTAACACCTCGTATTAGCATCAGTAAGGCATCCAATTTCTTTAATCTTATCTCTACTATCATTGTGACCCAAATAGGTCGGTCAATGAAGTATTTCATCGCGCTAGTAGTTAAAAAGTATTGTTCACATGTTTGCTCATAAATTGAAACGAAATCTAAGTCGTAAATCTTTCAGTTAGTTCTGCCCAGTCTGTTTACTAATTCTTAGACGCTTTCGTAAGGACTGTAGACTGTAAGTTACCAGTTACTGATTGTGTTCTGTAGTGATTTGCAAAAACAGATTTAGCTGCCCTTCTTTACACTCCATACAAGTGGTATATTTTATACCTAAAATTTTGGTCTGATACTACACCATATACAAGCATTGGTTGACCAATGTTTTGTAACTCAATTCTCTCACCACTCTGGTACATCCCTTCTTCCTCCAAAGTGTTCGTGATTCTGAGAGGATGTTTAAACATGGCGGTCCACTTGATATCAGTGGAAGATGGCCATGAATGATTCTACAGTATACTACATTATAAAGCAGTCACGTACACATACAACGACAATCAGGTCCACAGGAAACCAACATCAAGTACATCTCGGATGGTTCACAGTACTTACTTAAACTTAACATTTGTTGCAGTATTGGTTTCTCAAACATTCTGCTCAACTGTAGCACAATACTTTTTACCTAATATAAGATTGTTACAATAATTAAAAATAGGAAAGTAGAAGCGTATTGTTGTTCGTTGCTTCATTCTTTGGCGTTACGAGCAAAGATAACAACACACTACATGGCTTGGCACCACTCAGACTTGTTACCTGTGGCAGTGATCCTCTCTTGTTGCTTTGCGGCGTGTGAGGTTTTTCATATGCGTGCGACAGTTTATGCCTGAATAGACCCGTACCTGTGCTCGATCACAGATTGCAAAATGCGCATAAACGATCGACAAAAATTTGTGTGAGCTGTGCTTCCGGCTGTGTGCTGGTTTCCAGGCAGAATGCCGCTCCATGGCGCCATTGTATGGCGCGAACAATGTGGCGGACGCTATTAAATCCGGTTATCCGTCGCCATTGTCGGCACAGACGCCAAAGAAGCTCGTTAAAGAGATTACATACATCCTGGGCGCATCAGCACGATGGCAGCGCTCCATGCCGTAGGATGGTTAATCACGCATTAGATGCAGCCTTGCGTATATCGCTGGAAGCTGCCAATGGACCGGAACTAAAGCATCGTGTACGGTTTATGGGTAACTTAAAAGACTCTTGTAAACCTTTACCACAATGTGTCATGGTGTCCATCATTTATTTTTTTCCTGATTTGCTGCAATCCTCCGTCTTTTGCTACAGTCATCTAATATAATCATTTACACGTAACCCTCCAGTTTCATGTATTGTTCTCTACAGTTCTTACCCTCGACTATTCACGCCAGCAAACAAATTACTGATTTCCTCACTCTTGAAATGTGAACTACATACAACCTATCCTTTCTGTGAAACTTCTTACCTCACTTATAATTTCCAGATCATGTTCATTAAATCCACCCTTTAATCTTCAACGTCCTTCTATTACATTACATTTCAAATGATCCATTTTCGTTATTTCTTGCGTTTGTACAGTTCATAAAATACTTTGCTCTTTTACATGTAGATATAGAAAGAGCTTTCTGATTATATGTATGAAACATATAAAATTCTCCATTATAATGAAGACCATGTGCTTTTTTGCTTTGCTATGGATGTTGTTATTCCTTTAGCCATCAGTTATAATTTTACTTCCTAAATGGTAGAGCTCACATACTCGTTATGTTTCCTTTGATGTAATTTTTACATTAGTTATCCTTCCAAGTTAGTTCCAACTCTTATTCCAATATTTCGTTCATGCCGTTAACTTACTTCAATTCTCGACCTTTTTTTTGGCTGTTGTATAATAGCATACTTTTTCCTCAAACATTTCTTTCATTTTCTTGGTTGTTTAGTCCACATAGAGGTTGGATTTTATTTGGAGATAAAAACAACCTAGTCTCATGCCCTTTTTATCTGATGCTTGCTATTAAAGCAACCTGAGCCTTAAAAGATTATAAATTATTCTTTTATCTCGATGTTTTAAATGTAAAATTTTGAACACCTTGTTCCATCTAATCTTACCAAAAGCTTTTCCTTACTCCACGATGGTCATAAATGTAACCATGATTTTCTTTTTTTTCCCCAACCTTCCGTCGAGAATTATTTCTCTTGTTACTCTGTTATTTCTAAACCCAACCTTATCATCTTCTAATATCTCTTCCATTTTAATTTATCTTAGTCTGTGGATTATGTGAGTCAATAATTTTGATGTCATTATTCGTCAGCCAATTTCACTAACGATTTGTGAACATCATCATTAACAACTAACAAATTTTATTAACTTGCGATTTTACACAATTTTTTTCTCATAACTGAATAGAACGACGTATACAAGAATCAGAGGTTATAAAATGCAAAAAAAAGTTGAAATCTTCAAATTAAGTCTAAAAACCGGGAAAGTGTGAGTCGAGGATCGCGCAGTTAGGGTTTCGTACCGTATGGCAGGTCAGATGGCAATCGCAATAGCACATTCAGTTGACAAGGTCAAACTGCTCTATCCCCACTCCGCTTTCCTGCTCGCCCACCTGGACGCAGCACTCAGCTCCGAAAGGAAGGGGCTGTGAGGGGAGGAGCGGAGCCAGGTGAACATGACGTTGAGCCGCCAGTTCGGAGTGAACGGGGTATAGGCTCAAAAATCAGTGACTGACACTTTTTAAGATTAGGTAGCGCACTCCACTTCACGACCCTCGAACGCGACCCCATGTCGTCGAACACGTTGCTAGTGGCGTATTTCAATTCTAATAAAATTTATTTCAAGTACATTAGGTACATTGGAGACTAATTTCAAGTTATTTCATAATATTATTATAAGTTAGTCTCGCAAATAAAAATGGTCCAAAATTTTGCAATTCTGGCAATCGCTTACGTCATTATTTTGCAGTTAAAAAAAAATAAACGAGACGTGTTTCCTGTGCTTGAACAGATCTAAACATCTATGTTCCACATGTTCGGGTAGAAATTTTTTCTATCGTCTTTATTTACCTATCTACAGTACAATGTGGAATTTAATTTTTGTTTCGATATTCGTTTTTGGATCAACGAAAACCATAAATTGTGCAAATATGAAATGGACAACTTGTTTTGTTTACGAGCTTGAAGCCTCGTGATAGACACGCACAGCAGGGCTTCGTTTATTTTTTTGGGTATGTAACCCCAAAAAGTGGGCTATAAAATATGTAAAGTGAGATAATTGTGCTGTTTTCAGCTGAGACGGCAACTGATTTACGAATAAAAGACAATTTCAGAAGCAGATTAGTTCTAAAATAAAGAGAATTCATAGAAAGAAAAACCTTTTGTAATAAAACAGAGATTTAAGGCACGAAAATACATTTTCGAAGCTATATATACGAACCAGAGAACTTTGCGCTAAATAGCCAGGTCCTTTGCTGTTCCCACTAATTTTTATACTTCCTGTATAACAAATGAAACATATTTTTTTAGCGCTTTATGGTTCGTCGACGTCACGGCCTTTAGAGCAAGAAAAGATTGCGTCCAAAGAATTCTGTTATGGCCTTCTCTCCAGGAGTGATTTCGGGAAACCGAAATCAGATGGCCGGAAGATGATCCGAACCCACGTCCTCCCGAATACCAATCCCTGTATAACTCAGTTCCTTCCTTTCTCCTCCTCATGGGTAAAACAGTCCAGAGGTTAAATTTGTTCTCCAATCGGATCTCCTGGGCCTGACTATTCAGGGAGCAGATTATGGAAAAATTCTATGATTAGGAGCGTATAGTGAGACATATCGATTAGAAAACATAAACATGAAGGAAAAAAAAATCATTTACGTGTTGTTGAAATTACTGAGATGAAATGAAGGAAACGTCCTGGATTTCTGATGTTTGGAATACAACCTAATTAACAAACAAGCTCTTAACGAATTAGGTGGTTTGGAATATTAAATTATCTGGGAGACTGGAAACGAGGAAAAACAAAAATTCTTGTACTGTATACGGTAGAGAAAGTTAGTTGCTCCCATGCTGTGTGCGTGGGTTTTCCCTCGTGCCTGTCTGTCTCGTATTTTTGGAGCTGATGACGTCACAAACACGTGCATCACGCGATATCCGGAACCAGCGAGATTCTCGTTCTGTCCGCCGAATAAACACGTCACTCCGAAAATATTCAGGTAGAAGGATTACTCATACTCGTCACGAGAATCTGTAGTTTTTAGCTAAATACTAGCTGTGCAAGAAAAACGGTTGTACTGTTATCAATAATATCAGCCAGAATTAATAAAAAAAAATCCTAATGTGAATTACTGTGACGCGCCGAGAGTTTTTTACACATATTGTGTATTAATTCTGAAACACTAATTTTTTAATTGTAAAATATTGTAAAATTAGTTCGTTATTCAGATTTTTTTTTTTTCACATCTGTTTTCATATATAAAAAGTCAGCCTCTGTTTGTGCTTGCAAAACTTGAATAGTAGTCGAGGGTCGACTTGAAATTTTTGGAAAATGTGGTGGGTGGCACGAAGAAGGTATTTAAAAAACAAAAATCCAAAAACTACGCTCTTTGCCCCTTTAATTTTTATACAAACCCACTTTTTATCCGATTGCGATGGAACTTTACACACTTATACTTTAAAACAAACAGAAAAATACTGTCAACATTTGGCTTAGAAAAACCAAACCCTCTCTCTATTTCCACCCCTTAATTTTTGACAATGTTCATTATACATATTCAAAGTTTTTGACCAATTTCTATGGAACTTTGCACACGTTTATTTTTAAACAAAGAGAAAAATACTGCCAACATTTGGTTTGCAAAAATCCAATAACCTCTATTCCCCTTTCCCCCTGCCCCTCTAATTTTGTTTATAGAAACGCACAGTTTTATCAGATTTATGGAAAACAAAGATAAAAGTATTGTCTACATATGGTTTTCAGAAACCCAATCCCTCACCCCTTTTGCCAAACCCCATTTAATTTTTGCAAGTATTCTTTATACAAGCTACAGTTTATACCTGTTTTCGATGGAACTTTGCACATGTATACTTTAGAACAAAGAATTAAATACTGTGTACATTAGTTTTACAAAAATCCCACCCACTCTCTCCCATCACCCTGCTTAAACAAAATTTATATTCGAAACCATTTAATTTTTTGTAAATATCTCTAAAACGGTAGGGAAATCGTTCATAGTGGATAGAGATATTCTAAGAGCCCATAACATTTCCTGTCAATCGGCATTGTACAGATTCCGATCGGAAAATTCCTGACCAACAAATTGGAATTGGAAAAAAAAAATAAAAAATATTTTTTCTTTCTTTTCATTGCACAGCGTAGCTAAAACAAGCAAAGCAGGTAAGGAATTGCAATCCCGCACTGTTTTCAATCCCGCGGGATTTTTGCGGGATTAACGCCAATCCCGCGGGATCCGTGAGGGATTGGCGCAAACAGTTTTTTAACCCATATATTGAAAACATAGTTACTTAAAACGTTAATAAATTAAATAATTAAATTAATAGATAAATTTTAATGTTAAATGATAAAAATTAAAATTCAAAAATATTTTAATTGGCAAAATGACATTAAAACTTTTCAGCATGTGTTAAGTACATTTCGAGGAGAAGTTCTCATAATTATGTTGTCATTGTAAAAACACGAAATTTCACAAGTGAGGAAGACGGCGGAGGCAGCTGTAGGAGTATGGTGTTCCTAAAACATAATTCGTGGATACACCCTTGAAAACTTTATTATAACTTTTTTTGCCTTTAGTCGAAATAATAACAAGGAGAAGAGGGATTAATCGAAAGCCTGAGCTGCACATGTAAGCTGGCGGCTTTCGTCAAAGAAACGCATTGAGGCAGCGGCCAAAACAACAATAAGTCAAAGGATATACAATTGCCTTTTGATAGCTGCTAAATAAATAGGTATGCGATCGTTAAAATTACGATAACATTAGTTTCGTATCAATAATCAAATTTTCAGCCGCAAATAAGGAAATTGTCACAATTACTTTACCTACAAATACAGAAAATGGGAATAATGAAACCATGAATAAAAAGCTGTAACTGTGTAGTTCAGATAACGTGTGCGACACATAAAAAATACTTATTATATAGTTAGAAAATCGTACTAAATACGGAACATAACTCAAATTACAGAAAGGAGTACTCAAAACAAAAGTAAGTTTTGATGAATTCGTAAAAGTGTATTTATTTACTTACGAATGATGATGGTTGACAAAAACAAACGTTTGTTCACACGAGTCAAATGCCAACTGAAAGGGTACAGGCAAACAGCGCAAAACTTCAGATAGAGACCAAGTGGGGCAGCGAGTATCGCAGACTGACAAACGTTTTAGCAGCATTTTGCGGATTGCGGATCCGCCTAATTTTGTGCGGGATCCGCCAGACTGTCTAATGATGCGTGATCCCGAGGGATTGCAATCCCTAAAAGCAAGGTATTAAATTGCATGATGTGTTTCCTCGATGAATACTAGAATACTATTATTACATGTCAGACTGAGCCACAGCGAAGCCTGGTCGAATTTAGTTATAAAATACTATTAGAGGGCATCCATTAATCACGTGAGGTGAAATAGGAAAGGGGGGGGGGGGCAGCGAAATCTCACCAAGGGTGAGGGGCGCCTGAAATCTCATGTGAGCTTTTGTAATTCTTGAAATACCGTAGAGATAAATAAAAAGTCTACAAACTTTAGGGTGGTAAAAACTCGGAACGGGAGGGGGGAGGGGGGGTCCCGTCAAAATCTCACGTCATTTTAGTGGGGGGGTGGGCGACAAGATCTCACCAGAGAGGAGGAGGTGTCAAAATTCTGGAAAAAAACACCTCACGTAATTAATGGGCGCCCCTTATAAATCTATAAGGGAGCGTCCATAAATTACGTGAGATGAAATAGGGGGGGGGGTCCGGCGAAATCTCAAATCTCATCAAATTTCACCATGGTGGAGGGATCAACGGAAATCTCTCGCGTGGTTTTGTAAATACTTGTTGGACTGTAGAGCTAAAAAAAAGGTAAAGGTCTACAAATGACGCCGCGAAAGTGGGGGTGTTACCGGCTTTGGAAGGTGGAAGGGTGAGACCAATAAAAAAAAAGGTCTCAATAAGCTGCGAGGGCAATATGTTGGGGGGTCTCACGAACTAGATCTCACCAGTGAGGGGGGGGGGGGGTCCAGAAATGCGGAAAAACACCTCCTGTAATTTATCGATGTCCCCTAAGCGACTGCGTCTGTCCCTTTGTCCAGACATCACACAAAACTACAAAATCAATTTGGCTGGCGTTTTAACAGTTTGAAAGCTCATGATCTACCTTAAAATCGGCGGTATATCTAATCCTAGTCCACACTGGTAGACACAACGTGTCTGTCATCGAAGTTCTGAAATTGTCGATAGACCGTCAGGGAAGGTTTCGCTATTCCCCGTAGACAACTGTTTGTAGGTCTCTCACCTCGAATGGAAGACATGCATCTTGCGCAACATTTGGTAGCATGGATGTATTATTTGTAGTCTCTCATCGCCTCGGAAGTTAGGTTTCAAATTTCAGTCCTCGGTGTTACTTCTTCCTTCAGTTTCTATTTAAAACTTTTTCACTATTTTTTAAATGTGGTCGGCTGAGAAAACATTAAATTTATTCAATTTCTTTGTTATCCTCTTTGTTGTATTATATTTTAAATAAAATAATATTTTTAAATCAATAAAAACTTTAAAATGCTATTAAGTTGTCATATGTGGGATGGTTTCCCGGAAATTCGTTTGTTGTTTAGCGATTTTTCCCTTACTAGCTTCAGTAAATGTGCGAGATCATTTGGGATCATCCGCGTCAAATTTCGGCTTATGTATTCGTTGTTGGTCCACATTAGCGAAGTCTTTTATAACATTTTTCACAGTTAGAATGAGGAACAGAACCCACAACAGCATGCGAATATTTATTTACCTCAGTTAGTTATATCGGTATGTAATTTACAATATTCTGACAGGAGAAAACAGTACAAAATGTCGTCTGGAATCATACGGGGAAAAAGCTACGTGTGTGTGTGTGGGGGGGGGGGGGGTTTTCACAGAAGGCCAAAATGGAGCTACGTTGCTTATGCACGCTCCCTAACCGGTATTATTATTCTTGTTGATGATTTGTACATATTTATCGATTACTGTGAAATATTTCGGCATCATTGAATCTCCTGTAAAAAAATTTAATTGCTTGAAAAATTCCCTTACATTTCTCTGTGATTCGGTTGCAGGTGTATGGTAAAATGTAATAAAAGAACCATTCACACTTGATTAAGCTATTGCTTACAAAGGACAAAATGCTTTTGCTTACGGGTATGCGCATTTAGACATAGGCTATCTAGGCCAACACCACATGCAATATATATATATATATATATATATATATATATATATATATATATATATTACTCGCTCTCATCCTGTAGACATGGGTGTGTGAATAATCAATATTGTGTATTTAATCTTTCTATATTGCATTCTTTGGTGATTTAAATAATCTTTTATCGTTTGTTTTATCTTAATATGTAGGCCTAAAGTTTCATGGTGTTACTAATACTAACTTTGTTCAGTTCAGTCTCGGAAACAATACAGAAAGCTCGGAAACAATATAGGAAGCTTTCGATTCTTAACTAAGTTATCCTCGTACATTTTTATCATCATTACATTATTCAATATTTGCATTAAAAGGTTCATTAATTTAATAATAAGTAGAGACCTGATTATATGCAACACGAAAAGCTAGAAATCTGCATGAAAAAATGCTTAAAATATGCATGAAAAGTATCAAAATATGAAACATTATGTAATATAAAAATAGTAATTTTTATATTTTTTATTTCAAAATCAGCATGCAATTAGTAAGTAACTGAATAAGATATTTACAAATTCGGTAATTAATAATTATTTACCTTTTTTTCTTTTGTATACGTAAACAATCAAATACTGTTCCAAATATTCAATAGTAAGATTGTTTCTTCGATCTCTCTAAATATTTTTATAAGTGGATATGGACTGTTCCACATTCATTGACGTAACTGGGCAGTATTTGAAATTGGGTGCTGTGTTAGCAGTCATTGTTTCTGGAAAAAGTTTACCCGTCCCATTACTAAAACTATCAATTTGACGCAAAGGTTCAAAACCTGGGTTATTGTTCAAAATATTCTCGAACTTCACTTTAAGTTTACACAGGAAAACCTCTGGGAATGCGGATTTTATTCATTAACTTAAGAGATTCAGTCAACGTTTCTAGCTTTTTAATACTCGCAGGTATGTGGGAAAAACGAATGCTAATCACAGCTATGGTTTTAATACTAGCATTGTTAAATGCTTCCTTGTACTGACAAACTGTCATAGCCTCTCCACTGTCAAAGTCGTTTACTATACCTTTTAAGGCCTCGAAATGTTCATTGTAAAACAGTGCAACTTCAACCCACGTAGCCCATTGAGTTTACCATTGGTTCCGGAGGTAAAGGCAAATTTTGCATTTTTTAAAAAATAGGCATTATTACGAGAAATTGCCTTATGAAACGCTTTTTGTTGTTGATGATAAAATCAGTTTATTTACATTGCCAAACGTGGGCCGTAGTTCTTCAGCGAGTCGTCGTAGACTAAGAGCTGTGCTACTAGTAGATTTTGCCGGCTACAACGTAAGATTTTATTTGTTAACTACGTACACTACCGAAAAATATTGTAAATATAGCGAAAATATGCATCATCACTTGGTTTTAGGTAAAATATACAATAACCGGTGAAAATTGGCTTAATATGTTAATGCATATGTAAACATGCAAATGCATATCCTCTTCAGTCCCGAGCTCATAATAAAAGTGCAAGTGAACTACTATTGTGTTATTTACTTAGTGTTGATGCTAGTTAACAATGAATGACCATGAAAAAAATTTTGAAACAATAATTAATTTTTTATAGATGGTATCATATATGATACCTTGGGACTCAAGCAGGAAAATTATACAAACTATTTTACTGTTTAGTGTTGTTTTATTACAAATAAACAAGTCATAAACAATACACACATTCTTCAGATTTGTTGTAGGTCTGTAGATAGCCCAACATACAAATGTAATATGAAAAGTAATATAAAAATTTTCAACAATTGTGAAGTAAACAATTCAAAATAATTAAACAAAATTACAACAATAAAAATATTCAAAGTAGTTTTTCTTTTCTTGATATTAGCACATGGATCACTGTTAATATTATTTGTCTCAATTTAATTTAATTTTACTTTTTGTAAAATGTGTTAAAGCAATTCCTGTCAGTAGTGAGTTCACTTGTGACTACTGAGGTGCTGCCAACAATGTTCGATTTGAGTTCACTGGAGGCGTCACCAATCTGAAAACTAAAATTGACAAATAATTATTCTAAATAAACTATCAAGTGGGAAAAAAGTAATTACTTTGGTAACATACTTATTCTTACTCATTTGTATGCCTCCAGAACTCATTTGTTTGTCGAATTTGAACAAGAGGCACGGCTTCCTTTTCTGAAGCACTTTCTTCACTTTGATCTGGAGGTGTCACCGATCTGATAACTAAAAGTGACAAATAATTATTCTAAATAAAGTATCTAGTGGGAAAAAAGTAATTACTTTGGTAACATACTTATTCTTACTCATTTGTATGCCTCCAGAACTCATTTGTTTGTCGAATTTGAACAAGAGGCACGACTTCCTTTTCTGAAGCACTTTCTTCACTTTGATCTGGAGGTGTCACCGATCTGATAACTAAAAGTGACAAATAATTATTCTAAATAAAGTATCTAGTGGGAAAAAAAGTAATTACTTTGGTAACATACTTATTCTTACTCATTTGTATGCCTCCAGAACTCATTTGTTTGTCGAATTTGAACAAGAGGCACGACTTCCTTTTCTGAAGCACTTTCTTCACTTTGATCTGGAGGTGTCACCGATCTGATAACTAAAAGTGACAAATAATTATTCTAAATAAAGTATCTAGTGGGAAAAAAGTAATTACTTTGGTAACATACTTATTCTTACTCATTTGTATGCCTCCAGAACTCATTTGTTTGTCGAATTTGAACAAGAGGCACGACTTCCTTTTCTGAAGCACTTTCTTCACTTTGATCTGGAGGTGTCACCGATCTGATAACTAAAAGTGACAAATAATTATTCTAAATAAAGTATCTAGTGGGAAAAAAGTAATTACTTTGGTAACATACTTATTCTTACTCATTTGTATGCCTCCAGAACTCATTTGTTTGTCGAATTTGAACAAGAGGCACGACTTCCTTTTCTGAAGCACTTTCTTCACTTTGATCTGGAGGTGTCACCGATCTGATAACTAAAAGTGACAAATAATTATTCTAAGTAAACTATCTAGTGGTAAAAAAGTAATTACTTTGGTAACATACTTATTCTTACTCATCTGAATGCCTCCAGAACTCATTTGTTTGTCGAATTTGAACAAGAGGCACTTTGATCTGTTTGCGGCATCAGATTCATCAAACTCCATGTCAGAATAATCTTGATTAATTCTACTTACCAGCTCAGTGATGTTTTCATCAGTCAAGCCTGGAAATCAAGTGAAAAGAATATTTAATTACACTTCCACTGATGTAAAAAAAGTAGGCATTGAGTCCCAAGGTATCATATATGATACCTAAAAGTTTAAAGTTTTTAAATTCGTTATAACATTAATTTATAGTTTGATTTTAACTGGGAAATGTCTGTACATATTTAATAAGTTATTAAAGCATGTGAAAACACTTGTAAATGGAAAAAAAATATGACTCTACCTTTATTTTGACGAGACATGCTCTGCAGCTGTAGAATCCCAAGTTTCAAAACAGTGCTGCCAACTTGCGACACTCGGCAGAAGATCGAACGAATGAGCTGTGAGAAGCGCGATGTGTATCGTAGATGATACCATTGGCCAGAAAAGGTTCAGCTGTGCAGAGGCCCGAGAAAAAAATAATTTCTGGAGGTATCATATATGATACCTCGGGACTGAAGAGGCTATAATTCGGTCTCTAATAATAATTAATCGAAATTGTTTTATATGTACATATATAGTCTATATATAATGGCCCGCACCATAGTTATGGCCCATGTGCCTACTGATCCTAAAGGGCACCCCACACCACAGGTATAGCCTAGGGGCCTTCAAATCCTAAATGTTGCCCTGCGTCGAGATCATTAGGGAGCGTCCATAAACCACGTAGCTCCATTTTGGCCTTCTATTAAACCACCTCCCCCCATGTAGCCCGACGTGGCTTTTGTCTCTACCCCCCCCCCCCACGTAGCACGTAGCTTTTTTCCCGAAATAAATATTCACATGCTGTTATGTGCTCTGTACCTCATTTTTAATTGTGAAAAGTTATATGAACGATAAGCTACGTGGTCTGGCTCGAACCCCCACCACCCAACCGGCCCACGTAGCGCAGCGTAGCCCTCCAGCCAACCCCCCCCCCCTAGGCCGATCCACGTAGTTTATGGACGTTCACTTAGATGCGGGAAAGTACTGGCGGCAAGGAACGGGATGGCTTGAACTATGCCGACATACGCATGCAGTGATTTTGGGAGAGCATGGAAAATCGAAAGGGCAAAATGCAAAGATAATACTGTAATCGGTGACTAGATGAAACTACAATTTCACGATGATTTGTTCATCATCATTCTCAACCGATAGATACATTCCTCACGATATTTTTGGATGGCAGCATAGAATATTAATGATTATCTGCGACCAGTAACGCACCGATTTTGATGGTTATTTTTTAATAGAAGGAAGTGCTGCAGGGGCCCGGAAGTGAGCGTTGGGGTCCGCGTCGAGCCGTGTCTCCTGGTCACGTGATCCCTCTGGGCGGGGCGGTAATTGGGGCTCTGTCAGGGTGGTAGCCCTGTACACGGCCCGCGCTAATTCGGGCCGCCCCCCCCTCGTGACATCAAACGGCAACAGATCCCAGGACCCCCCTCTGCGGTCAGTCGAATTCCCTTTAATGCAGCCGACCTGCGCCGCGACTCCATGTTGGATGCGCAGCGCCGCTAAGCAGTCATTTGTTTATAACGACTCGTTTCAATTCCGTTCTATCGCTTTGTGATATTCCAGCCGGTTGGATGCTAAAAGTTCATTTAACGCTCCGATGTACCGTGAATCACAAATTATTTAATTTTGGATATCGTACATGTTCAGTTTTTAGAGGTTTAAATTGTCTATTTCATTCGATGCAAATGTTGGCGCTGACAAAAGATTTATACACCAATGCCATCTGAAAAAATTTCACAATTTTTCGTAGTTTATTCAGTGTTGTGATAGCAAATCTACAGTATCATCATAAATGCGAAACTAACTCAGTCTCTCTGTTACGTTTTCAGGACTAAACGGCTTAACAGATCGCGATGAAATTTAACAAAGAAATACTATATATCATGACGAATGACATAGGATACCTTTTTCTGGTTAAATAACATTTTGTGATGAAATTTTGAAAACTAACTCAACGGTGACAGACAGACGGACAGCGTGTGTAAGTCTCTGTAATGTTATATCGGTCACTCAGGCTTTGTTTATGGAACATTCACCTCTGGCAAAGCTTAGCTTTGTTATGCCATATGCATTTATCGTTAAAAAACCTGAAAAATTATTTCAAAATAATTTAAACTTCATTATAGAACCGAAAATTCAGTACAATTCACTTTAAAATGTGCGTGAGATACCTGAAAATTCAAACTGCAATTTTTGCTCAGCAGAAGATTAATGGAACTACTTTGCGTGAGTATTGTTTGAGTAGCTAAACTGGCATCTCGTAAGGAGAATCCTATATTTTTTTTTTTTTTTGGCGAATTGTGAGACGAGCTTGAAACTACTACTGAAAAAAAAACAGGTTTCAGACAAGAAAAATAGCAAAAGATGTGTTATTATAACTCTTATACCTTTCTTTTGTCCTCATTTAGGGAGCGTCCATAAATTACGTGAGGTGAAATAGGGGTGGGGTGGGGGTTCCGGCGAATCTCACCAAGGGGGAGGGGGGGTCAACGGAAACCTCACGTGAGATTTTGGAAATAATTTTTGGACTGTAGACCTAAAAAGAATAAAAAGTTCTACAAATGGCGCGAAATGTGGGGGGTTTTACCAACTTTTAAAGGGTGAGACCTAAAAAAAAAATGTCCTGAAAATGTTGCGAGGGCGATTTTTAGGGGGATCTCACCAGAGGGGGGGGGGAGGGGGTTGTACAAGATCTCACGAAGTCTCACCAGAGGGAGGGGGATCCGGATAAACACCTCACGTAATTTATGGATGCCCCTTTAGAGGCGGAAAGGAACAGGGGACAAGGAACGTGTAGGAATGAACCCTCTTGGCTGGAATGATTTCGGGAAACCACGGAAAAATAGAAATCTGAACGGCCTGTGTTCTTCCGAATCTGAGACGCGAGCGATATCGGCAACCCGCCAGGCTCGGTTCAAAACATAGTCTCACACGGCTATCGTATTACGGAAAAGAATTTTGTGTGCTTCGCTAGGCTTAAAACTGGAGGCGGTTTTCTTTATGCTGAAATGCTACCTGCATGAGAAGAATAAGTTGCATCATTTAAGTGTGTTCTTTTCAGTACCTTAGCTTATTTTCATATGTGGACGCGCCACTGTGGCACAGCAGGCTGGGGTGCCGCACAGTGTATCGGGGAGGTACAACAGGATCGGGCACGAGACCAGGCCACCGCGTACCGGCCGCCCTGACTGCGGTTTCAGGCGGTTTTTCCGCAGTCACCAAGGCGTATGTCGGGACGGTTCCCAATCTCCGCCTCATAAACTACATATTTCACAAACAAAAAATACATTTATCGCACGGTGAACATAGTTACTGGATTCACAGACAGATGGCAACACTTAACTTCTTGCGTTAGTACGTAGTACGACCTGGCAGAAGTTATAAAATACTTGGCGTCAACAAGGATATGCGGCCGCAAACAATAGCTCCAAATTTGACCTAGCCATCAATGAATAAAACGCATCGATTGCAGCCGATGCAAAATCTTGGGAAGAAGAAGAAATTTCTTTTCATCTGTGAATTGACTTCCTTGCGGAATTGAGGTTTTATCTGTAAGGGGGGCGTCCATAAATTACTTGAGGTGTAACAGGGGGGGGGGGGACCGGCGAAATCTCACCAAGGGGGAGGGGGGGTCAACGGAAATCTCACATGAGGTTTTAGAAATTTTTGTTGGAGTGACTCGAAAGTCGATTTTAGCTGGGTATTTCGTTGAAAAGTGAAGGTGAAAAAAGCTTTGGAAGGGTGAGACCTTAAAAAAAAGGGTCTCTAAAAGTTGCGAGGGCGATTTCTGGGGGGGGGGGGGTCGGACCAGATCTGACAAAGTCTCGCCAGATTGGCGGGGGGGATTCCGGAAATCCGGAAAACACCTCACGTAATTTATGGATGCCCCCTAAGTAATGGTAGCCATATTGTATACTGGTAATTCTTGCAACCGCTAATGCGTAATCAGTCTGTGATTGGTGCGAAATCATAGGTGGTCTATGTGAAGGTAAAAGACCGCGTCTGTCAACACAAATGTCGGTCCATTGCACTCTTATCACCGTTCATACTGAACTTGTCTCTAGAGCAGGCAAATTAAACAATAAACGTAGTGTTGCGCAATTGTTACGCAAGAAACGATGAGTACCGGTATGCTGTAATCTGATGACGACGTAATCCTGTTATACCCTGTTCACTCCGAACTGGCTGCTCAAGGTCACTTTCCGCTTCTCGCCTCACCACCCCATTCATTTCTACCTCTCTGAGCTGACCTTTGTGTCCAGGTAGGCAGGTGCAAAAATTTTCCTCCGCGTGTAGTGATAAGGGCAGCGGAGTGGGTAGCGCAGACTGACCTTGAGCCGCCTGTGTTAAATGTATCGGCTACAGCAGTAAACAATGAAAGTATTGACAACGTCATGAAGAAAGTATACAGGTGATAGTTTGCACGAAACATAAGCAAGTGCTGCACAAATCATGACAACAGTTGACAGTAGAGTAAAAATAAATGTTGTTGGGTGAGCGGAATCGCTAGGGTCTAGCAACTGGGAGAGCGCGGGTTCAAACCACCGTCCTGTTATCCAGATTTCTCGCAATCACACAACGTTCCCTCAAATGACCATACCCGAATTCCTCCCCGCTCGTTGTTCCCAGTCCACTCTTGGCTCTAATAACCTCATCGTCGACAAGCAATATGTAAACCCCTCCCCCACTCCTACCGTAACGCTTATTGGTTGGTATTGATTTCTCTAAATACTAATAATCCTCTCAAAGGATTTTTTTTTTTTTTTTTAATTAGCCACAAAGGTTACATTTCTCGTCGATGCGGTAGAAGTGACAATAAAAATTTTTAATCTGTCGTATTTTATGCTCACTAAAATACAAGTGTGCTGTAGACAATATCTTCTCTCATTACCGGAATATTCAATTTTAAATTCAACTTCCGTTTAAGTCAAACACTTTCTCAAAAATGACTTCTATTAAGTAACGAAGTACACTTTTTCGATTCATAAAATCTGTTTCAACTTTTCGTAATTATACTTTGCGTAGTTACAATAATTCTTAATTTAGCTTTGGGTGCTTCCCTCCCTGCTGTATGTGTGCTCTTCTACTCTCGTATACGTTGTATCCACGCATTCGTGTGGCCTCAGGTTCAATCCCCGTCCGGCCATCGTGATTTTTGGTTTTTCAAGGTTTCCCGAAATCACCCCAGGCAAATGCAGGAACGTTTTCTTCAGAAGGCCGTTGGCGAATTTCTTCCTTTCCTTGTCTTCTATTCTCGCCCGCCTCTTATCACCTAGACGCTGACAGACCGTAAAGCACTAAGAAAAAAAGATAAAAAGAATAAACGATCATGTATATATCTCTGTCGGAAAGAAACTCCGAAACTTCCTTTAGCCAGCTAACGAATTTCCTCTGAAATATTTTAAATTAAAACAAACATAATTAACTTCACATAATGAGTATAAATTTAATTAAGGTGTAAGGTATGGTCTTACCCCACCCCAGGCGACATTCTTTTTTAATCCTTACCTCATTTTGAAAGGCCTCGCTTCTTACTCTGTATTACTGGCAAATTAAGGAAGAACGCGGATATTTGTTCTGGTAGCTTTAAGGTTGTATTAATATTGTTCCGCCCTTATTAGGTTAAGGCGACTACAGAGCCGCTCGGTTCCTCAACTTCGCTGCAGCTCGACTCTTTAAGCTGATTTCTGTCGTACAGTAATTAACGTTGCCAGTAATCCGACAGCAATTAGCCCGCATTCTAACAGGCAATTAACTCAATTAACTGTCCGTAGTCTGCGTCGGGAGTTTTACAATTGCTTTTCGTGGATGCATTGTCTTTAACATGGTCTGAAAATTTCAACAGTTATTAGTTTCACTAAAATTCATTGGACGGGCTTCTTTGGCGATCGGGTATATTCTAGAACAGATTAGGAACCGTGTATAATCCGTTAATAACTTTTAAAAAACTTTGGCTTGACAGTAATTATTCCCACTATGTTGGGCTGGTAGATTTGAAAGCATCATATAATTTACGGAACGTATTAGTACTGAAAAGGTCTCTCTATAAAGCAGTTATTTAATTTTTCTTCATATGATACCCTATCCGATTCCGGATGTAGGCGGTTCTTAAGGAGGATTTACCCTTTCGTGGGTACTCTCTTGGGAAGATGAACTGGGATGCTTCCCCGTTGCCTTCCCCAGTGTATTCGCAGGTATGGGTGACTGTGATAATGCCTGTGCTCAGTATAAAGTGCTGTCAGAATTGAGAAATGAAGAAGCGAAAGGGTGAAACCCAGTACCGCCGCATTCAGGCCTACTCTTCCGAAAGACACCTGAGGGTCGTCAGGCTTAACGTCCCCATTCGACGGACGAATCACCACGCCTTTACTCCATATACACTGCGGAGAGATCTAGGATTTACCTAAGGACTTAGGAATTGTGTACCTCCACCTCTACTACCCAACCGGACAAATTCTGATTGTGAAAATTTCTTTCACTACAAGGACCCTACACGGTAACCCCGTGCAGCGTCGGACACCACACGGCGCCGCAACCGACTAAGCCAACGGGGCTTGCATAATTAATTATTATTTATTATTAATTTCTGTGGAAGTTACGCCTCGATGGTATGTACTTAATCGTTAAGCGCATTGCGCTATATTGTTCATATCCTCCTCAGACAATTTATACCATATTGTAACTCTCTTTCCTACAGAGATAATAGACACATCTTTGGTCTGGAACTATCATATCAGGCGAATCCTGTATACTTGAAATATGTGTACACATAGGATATAGGAATTTTATTGGTTGTAAATAATTTGGCATTACAGTTGATATTCAACCCAATTGTACAGTGTCAAAGTTATCGCTGGATTAATATTAACGCTGTTCGGTCCTGTCACGGTCGCCATGTCAAGGATCTCGCTGGATAGTCCTTCCAGATGATGCCGATTGCAACCTCATTAATTAGTTCTTAATTAACTGGTTTTTACCGTCCGGCCGCCAGGTGATTTTACCTCTAACCGAAGGATGATAATTAACACAATTAACTAAGGAGTTCAATTAAATAACATGACCGTCAAAATCGCATCTCACTTTTATTCTGTTGAAATCTTCTATAATAAACATACGCGGATAAGCATCAAACTTCGTCCAGAGATACTAAAGCACATTACAAAACAATTCCAGCGATTAAACTTCAACGAACAAAACTGACTGACAACTCACAAACGTTTACCAAAAACTTCTGACAACCGATTGTGCTCGCCATCTCCGCGCTTTTAAATAAGCGCCATAGAAACATCCAGAACACAACAAAGAGTGCATTCCTAGAGCGCTATCAATTCCACTGACAATCAAAATAATACTAAAACAATTGAAACTAGCTCAGAATCACAATCATTAGGAAACACTTTGAAATGAAAATTAAATTTATTTACAGGCAAACATAAAATGGGAACATAAAACACTCAAATAGTTTAAAATGTTCGTCAAAACACATTGGCTTATGTAACATTTATAATTATGTACAAGTTTTTAATTAATATTTAAAACATTATACTACTTCTAATCATTTCACATATAATTTACACAAAAGCAATAGTCATTCACATGAAATATATACAAATTCATATTTAATCAACTTTCACCTCTCTCTACTTAATTCTTAAGGTTAAAATTCATTAAAGGTTGGGTCTGAGATCTGTTATAGCAGGACACTTTAGTAGATAGAACAGTGGCGGATCCAGGGGAGGGGGGTGGGCTAGGGCGCGGGCGCTCAAGCCCCCCTTCCCGAAAAGTATTTAGATTCCTCCCAGACATCGTAATTTTTTAGATTTGGAGACCTTTTTTCAGCTCTAATGATCTTTTAAGGGCGACATGACTATGAAGCCCACCCTACACGACTCAAGTCCTCCCCCCAAACCAAAATCCTGGATCCGCCACTGAGGCAGAATATGGGCTTAGTGGTACTCAAAGGGCCTTCTTGAATATTTTGATGCTTCGGTCTTTCCTTCTCGTGGATGGGAACGGGAAGGAATTCTATCATGGATTTTTGAAGAAACCATTCGGGCATTTGTCTTGAGTGATTTCGGGAAACCATCGTGGAAAACCGAAGTCTGGATGGCCGGACGGGATTGGAATCAACGTGCCACAAGGGAGTATCTATCACACATACTACATTCCTATCCTAACACAAGGAGCTGAAACCCAGACAGTGCACAACCGGATATCAGCAGGGTACAAGAAAGTTAAATGAAATTTCTAAGAGGTAGAACGGGTGTTACGAATATGGAACGATAAGGAATGAAACGATTAGTAACTGTAAAAGAGGAACACCTTACAGGAACAGGACAGACTAAGATGGTGTGGGAATGTGAAGAGAACGGAGGAGGAGAGAATACCGAGGAAAATTCACGAAATGAAGATAAATGATAAAAGACCGAGAGAAATACCAAGCGATAGGTGGCTGAGAGGCGTGGAAGCGAGGAGATGACTGGATCAAGGTGCTGACAGAGAAGTCGTGGGAAGAAAGAAGAAAATGGAGAGACCTTTGGAAAGCAGACCAAGTCAGTAGCTGGAACTGTTGTTGGTGACCAGATACTGTAGTAGGGTCCTTGGTGGATAAATACGTTATATTCATCTTTCATACATTTATGATTAATCATTAATAAATGAGGATTTTGATTTAGTTTTATGAAGGAATGCAAATATGGATTTTATAAGAATCTCGATGTTAGTTGGAATATAGGAAAACTGTCACAATATGACATTTATTTTCTTATCATTGGCGATTATAAGTTTGAGCGAATTTACCGTTAACATTAACACAAATTGGCAAAATCATAAAAGCAACGCTCAGAGGTACAATTAGCCGTCATGTGCAAGCAAACAATTGTGTATTTACTTTTTAATCCATATCAGAATTAATATGCAAGAAATAATGATATTTGGAAACAATGTACAATACAATTTATGACGACCTCAGACATAGGTATCATAATACTGTGACTTTACATTCAAATATATATATTTTTTTTAAATCATGGGCGCCACGAATGAACAATATGCCATTCGAAAATAATTAGTTCTGGCAAATTACGCCGCTAGCTCAGGGTTTTTTTGATACAAAGTTAGAACATGGTTCTATCCTCTCAAAGACGCTTAAGGGTTCAGTTTCACGGAATGCACAATCAGATGGCTTGGTCGTAACAATTTACCATTGTAGTTCTGAATCTGATGTCTGTGGTGTTCGGAGATGACCCACGGTATGTGAGACTGTCTCACAAGGCGGCTACAGGCACATCCTAGTGGTAATGCGCATCATCGCATTACTGGCTGTGTCGCCGTGCGGAAGCCACTCCATCAAACTGGCAGCGTCAGATTTCCGACACCAGGAGTCGGACTCAGCAGTTAGCGAGAAAAGCCAACTTTCGGAGTCCACCACAGAATAGACTAGCATAGAATCGAATGAAGCCCGTCGCTCTTCGATCTGCGAGGAAATTTCTGGCTCCGTCCCTTGCCGTCTCGAAGATCACATTTAACAGAAAATTCCCAGGATTTTAAGTTATACGCTCATTTGGATTGGATCATAAGGTTGGCACCTAATGTCACGTGATATCCCCGATTTTTTATTTGCCCCGTGTATATCACAGAGGTCGGACATATTCGGCTAATTTCGGGGACGACCCTGTGCTTAGGCGGCAGGCATTTCCCGCCAGGTGAGCGACCTTGTTGACCGCCCATCCCCAGGGAGCAGAATGTGTCGTCCGGCAAAACCCCAGATCCGCGACTTCCTGTCGCCACGGTTCGGGAAGGCCACGATTAGCTTCAAGCCTACACAGCTCAATAATTCTTTAATATTCGTTGCAACAAGATACACTGAATGTTCACCATTGCATTACAGTCCTCATTTGGAATCTTGCGTACTTTAGGAAATTACAAAAAACTATTTAGGTGGTCGCCCAAGATTTATGTAAATTACTCTAACATTATGATTTATATTTAAAAAAATGCACATTAGAAAGTGGCGACAGCGCGTCACGTTATAGTACAGCTCCCTTGTTTTACAATACAGTACCTACTATGTCTGAGGTTACAAACCATCTCGAGTGGTCCTCAGGTTTGCCTGAAGCGGCTACCTCTGTTACAATAGGTACAAATCACCTGTCAACACTTTCCCTACGGTTTTCTTAGACAATAGCTTCTTTGAAGTCAGGCTAAAAAATATGAGAGGGCATCAGCAATCCCAGCATCGCCTTACGGGAGCAAATGTCTCATTGTAAGTCAGGTTGCCCATTGTGAGCTAGGGCTGGGGAGAGAATAGAGGGGGTTTGGCAATGTTGATGGCCTGGGGAAGAGGCAGTTAGCCATTAATCATCTGTCAACACGTGACAATAGAACAATAGGAACCATTAATCACCTGTGAATCAAATTATTCTAATTCCCTTTGATGGATACCTACACGATTTTATATTTAATCCCTAGTTATTGTTATCATTTTTAGACACATTGCACTGATAGTAGGGTTGTTCCAAATCCTTCATTTACTGGGGAGAATGATGGGGAGAAACACAAGAAAAATGATGGAATTATGTAACAAAACCTCGAATATGATGGTGTAGTATAGGACTCACATTTCGTGTATCAAATACAGAAGTGAAAGGGAATTAGAAGGGCAGCCAGAGCCAGATTTATCTGAGGAATTTACCGCAGAACACAACCAGTAACTGATATGATAGTGGTATGATAAAGAAGCTGGATTGGGATTCATTGGAAGAAAAGTGGACGATGAAGAGACCGCTGGGAATATAAAGGAGTACATTGGTATTGAGGGTTGGAAATATGTTTCTAGAATAGCCAGGGGTAATAACTGGAAGAGAAGACATGACCATGACAAGAAGATGGCGCTCGATTCCAGGCATAAGGAAGTGGGAAAATCTTGTTTTGTTGAAACAAATTAGCAATGGAAATGTTGAACAGTTTCTTGAAAACCTTCGAAGAACCTAAAATTAAAATTTGCAACGTTCAGACTTAGGTGGGAGGGGCAATTACTGTTTGAGAATGTGAATCATAACAATTAAATTAAATTGTATCATTGCAATTTTGGGATTATTATATGTATCAAAATCAAGTACGTTTCTTCACTAAGGAGTTAACGAATTATGCTGAATCGTCTCCAGTTTCTGTACATATTATGTTCATGTTCCGTACACTAAGAAAACTATTATAAAAGCTAGGTCTATATGTGGAGTAGCCTAATATGGTTCAGAATCTGAAATAGGAGTAGTAATTGTTAAACATCAAATATTATCTCACTGGAATCATAATACTTGAAATTATTGCCTCAATTTGCATCTCAAAATTTATCACATTTATGATTAATATTAATGTACTAATGTAAAATGTACTTTTCAAGTTGCTGGTAAGTTGTGAAACAAAACTACTACAACAATTTACGTCACACAGTAGGCACATTTGGTAGAGAGAACCGAAAAGCAATCAGAACATGGGTTTGTACATGGAGCCAATTGTTTGATATTGCATTTCATACGGCATAGCTGCATGCTCTTTGTTTTGTGCTATTAAGCTTTGTTGCCGAAACAGAACGCAAGGAACAAACAACTTGACCGAATTTTTAGTGTCAGAATGGAAATTGTGCTGGAATATTTACTCTGTAATATCGTAGCATGTTTAAATCGCTGTTGTAAACATTATCTCTGACCTGCGACGCGCGGCCTTAAAGTATTAGTTAACTGCGGAGCAGCTGTTTGACGCTCGGGTTGTTCTATCTCTCGTCTCTTGTTCTTTAGCCGTTATGAGCCCTCCAGAGAGTACTTCTCCACTCTCGACTTCCCAGACGCCGCCGGTCGTGCCAACCCAACGGCGATATTAGCACAGCCGCTCTTCTGCTCTCCGGCGATATTACCTCCCTCTCCATATCCCAGCGCCATGTCGAGTGTGTGTACCCTCGCAGCCCACTCCGGTATGGCGGCGCTGCTATCGCGATGTCAAAAACTTTCGCATCGCCCGGATTCCACTGGATCTATACACCATACAGTATGGAAAGCATTACAATCATTCAAAAATTTTGTTCAGAGATTTTTACAGATATTTAATTAAAAATCATATGGAATAGTTTGGATTATTTGCACCGTGAAATATACTCACTGATTTTAACTTTATAAAGCCAAACTTCTTTCTGGAGCATTATATTGGAAAATAATTTCATTTTGCACTGAATCGGAAAACTGTAACGGAAGTTACATCATTGAGTGATCAAAGATGCTTGTCAGCGGAGGTAGTAACTTCGTTACTATACATTAACAAGAAAATAATTTTGTTTTATGCTCTTTCAGGTTTGTATTATTATTTTTTCAATGTAGTGCGTTTAACTGATTTATCATGTATATGATTCTTAGGAAGTATTTATACATTCAATAAAAATCCCGTTAGTTTATCAAGGATTGGTAGAAGTTATTTCTTTGGCCAAAGGAAAAGTCAATTCGGACGAAAGATGAATTGTTAACAGTGCAGTTCACGATAAATTACAGCACCGTAAACTGCAAATCATTGTTCCAACATTGCTTATAAAAGATTGTCCTTAAAATAAGTTCAGTCGCTGTGCATATGTTAAATTGGAGCATTAAAATCAATAGCTCTGTAGCTACAGCTTACAGCATAAACAAAATAGGCTAAAAACTATACTTCAGTTTTCAGGTTTGAGATTTTCAATCACCCTGTAACTACAATTTCTTGGAGAGTTCTTCTCATCGTTTCAGCGTTTGTTTTGGCATTGGAAATTGTTGCAATATCATTGGATGAAGTGAGACATTTAACAGCGAATATCTTTACCTTGTATATTGTAATGTCACCCACTGCCTCAAAGTTGAAAGTAAAAAAAATGATATTACTGTTTGATTTATCAAGAAATTTGCTGATTATACTGCGTCGGGCTCCAAACTAAAAATGATTTTAAAATTACTTATTGTTACTATTTATTGCACATATCATATCTTAGTTTAAAAAAGGTTCACAATTAATGTATTTATTTCACAATTAATGACTCTTTTGCCATTAGAAACAAAATAAAGGTTTTCGTTACTCTACAGTACATGGAATTTGTTACCAATACTGATCGGTAGAGAGCTCATGAATATTTCAAGGTCCCTATTGAGGAGCGGCATTGTTACAAACTACACATAAAAATCGAGGGTTGTTTATCTTCTTGGTGTGTTGTGTCATGGGAAACCGCTATATGCTGCACAGTATGATGTCTGGACATCTGCCTCCAAAGACGACCTGAAAAACGTGGTGGCATTGCAAGAACCATTCGTCAAGGCTCGGTGCAAAGTATTTATTAGTCGTAACGTGTCAACAAGAATCTTCTTTACTCGCAGTAAGCCTCTGACATTCGTTGCTACGTCAAAAACATTACAGTTGCTAAACTGGATCGACACTTCCGCCTTCCAATTTCTATATAAGCCTAGTGTCCAGAAATTGGAGCCACTTCCAAAAACTGGTATGTTTACAGGTTCGGCACGCGTATAATAAAGCAATATGTCTCTGTAGCTCCGTTTCGGAGTCCCAGCAAAGCTGTGAGGTTTTGTGTCTTGCCACGCATTTCCTGCTCGGCGAACTTCTCTCTATTCTTCCCCAGGACGATAGATATACCCGTGCGGAAGCATTTTATTTCACGCAGGTACGAACACACACAAAGCAATCAAAGGACTGCGTTTTCCAATAAATCTGCACGCAGCTCCCTGCCTTTCGTCTGTCCACACGAATCGTCTGTTGCGCCGATACGCCGATATGGTTCTCGACGATATACAGGGTGTCTTTTCTTTTTTTTAAATTCAAACTTCAGGGTGGTTTGGGGGTTGGTATAGAGAGTGATTTGCTATAGGGGACATTTGGTTGCATCTGCCTCCAAAGCTCTCAAAAATGTTGTTTTAAGCCCCCGCGCATATAAGACTGGCAGCATTCAGCGATATAAGCGCCAGTTATGAGAGACACATCTGTTTTTGTCGCATTTCCGGCTACTGTTTCCATCACTAACCACGTCTCTTCTCCCCGCTGAGAACTGCCTACCTTAAGGCGCGTTCCCACGATCCCTTGTAACGAAGGCGAGACGGGACGGGACCACCTTAGCCGAAGTGTAGGGACGACCGCGGGCAGCAGGTTAGTCCTAGCTTACCTCGCCGCCACCTCCGCACCACGTTGCCTAGTGTTGTTTGGTACAGAGGGGTGCGCACCGCTGCTGCAAACCGATGGCAACAGCGCACCGCTACACACGCCTGTGATGTTTACCGACTCTGAGTGGGTAGCTGCGTCTCGTCTCCGCTAGCAGCCCGGCTAGAAATCGAGTCCAGTCAACCAGCAACTGTTCAGTCCTCCTATTATACAGCATTATGATTAGCAAACAACCTAATTTCTGATAGTAAACCATCAACAAAATAATTCATTAGAATGATGAATAGCAATGTTACCAATATGCTACCCTGTAGCACTCCCTTCTTCACTTCTACTTGTTTGATACTGCATTTCCTAACCTGACTTTTGGTTTCTGCATTTAAGACTTTTTCTATCCAGAGAATCTCGTTTTTCATCCACTCCAATAGTTTTTACTTTATTTACCAAAATTATATGGCTCTCTGTCAAAAGCCTTTGATAGATCTAGTGGCACACTATCAATTATTACACATCCGTAATAGCTTGATTTGCGACCATTTATATGTTTTCATTATAATTAATAAACTTTGAGGAGAATGAATTAGAACAAATATCAGTACACACTCTCTCTCTCTCTATTTGTCTGTCTGTGCGTGCGAATGAGCTCGCGAACCGCCACCCGGCTTGGTGGCACTGCGATCGCGACAATTGCCGAGCGCGCGTTAATTGGCTTCTCTGTGATGATGAAACTCTTTGACCTCCATCTCTGCCAGCCAGTGAACCGGAATAAATGGACAGAGAGCGCGTAGCCGAGCAAACAACGCCATGCCGATGCAGGTGACACAGCAGTCTGATCCGGAGGAATTCTATTGTGCTAACGCCATTCCCGCGAATGGCAACCCGTTCTATTATATTACATTTTGACCTTGAATTAAATGCTAAATTAATAATAATTTTATTCTTTAATTTAATCAGAATTTATTTACAACATATTCTGCTGAAGTAACAGTATTAATTATTTTATTTTAATTATTATTTCTATTTTAACATTCCATATCTTAAAAAGTTATAAGTAAAATTTATATTTAAAACTTATATTGTCTCATATACGTTATTATATTGCATTATTATACCGTAATTTAGAAATGTGTAGTTATTCAGAAATTTCTGGTACCAATACTATAATAAATATTCTTAACTAAAGATGATTGATAATTCTTACAGTTTATCGCTTGTAGCTGCCATTCGTATACTGATAAAAAAACTGGATACAAAAAATTGTCATAATATTTTTTTCGAATGAAAAGTATAGAAAATCCACTAAGTGAAGGAAAATGACATTATTACATGAAGTGTAACGCGGTATAAACGTTCGTTGCTGGCTATTACATGTTTATATAAAATAAATCCACAAAAATTAATTTCCTGGGCAGTTATTGTTACAGATACAGTAGTCTATCTTTCTCTTTACAAAAACTCTCGATACGATTGACTTCTACCGGAATGTCTTGCCTTTCTTTCTATAAAAATTATCAGTTTGTCGAGCTTTGTTGTATCATAATGTCAATCACATGATTGACATCTACAGTTCAATTCAGAAATAACGACGAGTGGACACGAATTCAGCAATGTGGATGGACTGCCCTTGTCTCGGCTCCGAGATGGCAAGGGATTGTGTATAAACCACGTAGCTCCATTTTGGCCCCTTGTGAACCCCCTCTTCCCCCCCCCATGTAGCCGTACGTGGCTTTTGCCTCTACCTCACCCCCCACCCCCACCCCCCCACGTAGCTTTTTTTCCCTTTTGATACCAGAAGACATTTTGTGCTTTTTTCTCATGTTAGACTATTGTAAATTACTTACGGAGATAATTGACTGAGGGAAATAAATATTCACCATCTGTTGTGTGTTCTGTACCTCATTTTAACTATGAAAAATGTTATGAAAGGAAAGCTACGTGGCCCGGCTCGGAACCCCCTCCCCCTGGACCGAGCCACGTAGTTTGTGCACGCTCCCTGAGTACACAGATCAAAGAACGCGAGCGATCAAAAATCCCTGGCCGATAGGCACTTTTTCTTGAACGAAGTTGTGGAACTAGCATAGGAATGTTCCGTTCCATTCCATGTATTATATACTTACCAAAAATAAAGTATTTTTGCATACTTTAGCGGTAGGAAAAAGTATAACGACTGTTTGACAGTCAACAGGCACTAAAGGGACTCGACCTTCCTCGCAAGACTTGGGCAGCTCTTAACAGAGTTAGGTCTGGTCATGGCAGATCTGCTTCAGCTCTGTACAAATGGGGAATGAGAGATTCACCGAGATGCGACTGTGGTGAGGAAAAACAAACCATCCGTCACGTGACATTTGATTGCCCACTTCGCGCCTTCGGGGGATCACCAATAGACTTTATTAATATTTCAAATTAAGCTCTATATTGGCTACACCATTTTAATTATAATTTAATGTTATATTGTATTATTTTTGTGCAATGACCATAAGATAAATAAATAAAATATCATACATTACTTTCTGTTGGTATGCTTTATCATAAATTATGCGGAAATACTTTATTTCTGGTGAAATATATAATTTATGTAACGGAATTCTCTTTTACTTAATTAATTTCCAAATTAGATACTACTCTTTTGACAGAATTTAATTCAAAATGATTTGTTAATTTATTTAGTGTATGGTAGCTACCAATTACAGTATTTTGAAGGGAAACAAAAAAAATTATCTAATTTTACAAGCATGAAAAAAATATATATTTAAAGCTATAAACAACTAAATTTAAAAAAATACTTTTTTTCTTCCATAAACTTTTATTTTCTTCCTACAAAAATGAATATATTTTACTTGTTTCCAAAAAAGTTGGCAGCCCCGGAAATAATGCTCGGAGGACGCAGATTCAATTCTCCGTTCGGCCAGGCTGATTTTGGTTTCCGTAATTCGCGTGAATCCGTGACAGTTCCTTCAAAAAGCTATGGCTCTAATCACCTTGACATCGACGAGTCGTAAAGCCCAAAAAAAGAAGCAGATTCATAAGAGCACTTGAATTATAGGCAACGGATGCACCGTTTTCGCCGAAAGTCTTTGAGACTCAAATAAGGTAATGGATTGATCAGCACATAATTTGAAGTTTACAGTTTATATATACGGATATATGCAGGTTGGGACAAGCCCATCACGGCTGTTAGAGTAATGTTAACTCATGGAGGAACTGCTGCAGGCGTGTCAACCTAGAGAGCTCCCATTTCCCACTATGTGACGAACCTCCGGACAAATATTCCGCGAGCACTCGGCCGGTGTTTGTCAGGGGATTCCCCCTCTTGGACGCTGTTTGTTCCTCATTGGCGTGCCATTGTTTGCTGCGGGAACGCTACTAGCCGGGCGGTTTGTGCCACCAGGCGTACCAACATTTGCTGCCCGACGTCCTCGTTCACATTTCAAAGCTTCCTCAACTTCGTCGTTAAACCAGAAACGGTGTCTGTATATTCCACTACAGCTCCCTTCGCGATTGTTCACTCCGCTGGAGAGATTTGCAAATATATGTTCACACTACTCAATGTTTGTAATATGCTTGTAAACTACCTGCGCGGATATTTCACAAATTTAATGCAAGATAAGATTAATAGCGAGGTTGGTGGCTGGCAGCAGGGCAAAAGGAGAACCGGCTCATTTCTAACAATTGTTTATTTATTATACTGCGTTCAGTTAAGAGAGGCGGGCCAAGGTCACTCTGCTCCATCCCCACTCCGCTGCCCCAACCCCTACAGGAGAAAGGCAAACAGCTGCCGCGCATGCGCAATCATCCTCACCACAGTATGTTCCATTTCATGTGATGTTTTCTTTAGTAAAATCGACCATCTTAATTATTTGTAATGAGCGAAATTATTAAATCGTGCGTCGTAGAAATTACATGTTTATCAACTTCAATTTCAAATGTTAATAAAGATAAAAATTATTTACATTATATCAATAAATAAAATATACTGCTTCCAGTCATTATTTTTAGTTTTAAAAGTTGCGCAAGGCATTTCGAAGATTAAATCCAATTTTTAGACTTTTCCAGCGGAAGTTAATCCTCGAAACACGTCGTATAAATTTTGAAATGAAAATGATAGTGGCTGGATTTTTTCTTTGAGCTTTGAGTGGTTACTTGCAGTATTCATTAGGAAGACACGCCCTTCTTCCAGACCCTTAAGCAAGTTAGAAAACCATTCTCTGAACACTTCACTACTGATTTCTTGTGGTTAAGGCTCTGACTTCGCATTCGGGAGGACACGGGTTCGAATCACCATCCGGGCGTCCAGATTTGGGTTTTTCATGATTTCCCCAATTCACTCCATGTGAATGCCGGAAAACTTCCTTCAGGAGAAAAAAAAGAGCCATGGCCGAAGAGCCGAAACAGGTGCCCAGCAAAACAATTACACCGTCTTGTGAAACAATTAGAAATTATGAAATATTTCCCTAACAGAAACAAAAACATCTCGAAAGCTCCTTACTCCAGAAAACACACACAGTTTATATATGTCTCTGTGATGTATGGGGCTACTATCTAGCGGTATGAGAAACACTCCTTATCGACGCTAGCGAAGCCTAGCAGCTTGACTCTGAACTATCGCATACCCGTGACCTTGATTGTTCATAATTTTGCCAGTTATGGGATGAATTTCGAAAAATTCCTTTCTTATATAATATTTCCAAAACCGAGAACTTAATCTTTAGATTATACCTCATTTATCTCTTTTGGTTAAGTATGAAGAGATAAAGATGGGTCGACACAGAGAAAAAGCGTTTTAGAAATAATACAATATATTTGTCAGTCTATGAAGAATGGCGTAAGCGTTATTGTTCCCTTACCCCCCCTTCCTTTCTTTCTTATTTAATTTCCCTCCTGTTTCTTTTTCCGGTGGTTAAGCTTTCGTGGCTGTATATACAGTACACCTTATCGCACACTACAGAGACGAGTAATAATTTCGTTTGTCCTTAAGGACCTTTTTTATTTTTATTTCTATATGTATTTCAAGATCATTCAGCCAGCTTGAAGTGTTTACATTTTATAATATACAAGTGTTTCAATAATTGGTACTTTTAAATTAATCCTTATTGTAAAAGTGTTAGTCAAGTGATTACTCATCATCATGGACGAGAATACTTAAATTTCGATTAAAAGCGTCACCATTTTATAACACACAAATTAAATAAATGAAAATGAATAATTTCAGAATAGAAGTTTAGATTTGCCGAATATTACGCGTTTGCTGTCATTCAAACAGCAGAACGTGCAATACAATTTTGTTTGAAGCAGTGAAGACGATTTTTCCGAATATATTGTTCAAGTTATTCAGTAATTTCTCATGCACGTTCACATTCTCCGGACTGAGGTTAGAACAATCAAAAAAGGTTACTGTACTGTTTCTTTATCCTTTACATTGCTCACATGATTGTTTCTTCCATAATATCGCTGGTTGCTGGTGTTGGAATACAGTCTTTGGTGAAAACTCTCGAAATAATTATGCTTACGGCTGATTAATTTTTGAAGAATTGAAAGTTAGTCTGTGTGCAAAGTGAATACAGCTCCACAATGCAGTACTTAAAAATTGTTCACAGATATGATCGATGGCTTTTAAATTAACCATAAAAAACAATTGTGGGAAAAATAAAACACTACTGCACTATACATCCGACAATCCCTAAGGCGCAATGGCACCAGACAAAATACATTTCAAGAAAAACAATTGTCACCATTGGCAGACTGAAATTTGACCATGGTCTCTTCCCCAAACACTTATACCGCATTAACTTACTGAACATACCAAGTTGCACCTGTGACGGAATCAGCGAATGCGAACCAAACTAGCTTGTAAGGAAAAATGGCGGGAGTGCACACAATTTATACAGGAACTTGTGCGGTTAGGAGTCAAATTAACATTAAACGTGACCCACCTCCTGGCTTTGTTGCCATCTACAAAGCAATAACGAAATTCCTGGAAGAAAACATCATTATTGTTTTACTCCCGCAATTCTCGGTAATGATATAAGACAGTAATAGGTAAAAGTGTCCCTATAAGTCGGGCGTGAAAGGACTGATACTAGCAACTGGAAGGATTTCGGCCATTCCCATTTTGAAGGAACCATCCAGGCATTCATCTCTGGTGATTTGGGAAAACCATGGAAAACTGAATGGCCAGACGGGGATTCGAACCGGCGTCCTCCCGAATGCGAGGCCAGAGCGTTACCACTCAACCACCACGTGAGATGACAAAATTTTTATTTTTAAATATGAAGATTCTTTTTCTGTATGTCATTTACAGTGCTCCAATATTTTTTTTTTTTTTTTTTTTGAAGTAGCTATAGTTTTATTATGTATGTACATTACTTATTCACTACAAGAAAGATTAAGGTATGGCAGCATGGCCTACACATGGAGGAAGGAATAATATGGAGACGACGCAAGAGACCTTAACCACGCATGGGAGTGAAGCAGGCCGGCGGAGGAGTGGGGGGGCATGGCCGGAGTGGTGGGGGCTTGACCGCTTCCCAACAAACACAGGGAATATGTACAAACATCTCAAGGGGACTCTAGGATAAACGTGACGCCGCAATCTGGTGATGGATTATTATGTAACTCGATGAGACAAATAAAAAATGAAGAATAAAATTTTTTGATATCCTGCTTAGTTTTCGAGATATTCTGTCTCAAATGTGAAATGGTTTTGGTTGAAATTCAGAAGAAAAAATTATTCAAAGTCAAATTTTATGATGAATTTTTATTAAAAAAGACGAGACAAATAAAAAATAAAGAGTAAAATTTTTCGATATTTCACCTAGTTCTCGAGATATACTGTCTCAAAAGTGAGGTGTCTTGAGTTGAAATGCAGAAGAAAAATTTCGCAAAAGTCAAATTTAATGATGGATTCTTATGTAACACGACGAAAAAACTCGATAATAAGAAATAAATGTTTTCGATATCTTGCTTAGTTTGGGGGATATACAACATCCAAATTGAGGGGTTTAGGTTTGGATGCAGGCTGGACCAAAATTAATTCTGTCAAAGCCACAATGATTACATGGTTGACATGCAGAATGGATATTTCAGTTTTATTACTACCACTTGTGGTTAGTCTGAAATGTGTCCTAGACCAGAAAAAAAGTAAGAGGACCCCACTCTAGGGATGAGCAACCCAGACATTTTGTAGGCTGGTACCAGAAATAAAATGTTTATTCAGTCACCTTAATGAACATTCTCTTGATCAAGATGTGTTGTCTAATTTCACAGCCCTACTTATTAGGACAATTGTAAAAAAATTATCTCTCAGTTAGATTTAGATACGGGGGGGGGGGGGGGGAGAATGTTGTACAAAAAAAAAGAGACTAAATTAGAAACACATTCCCCAAATTGATTTTGTTCAAAGGCCAATAACTTCTTTATTTATGAAGCCCATTTTTATTTCTGCATGAACCTGTTTCGACATAAATAGATGAGAAAGATTTCAAAATCGGTAAAAATAGGTATAGACGTATTTACAAACAGAAACAAGTCTTATATGAAGCTTTAAAAATAACCTAAGTCAATGGCCTGAAATAGCTATTTAAAAAATTAATAAAACTCACAGCTTCTCACATAACAGTTAATTTCATCATCCATTGTCAGTATAATCAGCAACGTGACGAAAGAAATCGTAATAGTAAATTCACTGATTCGCGAAGTAAAACACGCCCCTTTAAATCTCATTTTAAACACTCGTTAAAAAATAATGCTAGTCTATTATGTGCAAAATAGCAAGTTTGCTGATTTTCTACAATACACCAAGAAAAATTTGAGAACAAAGTCATCCCATTGTGAGCTATGACTAAATATTTATAGACGTGCCTGCAAAGTTTGCGGTGTCTACCGCTCACTTCAATAACGATAATTACAATTCAACTTACTTATGAAATGATATTCCAGATTCTTTCCTGTCTGGCCTATTTGTGCAACCGTACGCAACACAAGCTGGAATTTTTAAACAATTATACACAATACTAAATGAAATAATCACTGCATCTACCACAATGTGAACACCTTAATTGTTGGGAAGCGCCATATGGTCGATGCCGGTGCTGCCGCCATGCGGGAGAGTTTAGTGCTTGCTTCACCGATTTAACGTCACTTCTCCTCCATATAATTCCTTCCTCCATGGGCCTACATAGCCAGGTATCAATAAACTTCGCGCGCCTAACCTCTTCACCTCCCGCGAGGTCAAAGATAATGAATGCAGAGACCCCGACAAAAAGGCTGCGGGCCTGCAAGACACGAAACAACACAACAGCGGAAACACGGACTCGAGTTCAGCTCGAAATATACCGCAATACTATTCACAGTTTCTTATATGACGCTTTTGTTTCTTTGTTGTTTACACATGATTTTTATGATTATTATGCAGCATTTTAGACGTCCCTTGTTTTAAACAGTAAAACTCTTCCTCACCACCTGTTCCTAACATTAGGTACCGGCTGCCTTTGATGAGTTTCACTCATCACTGGCATGGTCGAATTTCGAGCTTTGATTTTATGGCCGCATGCCTTTGCTGAAGCCAAGCATTTTATACTTGCCGACAAGTCATATTGAGAAGTATTGGAGGAATTGTAGTGTTGCCACCTGTCTGCGAATTGTGTAACTATGTTCTGTATATGATAAGTGTATTTTTTGTTTGGGAAATGTGTTAAAAAATGTTGCGTAAACAATCTTTTATTTGTTTTGTTAATTCCTTTGAATGTAAGTAGCGCCTCAAAATGCAAATTAATAAAAAATTCTATTTTAGATGAAAACTATCTATTTAAAATATATATATAGGCTCTTATTGATTAAACTATGGTTGAAAATCAACATCAGGTATTATGAATCAAAAGGAAAAACATTAAACTTCAAACAAAAATCGAGTACCTCTTTTAGGGGGTTTTTTATACTTTGGTAGAAAAACATCCGGTATTATCAATCATAACCTCAAAAATATTAAACTTAAACAAAAATTGAACACTTCTTTTAGGCTTATTAATTAAATTTGTATCGAAAATCAACATCAGGTATTATCAACAAAGAAACAAATATTGAACATCTGTGTTTGGTTAAATTAAATTCAACATCAATCAAAGTGAATCTCAATCAAGTACTTTATGTATCACTAGATTTTGCCATTTCCACAAGTTTTTCTCCGTCACTGCTTTGCAAAACTGATAAAATTTCTGAACAAGACGGTTCAAAATTGATCGAGTCTGAACATTCTGATTCGCTCTTTAGTCCATAAATTATTCAACGGGCTAAAACTTCTCTCGCAAAAAGGCGTTGCTTGTTGCAATTGACGAAACGAAACCAACTCCTTTCTTTAAGTTCTAAAGAAATTGGCCCAGATTTTATCGTTCGGCAAGTCTTCTGGGAGGATCTCAAAAACAGCTAAAAACAGCTTTCAGACTTGTGACTCTGTCTAAAGGTAATCAGTGTCAGCTGCATCTAGAATTTTGAGTATCCCAGGAAGTTCATAGAGTATTTCTCATGTCAATTTCAATTCTTCTGATTTAAGAGACAAAAGCTAAAACTTTTTGTAAATTCCGTCCTCCCGCTGCAAGCACGGAATACTAGGCTTGGCCTCTTGGTCACCGTGGTGAGTTGAGTTAAAAAAAACAACCCTAGTATATGGAATTCCGGGATAGTAACGCATAATTACTGGACACGGGACCAGAAACAAAATTCCGGGACATTCCCAGATTTCCCGGCCATCTGGCAACCCTACCTTACACAAGCATCCCTTACCACCGACGCACGGGATAGTGCAACGAATCAGGTTCTGTTGTCAGTGGACATTAATTAGGTTTTTATTGGCATTTTGCGGTCAAACAAAATTCCGGGAATGCCAGGGCAGTATTAAGGGATAATTTACTTAGGGGAAATAAGCCTATTTTAAAAAGAAAAAAGATTTTATCTTTCTGAAAAAAAAAAGATACGGAGTACAACATTTTGTAGAACTTACGGAATATCATTTAGAAGGAAATTTGAAGCGTTCGAAATGTAGTGCAATAATAAGATGTTTTAAGTGGACAGCAAAGTAGGAAATGAGTGTTTTAGAAATAATGGGCGAAGAAAGAGGAGACAGGATAGAGGACATTTGCAGGAGTGTGGGATTGGTTAAATTGTCAGAATATAAGAAGCTTATAAATGAAATATATACATATATATATATAGATATATATACTGGTTATTGCTTTACGCCTTGTGACGTCGATGTCACAGAGGCCGGAGAAAGGTCTAGGGGCAAGGAACGGCAAGAAATTCGGCCATTGCCTTTTGAAGGAACCATCACGACATTCGTCTGGAGTGATTTGAGGAAACCCAAATCTGGATGGCTGGACGGGAATTCGAACCTACGTCCTCCCGAATGAGAGGCCAAAACATTAACCGTTCACCTACCATGCTCGGTTTGAGGATGTAGATTGTAAAGGGTATTAACGCAAGATTAGGAAGAGGTGGAGGAGTGCATCAAATCAATAGAGAGACTGATGACAGAAAATAAAAATAATAAAATTTTTAATCCTCGATATATTAGTAAAATTGTATTCTAACTCTCAGAATGAAAACTATTTTTTCTGCTTTGTACCTCGTCGACGTCGAGGTCATTAAAGGCGAATGAGGATGTGGGCATGGGCGTATCCAGTGAGGGGCAGAGGGGGGGGGCAGTAGGGAGGACTTGTCTTTCCTGGGACAAAAGATCTTAAGCCGGCCCCGGAAGAGACTCCACTCGTCCGCGTGACGCCACAGTTGGATGGCGGGAAATTCTAATGGACCAATGGCGGCCAAGGTCGTATGACGTCACACGTTAGTTCCCCGACCGCCCGCCCAGATGGCACCATCTCCCAAGGGCTTAATTTCTAGTTCATTTGGTGGCGGCTAGATGGCGTTCGGTGGCAGTATTTCCGGCGCGCTTTGCGAAATGTGTACACTGTTTATCTCTGTTTACTAAGCGTGACGAAATATGTATTCCTAGCGTCCTGTTAAGCAAGCACTGACCATCTTGGCTACTATCGACACACAGTAAAATATTTTCTTCGGTACTTAACCGTAAATCATTGCAATTTTACTAAAAACAAAAAAAGTCCACATTAAAACGACCTCGGCAGTGTTGGGGCTAGAGTGCCGAAGGTCGCCGGTTCGAGTCCGGCAGCGGTGTTTAAGTGTTTTGTGAAAAAGCCGCAAAGTTACATAATTTCCACGCCTAAAAAAATAATTTGAAAAGCATACATTCTTCCTCTTAACGTTCGATATGGAAAAAAACAGTCATAAACTCCAGATATAAAACCGAGTAAGAATTCTATGTGTACCTGTTTTCATGAAATTATTTAGCGTTCTGGCCTTGCATTCGGGAGGACGGCGGTTCCGGGGCATCCAGATTTGGGTTTTCCATGGTTTCCAAAATCACTCCAGGCAAATGCCGGGATGCTTCCTTTAAAAGACCATGGCCGAATTCCTTGCCCCCCTTCCTTTCCCGTCTCTAAAGACTTCGAGTCCGGCCGCGGTGTTTAAGTGTTTTGTGGAAAAGCCGCAAAGTTACGTAATTTCCACGCCTCGAAAAGCATAAATGTTTCCTTTTAACGGGAAAAAAAGCGTCATAAACTCCAGATATAAATTCTATGTGTACCTGTTTTCATGAAATTATTTAGCGTTCTTGCCTCTCATTCGGGAGGACGGAGGTTCCAGGCATCCATGGTTTCCCCCAGGTGAATGCCGGGGATGCTACCTTCAAAAGGCCATGGCCGAATTCCTTCCCATCCTTTCCCGTCTCTAAAGACCTCGCTGTTAACATAAATTCCGTTCATCAAAGCAGGCAGACATTAAAAATTAATTCACCGACGAAGAGACTGGAAACAATCTCACTTTTTCACATCATGATGGACTCATTATGAACAATATAATATAACTCACGAGTGTCACCTACAGACCGTGTATTTTAAAGGATGTATTAAATTATGTGTAATGAAACACAGACACTTTTTGGACTCAAAGAGGCATTGAAGGGGTTTACTGATGGATGTAAGTATAACCTCGATTGGTTGTGAGCCTCTAAACTAAAGCAAAGTTGTCGATTTGAAAACCAGACTCGTAATTGTTGCCATCCAGGTCAAACCTTTGTCGTTTGTCTATCCAGGCCAATCTATGTATCAATTCTGTTATGCTTTCGTAAGCAATCACAAATTGAGTGTCCTTAGCTGTACTTTGTCTAAAATTCCAATAAATCCCTTGTGACACAGTCAGTGATTGACACCTTTAACTGTATTTTACAGTACAGCACTTATGTTCCAGGAACGAAATACCGTCTGTTAATCTTACTAATTTCACACCTGTGGAATCTAAGTACGCCAGTCCTATGTGATAAAAAAATCGAGTCACGCTAAGCACAGAACATGCCTGAGACCATCGCCTGTGACCAAGGTGGAGATATAGAAGATTTACACACTCCCTTATAGAAGAAATCCAGTGCACTATTCCTATCGTGTGAGAAGCAGAATAATATACGAGATTACTTTTGCATGGGCAGGCACAGATCAGTCGATTCTTTTTACTTGTGTCAGACATATAGCCGTATACCGAAACAGTTGGTTAGAGACAATGCTAACTTGATCGTAATCTTTAAATTTTTCAATAAATCAGGACCCAGGGGAGTTCTCCATTCGGTTTAAAATGTTCCCATCTAACACCAACCTTCGGATTCAGGACCAAGTGTGACATTTGTTTATAATTGCATGCTTCATCCAACTAACCACGATAAAAGTGACATAATGCCGTTAGCTAACTTGGTCATCAAACAGTCATCATAACCCACATTTTCATAGAAGACCCCCACACATCGACAAGTATCCATAGGTGCAGACACTAGTTCTATTGCGCCGAAGATAGCACCCACGCTTGATGAATATTTTCCACTAATAAATCTAGCTGCCATATTTTGCACCTTGCATTTGATGTACTAAAAATGTGGACTCCATACTACACTATTTACAAACAATGGTCTGATTGTTGGGTTTGTATCCAAGTCCTTCGCTTCTCTGGTACATTCCCTCATCACCCTCTCTGTTAAATGATTTTTATGTAGTGAAAAACGTGAGAAACACAATTCGTATGCCAACACAACCGGCAGTAAACTGTAAAGAGTACAGTCAAATGGGAGATTGCCTAAGCCCTGAAGCAATGGTTAGAAGCACACGTTGATGGTGAGCATAATTCTATAACCATATAACCGAGCGTGGTGGGGTAACGGATAGCGTTCTGGCCTCGCATTCGGGAGGACGGCGGTTCGAATCCCCGTCCGGGCATCCAGATTTCGGTTTTCCATGGTTTCCCCAAATCACTCCAGGTGAATGCCGGGATGCTTCCTTCAAAAGGCCATGGCCGAATTCCTTCCCATTCCTTGCCCCCATCCTTTCCCGTCTCTAAAGACCACGTTGTTAAAAAGGGACGTTAAACTGTTACAAAAAAAAAAAGACTCAAATTAACAGAGGAAGTAGACACACGCACACACTTGTACATACATACAGCGAGGTCGACAGAACTAACAGCAAGCATCATGGAAACGATGAAGTGGGGGCAGAATTGTCGTTACCACTGATTAACTGGACAGAACTATCGTTACCAAAATCATCAGACAGACGAGGTATCACCATACTTACGCTTACATGCACAAAGAGAGATGCAGATACACATGTCCAAGACTACAGAGAGTTCAACACAACTACCGGTACCAATCATGGAAACAAAAAAGTGGTGTAGTACTCTCTTGCATCATGACTGGCTGAAAAACAGAAGTCTCCTTACATATCATCAGCCTGGCGAGATAGAAGGTGTGCAAAAGATGGCATGTTTTCACCATAAACCTAAGTGTTTATACCATAAATAGTGTTCATCACGCCCCAGTTGATTACATTTACCATCAACATGTCTCTCCCACACCGCAACCCTGCCTACCATTCAGTAAAAAGTGACCCCAGTACCATGAGTTGCAATAGACACTTGACTATCAGACAGATATCATAACCCGCATATTCAAACTAGGTCTCAGCCACAAATCTATACATCTCCATGCACAAGCACAAACAAACATAAGTGGAGGGACAGCAAAATCATACACCCAGACAGACGTGTTTATAGAAGGTATCACTATATTAACGCATACAGACACAGAGAGAGACGCACAAACACTCACATTTCCATGCCTACAGCGAGCTAGACACAATAACCAGCCCAATCATGGCGACGAAAAAATGGGGTAGAACACCCATGGCTCATAACTGACCAAAAAATCATCAGTAACATATGTTCCAGGCATCATACTCTTCACATCAACATCATCTCATTTATTTCGCACTACAGACCTCACTACCATCCAGTATCATGTGTGCTAGGTACAAAACTGTTCACATCAGCCCCAACACGTCTATCCCACACCTAAGCTTTTTCTGCCATTCAGTAACATGTGCCCCCCATGTACCACGAGTAGCAGTAGACACTTGGTCATCAGACAGATATTATAACTCCCATATTCATACTAGGTCTTACCCACAAATCCATACGTCACCTCACACAAGCATAAGTGCAGGAACAGCACAACCAGACAAACGAGATAAAGGAAGGTATCACCACATTTACGCAAAAAAAAACACACAGAGATAGAGGCGCATACACACGTACAGACACATATATCCATGCCTACAGCGAGCTCAACACAACAACCAGCCCAATCATGGCAAAGAAAAAGTGGGACAGAACCCCCATGGCTCAAGACTGACAAAAAAATCATCATTAACATGTGTTCCAAGTAACAAACTCCTCACATCAAAATCATATCATTTAACTCACACTACAGACCTCTCTGCCATTCAGTATCGTTGGTAATATGTACAAAGCTGTTCACATGATCAGCACCACCTCTATCCCACGCCACAAGCCATTTCTGCTGTTCAGTAATATTTGTCCGACATACCACGAGTATCAGTAGGCACATGCTCATCAGTCAAATATCATAACTCCCATACTAATACTAGGTCTCACACACTAATCCATACATCACCACACACAAGCACTCACAAACAACCATCAGACAGACGTTAGAGTGTGTGCAATGGATGATATGTTTTTGCCATACACCTGAGTACTTATCACATTAACAATTAATTACATCAACACACCCTAGGTAGCCAGTCATTGTGAAATCTCAAAGTCGAATAGAATCCTATCGTGATAGACACACAACCACAGCCTTTACTGCCATTCAGTAACATTTACCCCAGGTACCACAAGTAGCAGTAGACATCTGGTCATCAGACAGATATCATAACTCCCATATTCATACTAGGTCTCAACCAAAAATCTGTACGTCACCTCACACAAGCAAGGTATCACCACATTTACGAAAAAAACACACAGAGATAGACGCATACACACGTTCATTTCCAGGCCTACAGCGATCTCGACTCAACAACTAGCCCAATCATGGCAACGAAAAAGTGGAACAGAACACCCATGACTGGCCAAAAATCATAGAAAGACACACATAAACACATACATACACACTAACATGTCAATGCATTCAAACAGTTCCATTCATCACCACACATAACTGGAGGAAAAAACTGAAGAGTTACAGCATGTGTGAAGTTTGAAATCACAGCCACATCTCTCCCACACCGCTACCCTTTATGTCATTTAGTAAAATGTGACCCAGGTACCATGAGTTACAATAGACACTTGTCTATCAGACAGATATCATAACCTCCATATTCATACTAGGTCTCACCCACAAACCCATACGTCTCCACACAAGCACAAATATATGGGAGGAACAGCAATTCATACGTCCAGATAAATGAGTTTAAGGAAAGTATCACCATACTTACGCACACAGACACATACATATATCATATCCATGCCTACAGCGAGCTCAACACAACAACCAGCCCAATCATGGAAAAGAAAAAGTGGGACAGAACCCCCATGGCTCAAGACTGACGAAAAAAATCATCATTAACATGTGTTCCAAGTAACAAACTACTCACATCAAAATCATATCATTTAACTCACACTACAGACCTCTCTGCCATTCAGTATCGTTGGTAATATGTACAAATCTGTTCACATGATCAGCACCACCTCTATCCCACGCCACAAGCCTTTTCTGCTATTCAGTAATATTTGCCCCACGTACCACGAGTATCAGTAGTCTCATGGTCATCAGACAAATATCATAACTCCCATACTCATACTAGACCTCACACACAAACATAACTGACCAAAAAACCATCAGACAGACGTTAGAGTGTGTGCAAAGGATGACATGTTTTTGCCATACACCTCAGTACTTATCACATTATCAATTAATTACATCTACACATAGGTAGCCAGTCATTGTGAAATCTCAAAATCGAATATAATCCTATCGTGATAGACACACAGCCACATAGAAAGACACACACTTACATGTCCATGCATACACACAGATGACTGAACACCCTAGGTCGAGACTGAATAGCTACAGGATGTGCGAAATATTTCATTTCTTTGCCACAAACCTCGGTGCTCATCATACCCAAATGATTACATCTACATAGGTGGCCACTGATGGAAACATCTCAAGTAGACTCCTACCACCATAATTACACACATAACCACACAGGAACAAGTACACACACATATGTCCATGCATATACCACAATTTCATAAGTTACCACATACATACAAGTAACTGCAGGAAAGGGACCCGACACACGACGTCCACACTAAGGTGTTACATGATAGGCAGATGATAGCATGTCTTTACAATACATCTCAGTGCTCACCACACATACTTGATTTTTAATGTGCCATCAGTATAGCTGGTGGCTGGAACTAACCTCTTGGCAATGTTTGGCCAAAGGTCATTTGTTAATAGCAGCTCATCAAAGACAAATTTTGAGTGAACCTGCCCGGGCGGGCGCGGCGGGAGGTGGCCACCCTTCCCCACTGCGGACCGAAATACCGCAATTCGCCGGTCTAAAAGCGCGGACCGCGTTGGTTTACCGGAGTTTCCCGACCGGGACCTATTACCGGTAACCGCATTTTTAGGACCGGACTGAAGACCGGAGTTTCCCGACCGGACCTATTACCGGTAACCGCATTTTTAGGACCGACTGAAGACCGGAGTTTCCCGACCGGACCTATTACCGGTAACCGCATTTTTAGGACCGGACTGAAGACCGGATTTCATTGCGCTAGTAAGCGGTTATATGCGCCGGTATACCGACCTACATGATGTACGCGTCCGCTGTGAGGAAGGGTGGCCACCTCCCGCCGCGCCCGCCCGGGCAGGTTCACCCAAAATTTGTCTTTGATGAGCTGCTATTAACAAATGACCTTTGGCCAAAAATTGCCAAGAGCTTAGTTCCAGCCACCAGCTATACTGATGGCACATTAAAAATCAAGTATGTGTGGTGAGCACTGAGATGTATTGTAAAGACATGCTATCATCTGCCTATCATGTAACACCTTAGTGTGGACGTCGTGTGTCGGGTCCCTTTCCTGCAGTTACTTGTATGTATGTGGTAACTTATGAAATTGTGGTATATGCATGGACATATGTGTGTGTACTTGTTCCTGTGTGGTTATGTGTGTAATTATGGTGGTAGGAGTCTACTTGAGATGTTTCCATCAGTGGCCACCTATGTAGATGTAATCATTTGGGTATGATGAGCACCGAGGTTTGTGGCAAAGAAATGAAATATTTCGCACATCCTGTAACTATTCAGTCTCGACCTAGGGTGTTCAGTCATCTGTGTGTATGCATGGACATGTGAGTGTGTGTCTTTCTATGTGGCTGTGTGTCTATCACGATAGGATTATATTCGACTTTGAGATTTCACAATGACTGGCTACCTATGTGTTGATGTAATTAATTGATAATGTGATAAGTACTGAGGTGTATGGCAAAAACATGTCATCCTTTGCACACACTCTAACGTCTGTCTGATGGTTTTTTGGTCAGTTATGTTTGTGTGTGAGGTCTAGTATGAGTATGGGAGTTATGATATTTGTCTGATGACCATGTGACTACTGATACTCGTGGTACGTGGGGCAAATATTACTGAATAGCAGAAAAGGCTTGTGGCGTGGGATAGAGGTGGTGCTGATCATGTGAACAGATTTGTACATATTACCAACGATACTGAATGGCAGAGAGGTCTGTAGTGTGAGTTAAATGATATGATTTTGATGTGAGGAGTTTGTTACTTGGAACACATGTTAATGATGATTTTTTCGTCAGTCTTGAGCCATGGGGGTTCTGTCCCACTTTTTCTTTTCCATGATTGGGCTGGTTGTTGTGTTGAGCTCGCTGTAGGCATGGATATATGTGTCTGTGTGCGTAAGTATGGTGATACTTCCTTAAACTCATTTATCTGGACGTATGAATTGCTGTTCCTCCCATATGTTTGTGCTTGTGTGGAGACGTATGGGTTTGTGGGTGAGACCTAGTATGAATATGGAGGTTATGATATCTGTCTGATAGACAAGTGTCTATTGTAACTCATGGTACCTGGGTCACATGTTACTAAATGACAGAAAGGGTTGCGGTGTGGGAGAGATGTGGCTGTGATTTCAAACTTCACACATCCTGTAACTCTTCAGTTTTTCCTCCAGTTATGTGTGGTGATGAATGGAACTGTTTGAATGCATTGACATGTTAGTGTGTATGTATGTGTTTATGTGTGTCTTTCTATGATTTTTGGCCAGTCATGGGTGTTCTGTTCCACTTTTTCGTTGCCATGATTGGGCTAGTTGTTGAGTCGAGATCGCTGTAGGCCTGGAAATGAACGTGTGTATGCGTCTCTATCTCTGTGTGTTTTTTTCGTAAATGTGGTGATACCTTGCTTGTGTGAGGTGACGTACAGATTTTTGGTTGAGACCTAGTATGAATATGGGAGTTATGATATCTGTCTGATGACCAGATGTCTACTGCTACTCGTGGTACCTGGGGTAAATGTTACTGAATGGCAGTAAAGGCTGTGGTTGTGTGTCTATCACGATAGGATTCTATTCGACTTTGAGATTTCACAATGACTGGCTACCTAGGGTGTGTTGATGTAATTAATTGTTAATGTGATAAGTACTCAGGTGTATGGCAAAAACATATCATCCATTGCACACACTCTAACGTCTGTCTGATGGTTGTTTGTGAGTGCTTGTGTGTGGTGATGTATGGATTAGTGTGTGAGACCTAGTATGAGTATGGGAGTTATGATATTTGACTGATGAGCATGTGCCTACTGATACTCGTGGTATGTCGGACAAATATTACTGAACAGCAGAAATGGCTTGTGGCGTGGGATAGAGGTGGTGCTGATCATGTGAACAGCTTTGTACATATTACCAACGATACTGAATGGCAGAGAGGTCTGTAGTGTGAGTTAAATGATATGATTTTGATGTGAGGAGTTTGTTACTTGGAACACATGTTAATGATGATTTTTTTTTCAGTCTTGAGCCATGGGGGTTCTGTCCCACTTTTTCTTTGCCATGATTGGGCTGGTTGTTGTGTTGAGCTCGCTGTAGGCATGGATATATGTGTCTGTGTGCGTCTCTCTCTGTGTCTGTATGCGTAAGTATGGTGATACCTTCCTTAAACTCATTTATCTGGACGTATGAATTGCTGTTCCTCCCATATGTTTGTGCTTGTGTGGAGACGTATGGGTTTGTGGGTGAGACCTAGTATGAATATGGAGGTTATGATATCTGTCTGATAGACAAGTGTCTATTGTAACTCATGGTACCTGGGTCACATGTTACTAAATGACAGAAAGGGTTGCGGTGTGGGAGAGATGTGGCTGTGATTTCAAACTTCACACATCCTGTAACTCTTCAGTTTGGATCTAGCATGTTCAGTCTCTTTCCTCCAGTTATATGTGGTGATGAATGGAACTGTGTGAATGCATTGACATGTGAGTGTGTATGTGTGCCTTTCTATGATTTTTGGCCAGTCATGGGTGTTCTGTTCCACTTTTTCGTTGCCATGATTGGGCTAGTTGTTGAGTCGAGATCGCTGTAGGCATGGAAATGTACGTGTGTATGCGCCTCTATCTCTGTGTGTTTTTTTTGCGTAAATGTGGTGATACCTTCCTTTATCTCGTTTGTCTGGATGTATGATGTGCTGTTCCTGCACTTATGCTTGTGTGAGGTGACGTATGGATTTGTGGGTAAGACCTAGTATGAATATGGGAGTTATAATATCTGTCTGATGACCAAGTGTCTACTGCTACTCGTGGTACATGGGGGGCACATGTTACTGAATGGCAGAAAAAGCTTAGGTGTGGGATAGACGTGTTGGGGCTGATGTGAACAGTTTTGTACCTAGCACACATGATACTGGATGGTAGTGAGGTCTGTAGTGCGAAATAAATGAGATGATGTTGATGTGAAGAGTATGATGCCTGGAACATATGTTACTGATGATTTTTTGGTCAGTTATGAGCCATGGGTGTTCTACCCCATTTTTTCGTCGCCATGATTGGGCTGGTTATTGTGTCTAGCTCGCTGTAGGCATGGAAATGTGAGTGTTTGTGCGTCTCTCTCTGTGTCTGTATGCGTTAATATAGTGATACCTTCTATAAACACGTCTGTCTGGGTGTATGATTTTGCTGTCCCTCCACTTATGTTTGTTTGTGCTTGTGCATGGAGATGTATAGATTTGTGGCTGAGACCTAGTTTGAATATGCGGGTTATGATATCTGTCTGATAGTCAAGTGTCTATTGCAACTCATGGTACTGGGGTCACTTTTTACTGAATGGTAGAAAGGGTTGCGGTGTGGGAGAGACATGTTGATGGTAAATGTAATCAACTGGGGCGTGATGAACACTATTTATGGTATAAACACTTAGGTTTATGGTGAAAACATGCCATCTTTTGCACACCCTCTATCTCGCCAGGCTGATGATATGTAAGGAGACTTCTGTTTTTCAGCCAGTCATGAGGCAAGAGAGTACTACACCACTTTTTTTTGTTTCCATGATTGTTGCCGGTAGCTATACTGAACTCTCTGTAGACTTGGACATGTGTATCTGCGTCTGTCTTTGTGGATGTAAGCATAAGTATGGCGGTACCTGACTTTAACTCGTCTGTCTGATGATTTTTGTAACGATAGTTCTGTCCAGATAATCAGTGGTAACGACAATTCTGCCCCACTTCATCGTTTTCATGATGCTTGCTGTTAGTTCTATTGACCTCGCTGTATGCATGTACAAGTGTGTGCGTGCGCGCGCGTGTGTGTGTGTGTATGTGTGTGTCTTCTTCCTCTGTGGGAGTTCTATCTTGGTGCTGGTTGTTCTGTCGACCTCGCTGTAGGCATGGAAATGTGCGTGTGTCATCCCTCTGTGGATTTGAGTCTAGAATTATGCTCACTATCAACGTGTGCTTCTAACCATTGATTCAGGGCTTAGGCAGTCTCCCATTTCATTGTGCTCTTTACAGTTTACTGCTGTTTGTGTTGGCATGTGAATTGTGATTCTCACTACATAAAAATCATTTAACAGAGAGGGGTGATGTACCAGAGAAGCGAACGACTTGGGTACAAACCCACAGTCAGACCATTGCTTGTGTGGTGTAGTATGGAGTCACATTTTTTGTACATCAAATGCAGGTGCAAAGGAGGGCAGCTAGATTTATCTGTGGAAAATATTCAGTAAGTGACATAATAAAGGAGCTGGAGCTGGTATGTCATTGGAAGATAGGAAGAGTGTTGAGGGCTGTAGGTGGCATATAATGCTGTTAGAATGGATATTGGTGGAATAATTCTGAGTGGTGTATGGAGCCTAAGTTGACCATGACCACAATCTTACACTAGACTTTAGGTGATGAGGCCTGAGTGGATAAAATATCTAAACACCCACTTTGACCAGTCCACATTTTTTTTTTACATCAAATGCAAGATGCAAAAAGGCAGCTAGATTTATCTGTGGAAAATATTCAGTAAGTGACATAATAAAGGAGCTGGGGCTGGGATGTCATTGGAAGATAGGAAGAGTGTTGAGGGGCTGTATGTGGCGTATAATGCTGTTAGCGAACCTCCGTCCTCCCGAATGCGAGGCAAGAACGCTAAATAATTTCAAAAAATAACTCTGTGCGAATAACAAGAGGAAATAAGCGTCAGTACGGCGGAATTCCTATATAATTAATCGTTAATAACAACTCGCGAATTTCTGTCACACCACCATTATTTTAATTTATTAAATTATGTGCAATGAAACAAAGTGAGAATCCAACTAATGTTTTAAACTCAAATAAGTGATTTCCTAATGTATGTGTCTACAACCTCGATGAACTTTGTGTATTTTTTTTTAACTGCTTAACGTCTCTCTAACAACGTGGTCTTTAGAGGCGGGAAAGGAATGGGAATGAATTCGGTCATGGCCTTTTGAAGGTAGCATCCCCGGCATTCACTTGGAGACACACAATTTCATTACCCCTAATTTTGAAATTTGTCCTGGTGGAGGAACATCAAAGAGGCACCGGCTGCGGGATGTAATCAGCCATATGCTATATGGAAGGCTCTAAACAGACTAAGAACTGAAGTGTCCCGATGTAAATATAATATTTAAAAAATGGGGGTGCACTAATGACAACGATCTATGTGAATGTGGTGAGCTTCAGAACCCACAACATCTTCTGATATGCAGGAATCTCCCTGAAACCTGCAATATCGACGACCTTTACAGGGCAAACGAGAAGGGCATCAAGATTGCGGAATTCTGGTCACATTATATATAATTGTGTTTATAGTTAATATTAATTAATTAATGTTATTTGTTTTTTCAACTTGTTATGTCCTGGACACGAGAAATATAAATAAAATATAAATACCCCTAATTTAATACATCCTTTAAAATACACGGACTGTAGGTGACACTCGTGAGTTATATTATATTGTTCATAATGAAAAAGTGAGTTTGTTTCCCGTCTCTTCGTCGGTGAATTAATTTTTAATGTCTGCCTGCTTCGATGAACGGAATTTATGTTAACAGCGAGGTCTTTAGAGACGGGAAAGGATGGGAAGGAATTCGGCCAGGGCATTTTGAAGGTAACATCCCCGGCATTCACTTGGAGTGATTTTGGGAAACCATGGATGCTGGAACCTCCGTCCTCCCGAATGAGAGGCAAGAACGCTAAATAATTTCATGAAAACAGGTACACATAGAATTTATATCTGGAGTTTATGACGCTTTTTTTCCCGTTAAAAGGAAACATTTATGCTTTTCGAGGCGTGGAAATTACGTAACTTTGCGGCTTTTCCACAAAACACTTAAACACCGCGGCCGGACTCGAAGTCTTTAGAGACGGGAAAGGAAGGGGGGCAAGGAATTCGGCCATGGTCTTTTAAAGGAAGCATCCCGGCATTTGCCTGGAGTGATTTTGGAAACCATGGAAAACCCAAATCTGGATGCCCCGGAACCGCCGTCCTCCCGAATGCAAGGCCAGAACGCTAAATAATTTCATGAAAACAGGTACACATAGAATTCTTACTCGGTTTATATCTGGAGTTTATGACTGTTTTTTTCCATATCGAACGTTAAAAGGAAGAATGTATGCTTTTCAAATTATTTTTTTAGGCGTGGAAATTATGTAACTTTGCGGCTTTTTCACAAAACACTTAAACACCGCGGCCGGACTCGAACCGGCGACCTAGCCCCAACACTGCCGAGACGTTTTAATGTGGACTTTTTTTGTTTTTAGTAAAATTGCAATGATTTACGCTTAAGTACCGAAGAAAATATTTTACTGTGTGTCGATAGTAGCCAAGATGGTCAGTGCTTGCTTAACAGGACGCTAGGAATACATATTTCGTCACGCTTAGTAAACAGAGATAACAGTCGTTGAAACAGTGTACACATTTCGCAAAGCGCGCCGGAAATAATGCCACCGAACGCCATCTAGCCGCCACCAAATGAACTAACGGCAAAGAAATTAAGCCCTTGGGAGATGGTGCCATCTGTGCGGCCGATCGGTGAACTAACGGCGGCCATCTTGGTCGCCCCAAACGGGGGGCGGCCATGTTGTGACGTCACGCGACCGTGCTGCCACCTGGCGGTGTTTTTGAATCCGCCTTCTTCTCCTACTCTGATCGGCTTCTGAGCAAAGCCTTCTGTCATCCTATTTTGATTAAACATCATGTCAAAATTTCTATTTTTTTTTAATGGCTTTTAGCCGAATACGCGATATAGGCATTTGCAGACTTTTTTAATTTTTACTATCACCATTGTATTTATCATTTACTTCAAGCGTTGTGTTGCTTTCAGTGTGTAATATAAAACAAGGTGAACGAGATATTTTATTAAAACACTGGGTTCCTGGGCTGAGCTCATCTCAGCTCCACTGAGCTGTACCTGACATGTCAAAACTCTCATATAGTTCGTATGTTTAGTATGCTGACAAGGAATATTTTGTTTGTTATTTTGCTTATGGCTTTGCGCCAGGTCGACGGGGACGAGCATCGAAAGGAATTCGGCCATGTCCTTTTGAAGGAACTACCCTGGCATTCGCCTGGAGTGATTTAGGGAAACCGCGGATAACCGAAATCAGGACGGCCAGACGGGGACTTGAAGCCGGGTCCTCCTGCGTTATCGCGGACCCATTATGTTAGTCACAGCCATGGTGGCATCGTTCGTATTTGAATCGTTTAGCCTAGTTTCCTATTTTTAAGGTTATTGACTAGTACATACATTACCTCCTTCTTTGGT
>CM061918.1:41270023-41330003 GCA_031002005.1 Vandiemenella viatica | reverse complement strand
AATTAAACAGAATCCAAAAAGTTTCTTGAAAGGAGTGCTCATCTCAAATACAGAGTCATCTTTGATGTAAAAGCGTGTAGTCACAGCATGACAGACATTGCTGCATGGTGACCAAGATCAGCGTTTTATTAGTATAGATTATAGTTTCTTTTTTAAAATTAATTATATGTGTTTATGAATAATTGTTTTGATGTATGTATATTAATCCGCGTAACAGTAGGCTATCTACAAATATGATTTCCAAAAGCCTTGGCGTAGCGATTATATAGTAGTGTAAGAACCTTTGGCTGGTTACAGCTGGTCCGAAGTGCGCGCACATCCATTGTAGCCAGACGTGTGTGAAAGACGGAAAGTCTATCATTTAGAGAGTTGAATTTTTCATTTTGATTTGCGGTTACTGCAAGAAGTCCTGTAAAGAATAATTAAATATTGATTTTGACTAACGGTGTTAAATAAATAGAGCGATTATTTCTTTTGGAACAGTGATTTTCATTTCGATAGTAACAATTATTCTATCATTTCGGCGAATCCAAATTAATTAAGAGCATTTTACTTTAATTACTAATTGTGCAGCAGCTTGAATGAATTCGTGACGAGAGGGGCCTAGCAAACATTATCACTAAACCCCCCTCCCAATCATTTTACATTATTAATCTACTATTATTATCATTATTGAATTATATTGCATTTATTAATTATAAGTATCCTGAATAATTGCATTAATGTTTGTAACTTGATATATATTATTATTGGGTTTCCAAGGCTGTTGTTTGATTAGAAAACGGGGTAGCATAGAGCATGGGCATAGAGTTGTTATATTTAAGTAACAATCTTTGACGCTGGTCAGCACAGCTGGACGGACAGCGATTCCTGATTTGGCGCCGACATTGAAGCATGACTGGGGCAGGGGTAGGGCGCGGTGCAGTGTGCGTGTCGCTTACTCACGAGCCAAAAATAGTCTGTGAAATGTACTTGAAACTAGTTTTTATAAACATAAGTTTTTAAAAAGTTGTTTCAAAGAACGGTATTAATTAAATTCAGTAGTATTTCATTTCTAGACGTTGTCATAATACCTCTCAATTTGTTTGGCACTGATATGCCGGGAAATCGTAATTAAAAACATCCGAGCTAACGGCTGCTATGTGTTGAGAGAGGAGAATTGGGCCGTTCTTGTGTAAATAACATGCCATCATCCACTAACGGAGTGGTTAACACGCAACTGGCTGACCATTTCCAGCATAATTGATAGCTCACATTTAGCGATCAACATCAGATTAGTTCACAGCTTTTTCATCCACAACATGCTGTGTTTTCTACAGTGTGGAGATGTTATTAAACCATCTCCTTCTGCAGTACCACAACTAAAGCCAGGGTCTCTAACTTATCCGCGTGAGGTGGTTACGTGAACACGAAAAAAACACCGTCGGCAGACAATAGTGCGTATTGTACATAGTCGGGTAACTGAGTTGGTGAGCTTAGTACTCACCGAGTCTGACAAGAGTCCCGGCTCCTTCATTCCATCTCTCAGCGGCTGCACTCCTCCTGCAAACAAAGGAATTCAGGTTAGCAACAAGGAACACAGACCGCAAAAAACCGCTGTAATTAGTATCACTAGTTTAATCGCTCGTCAAAACTGTCAGAAGCAGTAGTAATTTGTCCTGGAAAATTTTCTAATGAAAAACGAGTAACAATTAATTACTATCTTTTTCATAGTTTTTTTCCTTGGTGTGAGTAGATTCTCGGAGTATTTAGCTACGATACTATTAAATAACTCCATTTGATTTTAAATTAATTTTTTTTTGTTATGAAAAGTTTCTAAGCAAAATGTAATTTCAAAAACAAATAACTATTATTTATTAATATATTTCAAAATTACCTACGTTTTATGTATACTTTCTTTGAGTTGTTTTATAAAAGTCCCTGTTTGTCCTTTCTCATTAGAGGCGGGAAAAGACTGAGGGCCAGCAACGGGACGGAATTTGGCCATGACCTTTTGAAGGAACCATCCCGGCATTCGTCTGGAGTGATTTCTGGAAACCATGGAAAACCAAAATCTGGATAGCCGGACGCGGGTTCGAACCATCGCTCTTCCGGATGCGAGCCAGAGAATTACCGCAAATTATAACGAACGTTGCATTTTTCAAATCTCTGCTTCGCATTATTATTTTTATCTCTGCTTTTCGTATTTCTGTGCAGTTACACTCGATTTATGAATGTAAGTGTAAATAAAATCAAATTCAATTATTTATCTGAAATTTAAACTTCATTTTAACAATATAAAATCAGTAAAATCAATGCATTTATTGTTAGAATTTTGCTAGGCTGCAGTGGCGGCCAGTGTAATACTTCGCGCATCATCGGATTCACCGAAGGTTACCGAGCTATGGGGTTCACGTCCAGTCTTCAGTCGTAACGCATTTTACTACAGTAGATTAATTGTGATGGAGCTAGTGCCACGGCGGCAATCTGCCGTCAAACAGAGACACCGTCAAACCTACTTAAGATTCATACGTATTTTTAATTTAAAGTATTTGAATGACGTGGTTAGACGAAAACAACATTAAGAGAGTCAACGTAAGTGATGGTACAATACTTTGACATTGCGCGTAGAAGCGAGGAAATACTATGGGTAATAATAGTTTCCCATTTGAGGTGACAGATGAGAGCTAACAAAACCTATGTGTAAAAACTAGATTAAAATAGTGACGATTTTTTTTTCAGAATGGCGGCAGAAATAATATCTTTTGTGTTTGAGACCATGGAGGAAGGAAATATATGGAGACGACGCAAGAGACCTTCACCACGCATTGAAGTGAAGCAGGGCGGAGGAGGACTGGGGGGCATGGCCGGAGTGGAGGGGGCATGGCCGCTTCCATACAGACACGGGGAATATGTACAAAAACCTCAAGGGGACTCTAGGATAAAGGTGACGCCGATATCTGGTGATGGGTTATTATGTAACTCGATATGACAAATAAAAAATGAAGAATACAATTTTTTGATATCCTGCTTAGTTTTCGAGATATTCTGTCCCAAATGTGAAATGGTTTTGGTTGAAATTCAGAAGAAGAAATTGGTTAAAGTCAAATTTGATGATGGATTATTATTTAAAAAGACGAGACAAATTAAAAATAAAGAATAAACATTTCGATATCTCACCTAGTTCTAGAGATATACTGTATCAAAAGTGAGGAGTCTTGAGTTGAAATGGAGAAAAAAAATTTCGCAAAAGTCAAATTTAATGATCGATTCTTATGTAACACGACGAGACAAATCGAAAATAAATAATAAAATTTTTCGATATCTTGCTTAGTTTTCGGGATATACTGGGAACATCGCAATTGTTTGGAAGCGCAATATCGCCGCTGCCGCCACTGCGCATGCACGAGCCTGCTTCACCAATTTAACGTCACTTCTCCTATATATTTCCTTCCATGTTTGAGACGAAGTATGACGTAGAGGATCTCTGGCGGAGGAACAGAGGAGAGAATCTTTGGCGAGAGATCTTTGCAACAGCTCGAGGACAGACAATATACATATCATAGAAACAAAAGTTACGCGAATCGCAGACACATGAAGTACTTAAGATCGCACTGTTGCTCCAGGAAATGACAATCCCTGGCCCAAACATTCATAAATTCTTAATTAAGCCATGATGAATCAAAGCTTCACCTATTGGTTCCCATACGAAAATGATAAAATTATTTACGTTTGTAAAATTGGCGACAATACTATTTAAAAGGACATTTCTCTAGTAGCTGTAATTTTAAAGTTGTAGAACCCAAATACAACCAAACTAAAAATGAAAGCAATTAAAGGTAAAATATAAGAGCGAAGAAGGAAAGAGAAATCAGAAGAAAAATATAAATTAGGCCCTAAATATAGCAATATTATTAAACGTACGGATCAATAATAAAAAAATGTTTTGAGGAGTGTTACTAAACACCAAGACGAATAATAAGTTGTTACCAGGTTCCAAAGCTACAGTTACCGGAAAATGAATTCAGATCACGTTATTCAAGAAGTATCTTAATCTGTACAAACAACCAACCACTTTATCACAAGGCACAAAGAACACATTAGGTCACAACGTTTTAGGATCTGACAACTATCATCTTTTTTTTTTTTTTTTTTTTACTTATGGCTTTACGCCTCGTCGACGTAGAGGTCATTAGAGGCAGTATGGGACTGGAGACTGGAAGGAATTTGGCCATGGCCTTTTTGAAGGAAGTATCCCGACATTCGCCTGTAGTGATTTGGGGGAAACCACGGAAACCCAAATCTGGATGCCCGGACGGGGATTCGAACCGGCGTTCTCCCGAATGTTACGCCACAGCGTTAACCGCTCATCCACCATGCTCGGTCTATGAGCTTACAACACATATACTGGTATGTAATGTTGTAAATAGTTGCTTCTTGTCTATTACATCGCCCTTACCCCTGGCAAAGTGACAAAAGGCATAAAACTGTCTACCAGTAGGGAATGGCTAACGGAAAAAATTTCAATGCTTTCATTAAAAAAAAAACTGCGGGAAAATCTACAGATAGCACACCAAAAAAATTTTCTACATAGTCCATGGTCAATGTTCAAATTATTTCACAGAAAAAAAAAGAAAATTGCTTGAATTTCAAGAAATTTATCGCATAACCAAACCATAGTAATGATGAAAATAGTGCTAAGAGAATGAAACAAATAATAAACTACTCAGAACACTAAAGAATAATTACGAAACAAAAGCTAGAACACGCAGTAATACTGAAACAAACTATGTAAAACGGACACACCCAGAGAAATATTTTAACACACCGAAACACGGATACAGCAAAATTTAAGGTACGCCGCTGTAAAAACTTGGACAAAGGCCGTATCAGAAACGGAAATAAGCGTATGAAAATCAAAGATTTTTCGACAAAAAATTAATAAAAATCGCGGCATAGTAGGAGGGGATAGCCGATTCAAGCGCACCGCCAGGTGGCAGCACGGTCGCGTGACGTCACACGTTAGTTCCCGATCTGCGGATAGATGCGCTGCACCGTTAGTTCCCCGATCTTCGGATAGATGGCGCTGCACCGTTAGTTCACCGACCGCCCGCACAGATGGCAGCAGCAGTCCTACACCGTTAGTTCACAGATCCGCTGGCAGATGGCAGCCCCCGTTAGTTCTTTGGCATGTATCATTTTGGTCTCCGACAAATATTTGCCACTGCTATCCATCCTGTTCTTGAATGCGGACGTCAGACAAAACTATGGATTCGTCTATCACTTTAGTTCCTAGTGGTCGTCGGGTGTTGCGTATTCCAATTCCACCTTTACCGAGTAACTTAAATATAATTAAAGTCTTATCTTCGAGGAGTTTAAATGGACCCATTGGTTTAAGTAGGACAATGGACGATTAGTTCATCCATAATCGGGAAATCGAGTATGATGGTCTCCATGATGTCACGAATCCACTTCCTCTCAGATGTATACTGTTTGATACAGAAGTGGGTGTTGACGTCACTGCCGGAGTATAAAGGCCATCACACCAGCCCAGCTAGCCCTCAGTTCCCGGTCGGCGATCGTCAAGTCCAGTTCACTATGGCTAGTGAGGTTCTCCTGTTTTCAACATGCTACAAGTTAAACAGCAGTGACACCAAGCGTATCACTGTTTGGTTTGTCACCTAAACTGGAATTTAATCCAGTAGTTGTACTCGAAAAAGTTGGGTACAATAAAGGTCACTCTCACACATGAAGAGTGGGATGTAACTGAGACAGATGGTCTATACAAGTGGTGGCTTTTTCAACAACACTGAGCATCTGCAAACGAGTGTCTCGCTCTGGCAACACACATCTCTTCCCCGAACAGTGGCTGGAGCGAAAACCTATATGGTTTTACAACAATGCTGTGCCTGCCTATGGCGTGTTTCTCGGCGAATCAAACATGGACAACATGGTCGACGCCCTGCCAGCAGTGACCGGCGCCATCAAACACCATGAAGCCCTGGAGTTATCAACGTTACCAAGTACTACAACGAGTTTGTGAATACGTTATCAGTTGAAAGTGATTCGTGACTTCCCCCGTTGTTTCTGTGAATGGCCTGATAGATTTGCATTTTGATAGTGTACATGTCAATGAAGTGTCATACAGCCCCTGTTCAACACTAGTCTATGAACGTTTAAAGTTAGAAATTAAAAGCATATAAAAAACTGTTAGTGTATGACTATGTTTAACGCAAAGTTGAGCAAGATTTCAAAGGAGCTGATGTATTTAGCAGAGGCGGTGATGACGTATGCGGTAATAATTAGTGTCCCTCAGTCCGCTGCGATGTGTCGTCCAGTAATGTTCTTCGCGTCTGTGTACCAGCTTAACGCCGGAGATTCCAAGCGGCTGACTTTCGGTTTGTCACCGCAACGTGATTTCGAGCCTGTTGTGGTACTTGAGAGGGTGGGCTACAACAAAATCACCCTTTCATCCGAAGAATGGGACGTCCTCGCCATGGAGTCGGACGCAGTCTCCAAAATGCTCACCGGCAGCGGCCAGACCAGCATCTCGCTCGGTGAGCATGCTGTATCCTGCCTGTGGTGTCGGGGGTGAAAATGTTATGTTTTCACAACAGCACTGATCCTACCAGCGGCATTTTCCTCGCCAAGTCTACATGGCAGAACCTCATCGACGTGCAGCCTGCAGTGACCGCATCCTTGTCCGCCAGGAAAAAGTGGAGCTACAACGCATCAGTTTACTACAAGGTATTTGTGAATGAGTTGGCGGATAAAGTGATGAGTGACTATTACAAATGTACGGCTTCGGTGACAAAGTTAATCGATGTACACATCGGGGCGTTCACCCTAGTCATGTGTCTTACAGTTCTACAATTGACTATATGCAACTAAAAAATGAAATCATTGCATACAAAAATTTAATTGTACTTGATGATGTCAAAAAAATTGTAACCAGAGAATTTCAATGTGAGTAAATAAAATCATTTTACCAGATTTTTCTTTTATCATTTCACCTATCCTAATTAAATAATAAGATAGAATATATATTTTATAATTAGGATAGGTGAAATGATAAAAGAAAAATCTGGTAAAATGATTTTATTTACTCACATTGAAATTCTCTGGTTACAATTTTTTTGACATCGTCAAGTACAATTAAATTTTTGTATGCAATGATTTCATTTTTTAGTTGCATATAGTCAATTGTAGAACTGTAAGACACATGACTAGGGTGAACGCCACCGATGTGAACATCGATTAACTTTGTCACCGAAGCCGTACATTTGGTAATAGTCACTCATCACTTTATCCGCCAACTCATTCACAAATACCTTGTAGTAAACTGATGCGTTGTAGCTCCACTTTTTCCTGGCGGACAAGGATGCGGTCACTGCAGGCTGCACGTCGATGAGGTTCTGCCATGTAGACTTGGCGAGGAAAATGCCGCTGGTAGGATCAGTGCTGTTGTGAAAACATAACATTTTCACCCCCGACACCACCAGGCAGGATACAGCATGCTCACCGAGCGAGATGCTGGTCTGTCCGCTGCCGGTGAGCATTTTGGAGACTGCGTCCGACTCCATGGCGAGGACGTCCCATTCTTCGGATGAAAGGGTGATTTTGTTGTAGCCCACCCTCTCAAGTACCACAACAGGCTCGAAATCACGTTGCGGTGACAAACCGAAAGTCAGCCGCTTGGAATCTCCGGCGTTAAGCTGGTACACAGACGCGAAGAACATTACTGGACGACACATCGCAGCGGACTGAAGGACACTAATTATTACCACATACGTCATCACCGCCTCTGCTAAATACATCAGCTCCTTTGAAATCTTGCTCAACTTTGCGTTTAACATAGTCATACACTAACAGTTTTTTATATGCTTTAATTTCTAACTTTAAACGTTCATAGACTAGTGTTGAACAGGGGCTGTATGACACTTCATTGACATGTACACTATCAAAATGCAAATCTATCAGGCCATTCACAGAACAACGGGGGAAGTCACGAATCACTTTCACTGATAACGTATTCACAAACTCGTTGTAGTACTTGGTAACGTGATAACTCCAGGGCTTCATGGTGTTGATGGCGCCGGTCACTGCTGGCAGGGCGTCGACCATGTTGTCCCATGTTGATTCGCCGAGAAACACGCCATAGGCAGGCACAGCATTGTTGTAAAACCATATAGTTTTCGCTCCAGCCACTGTTCGGGAAGAGATGGTGTGGTTGCCGAGCGAGACACTCGTTTGCAGATGCTCAGTGTTGTTGAAAAAGCCACCAATTGTATAGACCATCTGTCTCAGTACATCCCACTCTTCATGTGTGAGAGTGACTTTATTGTACCCAACTTTTTCGAGTACAACTACTGGATTAAATTCCAGTTTAGGTGACAAACCAACAGTGATACGCTTGGTGTCACTGCTGTTTAACTTGTAGCATGTTGAAAACAGGAGAACCTCACTAGCCATAGTGAACTGGACTTGACGATCGCCGACCGGGAACTGAGGGCTAGCTGGCTGGTGTGATGGCCTTTATACTCCGGCAGTGACGTCAACACCCACTTCTGTATCAAACAGTATACATCTGAGAGGAAGTGGATTCGTGACATCATGGAGACCATCATACTCGATTTCCCGATTAATGGATGAACTAATCGTCCATTGTCTACTTAAACCAATGGGTCCATTTAAACTCCTCGAAGATAAGACTTTAATTATATTTAAGTTACTCGGTAAAGGTGGAATTGGAATACGCAACACCCGACGACCACTAGGAACTAAAGTGATAGACGAATCCATAGTTTTGTCTGACGTCCGCATTCAAGAACAGGATGGATAGCAGTGGCAAATATTTGTCGGAGACCAAAATGATACATGCCAAAGAACTAACGGGGGCTGCCATCTGCCAGCGGATCTGTGAACTAACGGTGTAGGACTGCTGCTGCCATCTGGGCGGGCGGTCGGTGAACTAACGGTGCAGCGCCATCTATCCGAAGATCGGGGAACTAACGGTGCAGCGCCATCTATCCGCAGATCGGGGAACTAACGTGTGACGTCACGCGACCGTGCTGCCACCTGGCGGTGCGCTTGAATCGGCTATCCCCTCCTACTATGCCGCGATTTTTATTAATTTTTTTGTCGAAAAATCTTTGATTTTAAATCTTCATACGCTTATTTCCGTTTCTGATACGGCCTTTGTCCAAGTTTTTACAGCGGCGTACCTTAATATTTTGCTGTATCTGTGTTAAAATATTTCTCTGGGTGTGTCCGTTTTACATAGTTTGTTTCAGTATTACTGCGTGTTCTAGCTTTTGTTTCGTAATTATTCTTTAGTGTTCTGAGTAGTTTATTATTTGTTTCATTCTCTTAGCACTATTTTCATCATTACTATGGTTTGGTTATGCGATAAATTTCTTGAAATTCAAGCAATTTTCTTTTTTTTTTTCTGTGAAATAATTTGAACATTGACCATGGACTATGTAGAAAATTTTTTTGGTGTGCTATCTGTAGATTTTCCCGCAGTTTTTTATTTTAATGAAAGCATTGAAATTTTTTTCCGTTAGCCATTCCCTACTGGTAGACAGTTTTATGCCTTTTGTCACTTTGCCAGGGGTAAGGGCGATGTAATAGACAAGAAGCAACTATTTACAACATTACATACCAGTATATGTGTTGTAAGCTCATAGACCGAGCATGGTGGATGAGCGGTTAACGCTGTGGCGTAACATTCGGGAGAACGCCGGTTCGAATCCCCGTCCGGGCATCCAGATTTGGGTTTTCCGTGGTTTCCCCCAAATCACTACAGGCGAATGTCGGGATACTTCCTTCAAAAAGGCCATGGCCAAATTCCTTCCAGTCTCCAGTCCCATACTGCCTCTAATGACCTCTACGTCGACGAGGCGTAAAGCCATAAGTAAAAAAAAAAAAAAAAAAAAGATGATAGTTGTCAGATCCTAAAACGTTGTGACCGTAATGTGTTCTTTGTGCCTTGTGATAAAGTGGTTGGTTGTTTGTACAGATTAAGATACTTCTTGAATAACGTGATCTGAATTCATTTTCCGGTAACTGTAGCTTTGGAACCTGGTAACAACTTATTATTCGTCTTGGGGTGTTTAGTAAACACTCCTCAAAACATTTTTTTATTATTGATCCGTACGTTTAATAATATTGCTATATTTAATTTATATTTTTCTTCTGATTTCTCTTTCCTTCTTCGCTCTTATATTTTACCTTTCATTTTTAGTTTGGTTGTATTTGGGTTCTACAACTTAAAATTACAGCTACTAGAGAAATGTCCTTTTAAATAGTATTGTCGCCAATTTTACAAACGTAAATAATTTTTATCATTTTCGTATGGGAACCAATAGGTGAAGCTTTGATTCTCATCATGGCTTATAATTAAGAATTTATGAATGTTTGGGCCAGGGATTGTCATTTCCTGGAGCAACAGTGCGATCTTAAGTACTTTCATGTGTCTGCGATTCGCGTAACTTTTGTTTTCTATGATATGTATATTGTCGTCCATCGAGCTGTTGCAAAGATCTCTCGCCAAAGATTCTCTCCTCTGTTCCTCCGCCAGAGATCCTCTACGTCAATACTTCGTCTCAAACATGGAGGAAGGAAATATATGGAGGAGAAGTGACGTTAAATTGGTGAAGCAGGCTCGTGCATGCGCAGTGGCGGCAGCGGCGATATTGCGCTTCCAAACAATTGCGATGTTCCCAGTATATCCCGAAAACTAAGCAAGATATCGAAAAATTTTATTATTTATTTTCGATTTGTCTCGTCGTGTTACATAAGAATCGATCATTAAATTTGACTTTTGCGAAATTTTTTTTCTCCATTTCAACTCAAGACTCCTCACTTTTGATACAGTATATCTCTAGAACTAGGTGAGATATCGAAAATGTTTATTCTTTATTTTTAATTTGTCTCGTCTTTTTAAATAATAATCCATCATCAAATTTGACTTTAACCAATTTCTTCTTCTGAATTTCAACCAAAACCATTTCACATTTGGGACAGAATATCTCGAAAACTAAGCAGGATATCAAAAAATTGTATTCTTCATTTTTTATTTGTCATATCGAGTTACATAATAACCCATCACCAGATATCGGCGTCACCTTTATCCTAGAGTCCCCTTGAGGTTTTTGTACATATTCCCCGTGTCTGTATGGAAGCGGCCATGCCCCCTCCACTCCGGCCATGCCCCCCAGTCCTCCTCCGCCCTGCTTCACTTCAATGCGTGGTGAAGGTCTCTTGCGTCGTCTCCATATATTTCCTTCCTCCATGGTCTCAAACACAAAAGATATTATTTCTGCCGCCATTCTGAAAAAAAAAAATCGTCACTATTAATCTAGTTTTTACACATAGGTTTTGTTAGCTCTCATCTGTCACCTCAAATGGGAAACTATTATTACCCATAGTATTTCCTCGCTTCTACGCGCAATGTCAAAGTATTGTACCATCACTTACGTTGACTCTCTTAATGTTGTTTTCGTCTAACCACGTCATTCAAATACTTTAAATTAAAAATACGTATGAATCTTAAGTAGGTTTGACGGTGTCTCTGTTTGACGGCAGATTGCCGCCGTGGCACTAGCTCCATCACAATTAATCTACTGTAGTAAAATGCGTTACGACTGAAGACTGGACGTGAACCCCATAGCTCGGTAACCTTCGGTGAATCCGATGATGCGCGAAGTATTACACTGGCCGCCACTGCAGCCTAGCAAAATTCTAACAATAAATGCATTGATTTTACTGATTTTATATTGTTAAAATGAAGTTTAAATTTCAGATAAATAATTGAATTTGATTTTATTTACACTTACATTCATAAAATCGAGTGTAACTGCACAGAAATACGAAAAGCAGAGATAAAAAATAATAATGCGAAGCAGAGATTTGAAAAATGCAACGTTCGTTATAATTTGCGGTAATTCTCTGGGCTCGCATCCGGAAGAGCGATGGTTCGAACCCGCGTCCGGCTATCCAGATTTTGGTTTTCCATGGTTTCCAGAAATCACTCCAGACGAATGCCGGGATGGTTCCTTCAAAAGGTCATGGCCAAATTCCGTCCCGTTGCTGGCCCTCAGTCTTTTCCCGCCTCTAATGAGAAAGGACAAACAGGGACTTTTATAAAACAAACTCAAAGAAAGTATACATAAAACGTAGGTAATTTTGAAATATATTAATAAATAATAGTTATTTGTTTTTGAAATTACATTTTGCTTAGAAACTTTTCATAACAAAAAAAAATTAATTTAAAATCAAATGGAGTTATTTAATAGTATCGTAGCTAAATACTCCGAGAATCTACTCACACCAAGGAAAAAAAACTATGAAAAAGATAGTAATTAATTGTTACTCGTTTTTCATTAGAAAATTTTCCAGGACAAATTACTACTGCTTCTGACAGTTTTGACGAGCGATTAAACTAGTGATACTAATTACAGCGGTTTTTTGCGGTCTGTGTTCCTTGTTGCTAACCTGAATTCCTTTGTTGCAGGAGGAGTGCAGCCGCTGAGAGATGGAATGAAGGAGCCGGGACTCTTGTCAGACTCGGTGAGTACTAAGCTCACCAACTCAGTTACCCGACTATGTACAATACGCACTATTGTCTGCCGACGGTGTTTTTTTCGTGTTCACGTAACCAACCTCACGCGGATAAGTTAGAGACCCTGGCTTTAGTTGTGGTACTGCAGAAGGAGATGGTTTAATAACATCTCCACACTGTAGAAAACACAGCATGTTGTGGATGAAAAAGCTGTGAACTAATCTGATGTTGATCGCTAAATGTGAGCTATCAATTATGCTGGAAATGGTCAGCCAGTTGCGTGTTAACCACTCCGTTAGTGGATGATGGCATGTTATTTACACAAGAACGGCCCAATTCTCCTCTCTCAACACATGCAAGCCGTTAGCTCGGATAGTTTTAATTACGATTTCCCGGCATATCAGTGCCAAACAAATTGAGAGGTATTATGACAACGTCTAGAAATGAAATACTACTGAATTTAATTAAACCGTTCTTTGAAACAACTTTTTAAAAACTTATGTTATATAAAAACTAGTTTCAAGTACATTTCACAGACTATTTTGGCTCGTGAGTAAGCGACACGCACACTGCACCGCGCCCTACCCCTGTCCCAGCCATGCTTCAATGTCGGCGCCAAATCAGGAATCGCTGTCCGTCCAGCTGTGCTGACCAGCGTCAAAGATTGTTACTTAAATATAACAACTCTATGCCCATGCTCTATGCTACCCCGTTTTCTAATCAAACAAAACCAGCCTATGGAAACCCAATAATAATATATATCAAGTTACAAACATTAATGCAATTATTCAGGATACTTATAATTAATAAATGCAATATAATTCGATAATAATAGTAGATTAATAATGTAAAATGATTGGGAGGGGGGTTTAGTGATAATGTTTGCTAGGCCCCTCTCGTCACGAATTCATTCAAGCTGCTGCACAATTAGTAATTAAAGTAAAAATGCTCTTAATTAATTTGGATTCGCCGAAATGATAGAATAATTGTTACTATCGAAATGAAAATCACTGTTCCAAAAGAAATAATCGCTCTATTTATTTAACACCGTTAGTCAAAATCAATATTTAATTATTCTTTACAGGACTTCTTGCAGTAACCGCAAATATCAAAATGAAAAATTCAACTCTCTAAATGATAGACTTTCCGTCTTTCACACACGTCTGGCTACAATGGATGTGCGCGCACTTCGGACCAGCTGTAACCAGCCAAAGGTTCTTACACTACTATATAATCGCTACGCCAAAGGCTTTTGGAAATCATATTTGTAGATAGCCTACTGTTACGCGGATTAATATACATACATCAAAACAATTATTCATAAACACATATAATTAATTTTAAAAAAAGAAACTATAATCTATACTAATAAAACGCTGATCTTGCAGCAATGTCTGTCATGCTGTGACTACACGCTTTTACATCAAAGATGACTCTGTATTTGAGATGAGCACTCCTTTCAAGAAATACTTTTTGGATTCTGTTTAATTTTTTTTGACGTCAGTTATTCATTTCTTCAGTCCTCCGAAATATAGAACATTAAAATAAACTCAATACGATAATTAAACGTAATAAGCGTAATTAATATTTAAATTGCGGAAACTCCTTGTGTTTTAAGAGTTACTGAAGTCACATTACTCTTCTATTCTTTGGTTTCTGTTAACGTAGATTTCAACTGGATGTTATTTCTCCAACTGTCTCAAAAACAGTAAGTTAAAATAACGGAAAACGTTAATCAAACCACCACTTCATATCAGCAATCCAGAAAGCGAAAGTAGCTTATGGATTTAATTTAAAGTAAACATCTTGGTGCTTATTGTCGATACGTGTACTCACAATAAGTATCTACAAATTAAAACTTTATTTTGGTAGCAATAAAAACTAAACATTATGCCGAGAAACATTTTTTTTTTTTTTTGTATGAACTGTCCAAAAACTAGATTAGTAGTAATAATATTCGTTAACACTATTCATGAGTAATGACCGCTTGCTATTGGTGCGAATGTCTTTGAATTTGTTTGCATGTAAGTTAAAATGCAGCCTGCACAGTGTTACTATTACTGTGGTCCGGACTGCATTACAATCTAAATGCAAATTACGTTTAGTTTACCATCCTGTGAGGAGTGGTATCAGCACGGGGCCATTAGTGTAAAATTAACTAAACCATTGTGTGGGCAGAGGTGTCAGACCTACCTGCACAAAACTAATTACATGGTCCACATTACAATCCTTTAGCATGAAATTATCTTTTATACGTAATGGTCGAGGGTGTATTACAACCTGAGAACACAGTTTATTAGAATCAAATTATATTTCATTTCGTATGCATCATGTTAGTAGTAATTATTGCCTCGCTAGGAAATATAGGAAAACATCGTCTAATATAATTCAATGAAAAGGGGACTAAGAAGCTAGTAGGAGAATAATTCCTGTGACTTTTCTCATTAAATCACCATGAAGGTTATGAAATCTGAATGACTTGGCGGCATAGATTGGATTTTTTTCATTTTTTTGTTGTAATAAGAAACCGTTTCTATTCGCCATATTTAAATAGATCTTATCTGTAGCTTTCAACCACATAAAATTTTGATTATTTTTTACATCACCATTACATTTTTTCTGATGGCTTTGTGCCTCGTCGACGTCGAAATCGTTAGAGGCGAGTTTGACTCTCCATCAGGAACGGGAAGGAATTCGGCCATGGCCTTTTAAAGGAAGCACACCAGCATTCGCCTGGAGTGATTTGGGGAAACCATGGAAGACCCAACTCTGGATGCCCGGACGGGGATTCAAACCCACGTCCTCTCCAATGCGAGGCCAGAGCGTTACCGCCCACACACCACGCTCTCTCTCTCCATTACAAGATTGCCTTTGCGACGGCTTTAGTGTGACTTTCAATGAGGTATGTCAATGTCTGTGGAGGAGTGGCCACCTGTTCTTCCTCTGAAACTGAAACCAGAGGAGGTAGTGATGTTGGACGCTGGGGTTAGGAGCGAAGTGGACGTTCTAAAGGTGGTCTCCCACGGTACGAGCATTTCGCGGCCACGCCGGTACAGCTACCAGCAGCGCGCCGTTGGCAGGAGGCCGCCTCTGCTATCAGGAATGTAGCGCCTCTATCCGTCGCCCAGTCTGGAAACATCAAACGCCCGGGAAGCTGAAGACGGTAGGCAAGGTGGTAGGGGAGGTGGCGAGGGCTAGCCTGTGGCTCGTGCTGATCCGTACTATTCGGCTGCATGGCGCGACCTCAAAACCACGCGCCGTGGGAAGCCAGCATTACCCTTCCCAGAGTTGTTCCATTGCGTTCAGGTCTGAACTTCAGGTAGGCCAGCCCATTTCAGGAATGTTACTGTCGACAAACCATTGCCTCACAGATGCAGTTTTATGACAGGGTTCATTGTCATGCTGATACAGTCATTGTCTCCGAACTGGTACTGTTAAGGTAGCCACACACGTGGAGGCCGGGCCGCAGGGAAACAGTCCGCGGGCCGGACCGCAGGGATTTCATCGCAGTGGCGCTGCACACACACGGGGGGTTAAAATCCTCAAGGGTTTCTCAGTCTCAGAGTTGGCTTCACGATGGCAGCATCCGATGATGTGCACGCGTTGGCTGCTGTTACAATTTTCTTTATTGAATCTGTCACAGTGCTACCTCTCTCTAAGTTGCCTAGTAAAACTTGAAGCAGCCTTTTTCTGTATTTCCATATCTTCATAAAAGCTTCCTATCATATTTCAAAAATAATCGGAACTCGGATAACCAGACTTTTATTGTAATTGATTTATTCCCATTCGTAAATACATCAACAACATAAAATTAAGTTTAAATGAGATAAAAACTAAATTAAAATAATATTAGTTTAAAGTCATGTTGTCATTAATATAGTTGATCATGTGATGTAAACTCAAATTCAAATCACATGACATCATTTGCATTATAATTTGATAGAACAATTGCTGCTGTGTCGTTGTTTTGAGGTAATTTATCAAAATCTGCTGGTGGTTTATAATGATCCTGCGGGTGTTGCTTGAAAAGGTTGTGGGCTGAGACTATTCGATGAGGTTCCTGGATAAAAAAAAATCCAGAACTGCTGCCTGCAGAATAGTACAGGCCAGAAGTAGGTAACCGTTGCTCACTGTAAGACATTCCTAAACAGCCCATTTCGACTTGAAACAGGGTGACATTAATTATTTTTTCTGCTTTTAGCATTTGATTGGTCGGAAGGCCACGTAATTTTATGACAACGGTTTTGCTAACAACGTCAAAGTGATCTTATTGCAGCCGGTTTTTTTTAATGTTCTTCAGCACATCACTTCGCAAAGATTCATTTAATGATGGTTTAATGTTGCTGATTTTTTTTTTAGTATTGATTCTTTTTTTTTTTTTTTTTGCATTTCTCCTTCAATATTTATGCTAGCTCACTTCCTTGAGGCCGTGGCCGCACCCCAGTGCCCATACAAGTGGCGGGATCCCGCAAGGCCGTGACCATTCCGTCCAAATCCCTTGGGTTTCCCGCACGTGTGTGGCGGCCTTTATGATGGCAGGTAATGTTCTCCAGGAATTGGTGTCGCTCTTTAGACAATCTCAAGAGTCGCTTAACATTGACTAGAGAAATGTTTGGCTTATGTACAGCAGCTTGAGCATTGTATACTATTATTTTTAACTCCTGTGCTAGCTGGACTGCCGGAAACACTTCGGAAGTCACGAGTGGTTCCTTCCACTGACTTCTTGCCTTATTTTACAGCTATCCATCGATGGTAGATTGTTCGTTGTTAAAGGAGGTCTGCTTGGTCTCGGTTTCCTTGTGGTTGTTCCTTCGCGTATTTGAACAGTTTTAAGCTGCGTTCCCATGATCTCTTGTAACAGAGGCGGCACCTCATTAGCCGAAGTGTAGGGATGAGCGCGCGCCGCAGGTTAGCCCTCGCTTACCTCGCCGCCACCTCCCCACCACCTCCCCACCACGTTGCCTAGTTTCGTTTGGCACAGAGCACTTTACAGAAGAGGTGCGCACCGCTGCTGCAAACCGATGGCAATAGCGCTCCACTACGCACGCCTGTGATGTTTACCGACACAGAGTGGGTAGCTGCGTCTCGTCCCCGCTAGCAGAGGCGGCGCCGTTCCCATGGCGTGTTGTTGAGTATTCGTCCCGTCCCGCACCGGATCCGTTACAAGAGATCGTGGGAACGCGGCTTTAGAAAATTTGCAATATCCCTGATGGATTTTTCACTCAGTTGACATCCAATAACCAATTCACGTTCGTACTCACTGAGCTCTCCTGACCGATCCATTCTGCTGTTACTGCTATTCTAATGACAGCTCAAATTTTTATTTTTTTGTTTTTTATTTTATTATCTTTCATTCCCCTGGCTGAGGGCCAGGGGCGTAACTCCACGTCTCCTTTTATACTGGCGGGTGCGCCTGTCGTGACATCTAGCTTTCAATTCTGAATTACATAGGGGTGTCCAGGTACTTTGAACAGAAAGAGTATATTATGAGGCGAAGACGATCCGGTGGTTTTTTTAAAATGAAAACTTCTATAGGCGGGCTGTAGACTGGGGGTAAATCTATGAATCCGCGTCACCAACATGATATGATGTATTGCGCGTATGATATGCGCTTTGTACGCTTTTTGGAACACACAGTTTTTATCAGATTTTGATGGAACTTTGCAGACGTAAACAGCAAAACAAATAGAAAAATAGGCCTACTGTTTACGTTTGATTTACAAGAACCTAAACCCTCTCCTCCTTCCCCTCTCCCCCCACCTAAATTTCTGTTAACGTTGTTCATACTAACTCACAGTTTTTAATCCGATTTTGATAGTACTTAGCACTCGTATACTTCAAAACAAGGCGATCTGGTAGCTCAGCGGTTAAGCCGCTTACTTCTGAAAGTTTCTCTCTCCGGTTGCGGGCTCGAATCCCGTGGTGAGGAGTAATTTTAAGGAGTTGTATTTGATGATGTGAGTTACGCCGGAAGGTTCCGTGGTTTCTGATTCCACGTTAAACTGTAGGCCCCTGAGGAAAGGAATTCGCCTTCCTACCTCTCACACAATGGCTTGGTACTTCTCCTTCGGGAAGATTCCACCAACCTTCGGGTTGTGGACTAGGTTAAATTTTTAGTTTTTGAAGTGAAAACTTCTTTTAGCGATTTTTGGATGGGCAAAATCTTATGAGTTAGCGTCACCGACATGCTAATGTTAACAGCATATCTGTAGCGGTCTGGTGGCTCAGTGGATTAGGTGGCGAACGAAAGGTCCACGGTTCGAATCCCTGTCTCGGTGGGGATTTTCATAGACCTTTCACCCGGCTTTCACCTCCAGCACAGTTTGCTGGGTAATGTGAAGTACGGCAGAACGCATCCGTGGCTCTTAGTCACGTTAAACTATAGGTCCTCTGTTCCTGGTACCACTACCGGGTTAGGTTAAGGCGGCTAAGACAGGGATGGAATGCGCAGCCAATATAAACCCTATTACCAGACCATTACGACCATACGGAATTATTATTATTTAGTATATCACTTCCGTCGGCAGTACTCAATCATTTTTTTTGCCCCCCCCCCCCCCTTGTGTCTCGGTACAGTGTTGCGACCGATTATTTTTTTTGGAAAAAACTGCTCTACGCATTCGCATCTTGCGTACTGCTGGTATGATACGAGTACTATGCGCTAGCGGAAATGCTGGTAGTGTTAATGAAGTTATAACTGGGCTATATATTCTTTCCAACCTTACCAGGCAAGCCAGGTTATAAACTGCCGATGATTCCTTTTATTTGATTCGGCAGTCGTGCATATTAATGTAATGCATTTAAGTGAAAATAATATTTGCTAAACCAAGAAAAACCACACATATGTGGAACACCAATAACATGAGACGTTTATTCAAAATCATATATCCAAAATAACAAAACTTCTCGCAAGCTCTCTAGCGTGCTCTCTTTTGTCTCACAGCGACTACACACCTCTCTCACCCGGGGCGCACATTGAGCTGCGTGGCGCAGTAGGGGCAACGCAGAGCAGGGCAGGGCAGCACAGACTGGCAGTTACTCGCGCATATTAGAGCGCAGTTTACAAAGCATTGTGTTGTGCGAAAAACCGACAATAAAGCGTAACCAAAAACATGTCGATACAAAAACTCGATTTTTGAATCAGATTGGGATGCCGAGCTTGGAAAATTGTTATTACTTTAACAGAAGCTGAGTTAGATAAAACTATGCAAAAGTGAGTATATGAAAAGAAGAAACTCTCATCTGGCTTTTGCAGTGACAAGAGAATTCTCAAAAGATAATTTCCGGATGACTCGAGCGGAGATTCACGGCATAATGTAACCTGTTATTTTCTCGACAAAGCTCAACTATCTATTAGAACTGAAGAAAATCTCGCTATATTTTCGTGGTTATTTATTTAATTATTTAGCGTTTGACGGTACATGACATTTATAAGAATGTTTCTTTCTTTTATTTCATATTATATTTTTAAGAAAACTGTATAACAGAACATAAACACTTGAAACTAAAAAAGCAGTGTCAACAAATTAAGTGTTTCTCACGGACAGTATTGAATGATGTAGTACAAATAATAAGAAAACAAATAATGTGATAATATCCTATATCTATCAAACTCTTTCGAAGTTTTATTAAAAATGAATTCAAAAAAAGAAAAGTGAAAATTGTAAGTGAACAGTTGTATGATAAATAAATGCTGAATTTACTCGCCACTTGTTGGGCGCATTGTCCAAATCTCTTGTTTAAATTTAATTTTTATGTATTTTTTATGACTGATATTGTGAATCGCAGGTTGGTTACGCACCAGATTAATCAATTTTTCTTATTCCACAGTTGAAAATGATTATAAGTAAAGCAAGATTATAAATAACGCAAGAAGTGTTACGTTGTAAACCGGCACGAGTGAGCTGCGTGGCACAGTTTCTGTGTTGTGATCACAACGTCGCGCAGGTCACGTGCGGCGCAGTACTGCGCTGCCCTGCTCTGCGTCTCAATACGCGCTGTTCCGCCCCAAAACATAGACACAGAAACTGTGCTGCGCTGCGTCGACTGCGCGTCAATGTGCGCCCGGCCTCATACTAGTTATATTATTCTTTGGCAGCGCCCGCTGACCGAAGATAATTGTCACTTACAGCCAATACTTAGAAGCTAGTCTTAGCGTATATGCTACAAAGTGCCTCCTTCTATTGTGGGAGTGTGTGCAGAGGAGTCTAGTGACTGGAGCAGATGTCGTCGTGTGCATTAGGCTGATGGCAGCGGAAGAAGAGGAATGTTGTGTCCGCTTTATCGGCCGACGCTGATGGGGGTCCATTAGCGCCCCCACCCCCTCCCCCGCCGGGCGGTTCCGCACTTCTCGAGGACCAAGGAAAACTTGGGAGCCATGCGCCATCAGCGATGCATTTGGATAGAGCCAGCGGAAATGTGTTCTCAGACACTCTTCAGTGTAGCTGGCATTGTGCTGTGTAGGATTCGCTTAACAGAACCTAATATGGAATGTAAAGATGTCGGTCCCAGGAGGACAACGCTCGTCTGAGCTAACGACCTGTTTTCACAGCAAACACACAAGGGAGGTGAAGGCAGTGTACTCTTCAAGGCATTTGGCAAAGTGAGCCATACAATGGTGGAGGATAAGGCTAAACCATCGGGGTAAATGGATAAATCTTTAAGGGGTAGAAAGCAAAGAGTTAGAGTAGTAAAGGGAAGTTGGAAGCGCCACAAGGCAGTGTAAATTGCATTGAAAACATTGCTGCTTATTATTCTAATAAAGAATTGCACTGGTGGTTTACGCCAAAAGTTTCGTTGTTTCCAGATTATATAATATTTTGTGATCGGGTTGTGTGGAATGAGGGTTACGAACAATTGCAGAGTGTTCTGGACTGGTAGATGGGTATGTTAATACGGAATGAAGATAAAGGTCCAAAAGAACCAGCTTATCACGTAACGTCTTTATCTCCACAACCGTTAGGTTAAAGGATATTTCTTCGAAAATTTAAACTGGGGTAGTTTCTCCTTCCCTTGCCTTGCCTTACCCTGTATATAAGTGTTTATTTTGGATGAATATAAAGTGTGCACGTTCAGTGCAGTGCGTCGTTTGTATTGTTACTGAATGAAATATGGAAGAAAGTACAGGGTGAAACCCCGTGTTGGCCCATTCACAGATACTCCTTGAGTGATAACTAAGGTTCGCATCTTTAGTACAAGTCATATTTTTTTCCTGCCATCCTTTTGAGCTGTAAAGATGAATTAAACAGTGAATAAAGGTTTCTGGTTGTATTTTAATGTATTTTACATAGCATTTAAATGCATCTTCAGGGCATTTTCCTACTTTTGGTCATATTACGATAATATTTATAGTCATATGTTCATATTTTGAGGGAAAATCTGGTAACTTTTAATAGTACCGGGAATTCACTGGAAGTTATAAATGAGAAGAAATTGAGATAATTATTCGCAGAGCTATACTCCTATTATACACGGGAGTAAAAAAACAGAACTAATTTTCACTGAATTGGTCAGAATTCAAGTCAAGATTTAAAGTTATACATTATTTTCACTCTCTAAACGTCATGTTCCGCCCGCCTTTTAATCTCGACAATCCAGCAGCAGCATGCCTATGTCTATCCGCGTAAAATAATTCCTCAATCAATGTTAAATCTACAGTAGATCAGTGAGTACCTCAAATGCGATGTTACGGAGTTACGTAAAGGAATTTGGAGAGCAGTATTTTAGTACAGACGAAAGAGTTATGTTCTGTAAATTATGTGAAATGTAAGTGACTTCAACAAAGCGATTTAAAATTTAATTTCCCAGTGGTGCATTGAGTGAACGGAAGCTTATCAAGCTGTCTACGTGAAAGCGACACTACTAGATAAAATAAATATAACTGAGCATCTTCTCATGTATAGTAAATTTCAATGTTTGGTCGTATTTTGTCGTTTTTAGGTCATATTTACCCGTTTTTAAGGTCATATTTGCCTGCATATTTATCTATTTTTTTGGTCATAAAGATCCTAACCCTAGTGATAACAATGGGCTGCCGCGGATAACGTCTCCATCCGACGGGCCAATCACCATTGACCTTCCCTCTCCCTCAGTTAATCATCCCCGAAAGTTTTTGAGACATTTTTTCAACTCTCCTGCTTCCTAGGGTGATTATACCCACCCTAAGGTCGGTTTCCGCGTCGTTTCTAGATCTTATGTCCCCCCCCCCCTCTCCAAAGTCTATATCAGCGTCGTTTGAGGACTTTTTTTTTTTTTTTTTAGCTCCACCTTCCTTCGAGACGATCAGGCCTCTTGTGAGGTGGGAATTCCGTCTAAACCTCCCCCCCCCTCTTCCTTCTGGTGAGATTTCGCCGCACCCCCCTCCCCCATTTCATCACACGTAATTAATGGACGCCCCCCTATGCCCTCACACTGTATGCTCTGCGGAGAGGTCTGTGATGTAATCCAGGACTTTGATGCACAATCTGGTGATACGTTATGGAAATAATGATAATTTTGCTCTTTAAGGATCGAATTCTTAAAAACTCCATTCTTAAAATATGATGTAGCCATATCGGAGGCATTAATCTCATTTACCTATTTCGGTTAGATATCAAGGGAGATAAATGGCTCATGACACAAAAATGTGTTATGTAAATAATGATAATTTTGCCACTTAAGGGTCGAATTCTAAAAAATTCCTTTCTTAAAATATGATGTGACCACGGCGGAGACCATACTATTTAAAATATATTTCATTTTTCGATATTGTTTAGATATCAAAGAAGATAAACGGCTCGTGACACAAAAATGTGTTGCAGAAATATTGATAGTTTTGCCCTTTAAGGGTCGAATTCTTCTCTTAAAATATGATTTGGCCAAAGTGGAAACCTAATCTCTATTTCTCGATTTCGATTAGATATTAAGGGAGATAAATAGCACATGTCAAAAAAAAAAAACAAATACGTTATATAATTAACGATAAGTTTGTTCTTTAAGGTTCGAATTCCGAAAAATTCCTTTCTTAAAATATGATGTGACCACGGCGGAGACATTAATCTTTAAAATGACACCTCATTTATCTATATGTGTTAGATGTCAAAGGAGATAAATGGCTCGTGACACAAAAACGCGTTGCAGAATTATTGATACTTTTGCCTTTTAAGGGTTGAATTCCGAAAAATTTCGTTCTTAAAGAATGATGTGATCAAACTGGATACCTTAAGCTTTAAAATGATACCTCATTCATTCATTTCGGTTAGTTATGAAGGGAGATTATGCCTTGTGACAAAAAAGAACACCTTATAGAAATAATATATATGATGTAAATAAAATATTCTCCCACGTAATATAATAAGCTTGTGGAAATTGTTCGGGAGGGAGTTTTAAGATTGTGGACGAAAGGTTGACGAGACCAGTTATTTTAATGTGGTCTGACTGACCTAGTGGGAACGCAAGCCGCCTCTGCAGTACTGCGTAATCAGAGACAGTAATGTGATCTGGCTTAAGTGACCTACAAAGCGAGAGGTCGCGCTGTATACTGTATCCGTGGGCTACGTGTATTCCTCGTTTAATTCTGTCTGATTGGTTTCTGTTTGGATAGATACAGGATCCCGGCTCACAGTATGTGTAGTCTCTGTTGTTAACATGTGTTGGAAATTCTGCGAGTATAGACAAGCGAGTAGTGAGCAGAACATGAAACACGGAGGTTGGGAAACTGTTCGGGATCAAGCAAATCAGTAAACAGTTTTATTTAACAATTTATGCAAATTCAATCATTTTTATTCCCACACAAATGTTTTGACAAATACGAACAAATTACATCCATATTCAATAATTGACATTAAAGTTCAACCACAATTTGACGTTAACAGTTTTAATTTAACATTAACATTTACGCACATCATTTACATTTCCGGCTAGCGCTGGAGCAATAAGAGATTTTCATCTCCGGGAATTAATTGGGTTGTCTTGCAGACAACTTTTTAAAAAACTCAATATTCTTACAATGACTTCTCAGTATATATATATTCTCTCATGTGCTTTGTCATAGATCATTTTAACCTCTATACTTCTAATTCACAGGTACACAATTTTAATACAAGAAACAGAAATAACTTGCACAAAACACAAACATCTCTGTCATTACTACAAAGAGGAGTTAATTATTCATGTATACGTCTGTTTAATAAACTTCCCAACAGTATAAAACAGTCTGCAGATAATAAAGATATATTTAAAGAAAAACTGAGAGATTATCTTATTCGCAACTCCTTCTACTCCATTCAAGAATTTGAACTAATTAATTAATTGTATTCAATATGATTTTTTGCAAAATTCGGTTGTAAAAATTAATGTTTATTGTTATTCTCTTTATTTGTCTTTGGAACATATACCTGTTTTTACTATGATTTTGTATGTGTATTAGCCATGACATGTTTCACATCCCAGAGGTCCTTCCTCAGCAGGGATCCATGAAACAAGATTGACAAATAAAATAAAAATAAAATTGTAGTTTAAAAAACTAAAAACACGCTTTCGTAGTAATGTGAACTAAAAGGTTAAAAATAATCTTTAAATGTAAAGATTTTGTTTAACAGTGATGGGACGTCCCACAATAGAGGATAAATTAATTTTTTTGAATAATATATAAGTTGCCTTATATTTTTTGTCATTCACTGTTTGTAAAGGTAGAGTTATTGTCAAAAGTTGTGTAGAGAGCACACCACGCTTTTGTTTACATTAAAGTTAATTTTGTAATCAATGACTTTATTCTTTAAGCTTATTCAGAAAAAATAATTTATCCTGTATTGTGGGACGTCCCATCACTGTTAAACAAAATCTTTACATTTAAAGATTATTTTTAACCTTTTAGTTCACATTACTACGAAAGCGTGTTTTTAGTTTTTTTAAACTACAATTTTATTTTTAACTTTTTAGTTCAGATAGTTTCAAAAGTATGTTTCCTACTGTTGGCTTTTCTTCGCCAATCTCTCTTTATCTTTGTGTTGTAGTTTCATTTTTAATTATTACTTCCACGAGTTAAATACAATTAAATGGCAGCTCAGCCAGAGGTCCAGTGGAAGACTACTCTTCTATAATGGTACGAAGTAATGTTTCGAATACTCACTATTCAACATCACGTTAAGTGACTGCAGACAGAGAAATCTTTCTGGATAAGAGACAGTGGAAGACGATCGTCGTCAGCAACCAAGGCTCGTAAATCACACCCGGGATACTGGAGATGGTCAAAGTAACGAGAATAGCAGGACGTTGCTAAGAGACTGCTGTATTGTCAACGGTTCTTAAAACGTGTGCAAATTTTTTCTGTTTTTACTGTCAAAGTAATGATAATGAAATTATTGTATTGTAATCAGTTATCAATACATCAGCAAAACAATCAAACAATTCGGACATCTGGAATTGGGTTAAAATTAAATTGCAAAATTTCACGACATTCAACCATTTTCCTTTTGTTACTGTCAAAGTAATGAGAATAGCAGGATATAGCTATGAAATTCTTGTATTGTCACCGGTTCTTAATATGTGTGCCAAATTTCAACCAGCTCGGACATCTGGAAGTGGGTCAAAATGGAGTTGTAAAATTCCGTTAGGGGGCATCCACAAATTACGTGAGGTGTTTTTCCGGATTTCTGGACCCCCCCCTCCCCCTTGGTGAGATTTCGTGAGATCTGGCCGGACCCCCCCCCCCCCCCCTCTGGTGAGATCAGATCCGTGAGAACCCCCCCTAGAAATCGCACTCGAAACTTTTGTAGACTTTTTTTTTTTTAGGTCACACCCTAAGTTCCTAACTTTTTTCACGAAATACCCTCCTAAAATCGACTTAGGCGCAAATTGTAAACCTTTTTTTTGGCTCTACTATCCCCAAATTTTTCGCAAAATCTCACGTGAGATTTCCGTAGACCCCCCCCCCCCCTGGTGAGATTTGGTGAGATTCATACATACATACATACATACATACATACAAGTCAAGCTAATATAAAGCGTGTAATAATAAGTAAAGATACGAATTTTTTAGTGCCGTGAATGCGATTTCTACTGAGCGTGGTGGGTGAGCGGTTACGGTCTGGCTTCGCATTCGGGAAAACGCTGGTTCGAATCCCCGGCTGGCCATCCAGATTTCGGTTTTTTTGTGGTTTCCCCAAATCACTCCAAGCTAATGCCGGAATGGTTCCTTCAAAAGGCTATGGTCGAATTCCTTCCCATTCCTTGGCCCCAGTCCTTTCCCGCCTCTAATAACCTCGACGTCGACGAGGCGTAAAGCAAAACAAATTAAGCGCATCGCCATTTGCAGTCTCGCTCAACTTTAGACGACACACGTTCCATCACACCCGTCGCTCTTACGTTCCAGCATCGAAAAACATCCCTTCCTGCACTATTTGCACAGGGACAACTCATATTATTTAGTGCTTTGCATTGTGCAACCACTAAATACCAGCAGTGTTGCCACCTTACGAAAACAAATGTCACTAGACCTGGTCTAAAAACTCACTAGATTACTGAATATTTAGAACTAAAATATTCGCTAGAAATCGCTACATAAAATAAAGGAAAATGGTAAAGTAAGTAATATAAAAATATTATAATAATTAGTATTTTCATTGATTTCAACATAAAATTGTATTAAAAATCCATATCAAATTCTTTAGTCACAATTCATTCTTCATAATTTTGGTCTATCGTTGAGTTGCAGAGCTTGCGGATGTGAAAGAATGAGATGAATCATCAGTCTTAGTTTTAAAAGAGTATTTAGCATCTTTACCAATCATATTAGCCGTTAGCTCGTAACTGCAGTAATTTTTTTTTTACAATTTTTAACTGATTCCTTATAAAAAGAATGCTATTAAGAGTGTTTACAGCCATCCATTTTCTGAATTTGTTTTTAACAATGTTAATTGTACTGAAAATCCTCTCTACTGGAGCATTCGAGTGAGGAAGTGATCAAGCCGATATGGCTAAATCAGATAACACCAGAAAGGTATTTATTCCAGCAGCATTCTTGTATTTTTGAACTTCAGCCCAAAATTCAATGGCATTGTTTGTAGCGTTCCATTGAACGTAATTAATACCTTGCCGTTGTTGTACGAGTTTGTCAATTTTTTTGTCATTAAATCAGAGTTCTGAGGCGAGACCTACTATTTTGTTGTCTTTGCCCTGGTGAAGAGTATTTTCCACACTCAAAAGACACATTTTCTCACAAATAATGTGGTTGAAAGGAAGCGAGGATATTTTTCGAAACTCTGCAAGATTGATTATCACTAAAAATCACCAATTATTGTTTTTAGCGATAATATATTTAAGAATATCGCTGTTGAACTTCCAAATTCACTAAATCTAGCGACAAAATCGCTAAGGTGGCAACATTGAATACCAGGCTCAAATGAGAGCAATACTAAGTCTTGCGTAACTGATAGGCATTTCAAGTCTACCATTCGACTATCAGTATCAAGTACTCAAAGACTGACTCTCTAACCCAAGAGTGCAACCTTACAGTCGATACTACCTGACTGACTGTGTACTCTCGCACTGAATCGATGTATCGGGATCACTGTCCCCGACTGAATACGCGTTAAGGCGGGTTTACACGGTTCACTTTTCGCAATCACTCCGGATGAATCGCTCGCAGTGAAAGGAAAGTGAACTCTGTAAACAGAGAATCATCCAAAGTGATCATCCAAGATGACGGATGAAAGAAGTTGGCTCGAGTTCAACTTTTCGTTCACTTTTGGTGTTTCACTCTGATGAATCATCAAGAGTGACGAGTGTAAACAGTCAAAATATCGAAGTGAAAAATACCCCTGGATCGGTCTCAATTGTTTGTTTCTGATTGTTGTTGTTTGAACACATAATTGGTTTTATATGGAAAGTAGAAACATTTCTTTATCTTTAAAATCTTTCCATCACAACCAATGCTTATAGAAAAGAGAATTTGAAAGTTATAAAAATAAAAACATAAGTGATAGAGCTACGGAGGATATGATCAAATAATTGAATCTCCAATTTTTGACAATAGAAGACAGGTACAAAATTAAAAATTTACGAACCAGGTCTTCTAGCGAATTAACTAAAGTTTTAAAACCAGAAAAATGTGTAAATTCTATGTGAATGTGTTTCAAAGCAGTTACTAGTTGCAAGAAACCTGAGAGTAGTTTCTAGCTTCGGTTTAGCCGGAAGACATTTCCTCATTAGTGCCCTGTCTTGTAAATAACAGTAAGCTTTTTGATAGCAATTCTTTGTGATTCACACATTCGAAGATGATTTTTAAATGTCATTTTGTCCTGGAATACCGATTCAACCGCGCCGCAATTTCTCTCCTACCAACTTCTCCTTTTTCAATTAACTTTTTGCACGTTGTAACTTCTAATTCCTTGGGTGAGGTTTCTGAAAATTAAATCCACTCCAACGCGTATTAGTTTGTTTGTCGCCATTTTGAAGTGAATCGAATGGTTTATTTTTGATGATACGTCTAAACGAAAAGTGAATTCACCTTCACTTTCACTGCGCGTTATTTGTCCTGAGTGATTGCGAAAAGTGAACCTTTTGCTTCTGCTTTCAGAGTGACCTAACACTCCGTATCTTCCTCTTTCTCGGAGATTGGCCGAGAACAAACGAAAGTTCAACAAAATTATTAACAACCATCCTTTCTGTCTCTGCCTGCATAGGCATCGCTCACATACCACGCAGCCCTCGTCTCCTCGCAGCCACCTCCCCAGTGTCGTTTCGGCTACCCGGGCCTTTGATGTTTACCGACTGGGTGACGGATAGAGTTGCGCCACCCCTGCCGGCACAGGTGGGACTCTTCCCAAGGCCCGCTGTTCATAGCTAGACCGGCGCGTCCGGCAAATACACGCGTCGTGGGAAGCCGCCTTTAATGGCGACTTCTCACGGCCCGTGGCTTTGTAGGCAGAATTGGTACGGATCAGCACGCGCCGCAGGCTATCCCTAGCCACCTCCCACCACGTTGCCTAGTGTCTTTTCAGCTACTCGGGCGTTTGATGTTTACCGGCTGGGTGACTTATTGTAGCTGCACCGACGCGGCAAACAAATGCACGGGCCGTGGAAAGCCATCTTGAGAGATGTCCGTCATCGGTTAAACCTCCCAGAAGTTCAGCGCAGTGCTATTTCTGTGAAGCTCTTACCTGCTCCGAGTTCGGGACCCTCCGGCAACGTCGTCCATCTCCTTTCACCTGTCTCCAATATGCAAAATTACGATATTCGTTTATTTATTCAATTAATAATTCCTATGTATGCGTCGTGGAAATCTACAGCAGCAAGACCAAATTGAGACCAATTGAGAGATAAATAAAGAACATTTAGCCAGTATTGTTTGATATCTGATATAAGTAATTCCAGTGTTATGAGGTTTAACTGTTGAATGACTTGGTGATAGAAAAGTACTACTATAGTGCGTTCAGTTAACAGAGGCGGCTCAAGGTCAGTCTGCTCTATCCCCACTCCACTGCTCTTACCCTACATTCAAAGCGGAAATTCACCACTCTCCTAGCTGGATACAGCGCTGAGCTCTGATAGGTAGGAAGGGAGAGGGTGGTGATGTGAGGAGTGGGGCAAGAGGAACATGACCTTGAGCCGCCAGCTCAGAGTGAACAGGGTATAGTATGTAAATGAAGTGTGTTGTATACATTTTGTTGAATATATCTCTGGAAAAGTGAATGAAGAGAGCTTGACGAACCGTTACATATAGAAATACCGTTGGCTGAATAAAGGAAGAATGTCAAGCAGTTAAAGTGGATTAATGGTTCGTCGGTTCAAATCCCTGTTTCGGCAGGATTTTTTACTGGCTATAAAACTCACCTCCACCTCCAGCAACGCACTGCTTTATTTCTGTACAGTACGCTAAATGCATAAATGGTTCGGATACCACGTAAAACCTTTAATCCGATAGGATTACCGGGTTAGGCTAGTTACAACAGAAAAGGATTGAAACTCTGTCATTCGGCTGTCGAACAATCCTTTGGGGATATCTCGGTCAACAAGTTCACATGCATTTAATTTACTTTAGGGGTCATCCATAAATTACGTGAGGTGTTATTTTTTTTTTTTTTTTTTTTTAGCTCTACAGTCCAACAATTTTTTCCCAAAACCTCACGTGAGATTTCCGTAGACCCCTCCCCCCCTTGGTGAGATTTAGTGAGATTTCGACGAACCCCACCCCTATTTCACCTCACGTAATTTATGGATCCCCCCCCCCCCCACTTACCAAGCAGTTTAACCATTTACTTGTCCGATGTGAATAGAGTATGCCCTTTCTTATTGAATTTCTCTTTCAGATTTAATTAAACTGGGTTTCTGCAGTCAAGCGTCATATCCCACAGTAACTACAATATTTGCTCATTTAACTACTCTTATAAAATAGAGGAAAGGTTGAAAAAAATTGTGCCCTTTATTCGGACTCGAACCTGAGACCGCAAAAACTGGAATGAGTCACGAATCCGCTCGCAATTATTATTTTGGCGAAACGTTTGGACTTCTGTTGCATGCGGTTGTGGCTGCGAGTTGTAAAGGTGTTAATGATACAAGTGGTATGCAGATAGCAAAGAGCCTATTATAAAGTTTACGCCGAGCGGAGCGGAGAGAGGAAGCGGGGAAGTCCTCAGACCGACCGAATATGCACACCTGGCGCTCTCGACTCGCGAATTTTAAATACCAGCGGAGAGCTCAGAAACTAGTTTGGTTGCGAGCGCAGAAATTTTTATTCCGTATTAAAACAAAGGGGCTAACTTCTCGCTACCGGAATTGTGTTGAAAAATACACTCACAGGCCACGAGGTGAGATCTACATTGTCCAAAAGAATTACACCGTTTTTAATCACACTCGGAAAATGTACTTGTTCTTTATCTTGATTTGAATTCAGCCGAATATTAAATTTAATTAGAGTCTTTGGGCCAATCTGTATGCTCTTCCGTCGCACTTATTTATAGTTATCAGCCTTTGCTTCAGTTCTTTTGCGCCTAAACGAATAAATTTCATCATATCTTATCGATTAACACTTTCTACATCTACATCTACATTCATACTCTGCAAATCACAAACATTGTGGGTGGCAGAGGGTGCTAAGCACCAATCCTAAAACCCGCCCATTCCAATCCCGAATAGTGCGAGGAAAGAAGGAATACATATAAGTATCAGTACGGCATCTTATTTCTCTAATCTTATCCCTCCGGTCATTGCGACCTAAATAGGTTGGCGGAAGAAGTATTTCATTGCACTCGAAATTTAAATTTTTTCTCATATTCTCCAATAAATTCGAACGCAAGCTACGTCGCCTGTCTTCCAAACTATCCCAGCCCAATCTATGTATCAATTCTGTGGCGCTTTCATAAGGGCTGTAACAACAAGTCACGAATCTAGCGGCTCTCCTCTGCACCCTCTCAACTGAGTCAATCAGAACCTTGCGATACGGATCCCAAACCCCACAACAGTAATCCAGATGCGGACGCACTAGTGTTTTATACGCTATCTCCTTTGTTTGAGCATTACAATTCTTCAAAATACGACCTATGAATCGTAATTTAGAATTAGCCTTGCCTACGACGGAAGTTATGTGCATGTCCCATTTCATGTTGCTTTGTACTATCACCCGCAGATACTTCACGGAATCAACATTCTGTTAATTCAGTGCAATCCTCTGTCATTTCTTTTGTATCACCCGCCAGCTAACTTTAGTCTTGAAACCAATAAACTAGACACCAGACGTATTTACTAGCTCATCCTATAACAGTCAGCGATAATCTCCCTTGATTCGAGCAGACTTGCCAAAACAGAATTCTTACGCCACTACTACCATAACTTTTGATTCCTCATGGCTTTACGACTCGTCGACGTCAAGGTCATTAGAGACGGGAAAGGATGGGAGGAAAGGAACGGAGAGGAATTATGCAGTGGCTTTTTTCAAGGAAGTATCGCGTTGTTCGCCTGGAGTGATTTGGGGCAACCAAAGCGTTGCTGTGCAGAGCAGGTTCTGATTCTCGTGACCCACATTGATACTGGATTTCAAAAGAAACTTAAAACTGGGTCTGTGTTCGTCGAGTTATCAGCAGCCTATGATACTGTCTGGCGTGAGGGTCTCCTTCTCAAATTCCTAAATGCTGTATCGTGCAAAAAAATTGATGAACTCTTGAACAACATGCTGAGTAATCACACAATCCAGGTCCACTGTGGGGCCTAAAAGAGTCGCTGGCGTGTTCTCAACAATGGACTGCCTCAGGGTTCGGTGCTGGCGCCTGTGCTTTTTAATTTATATATTGCGGGCATACCTCAATTAAATGGGGTACTTGACTAATTTTGGGAAAGTAGTCAGTATTGTAGCTGGTCATCTACTATAAACAAAAAAAATATTATTTCTTGAAATAACGAACAGAAAATAGCAAAATTTTGCATTTTTATGCGATGATTTGAATGTTGGCGCCAAAACGCTCCCAGCTGTCAGTTGGTCTCTTGTGACGTCAGTTGTTGGCTCGTGCCATTGTAAACAAATAGGCGGTATGCTTATTTTATTAATAAAATGTGTTCTAGAGTTCACAAATGGTGTGTGGTGCCTCTGTGTGTAAACACGACCTTTAATGCACCAAACAAATTGTTTGTTTCCGTTCCACGCAACGAAGTAGTTGGCAAAAGTGGTTAATGCTTGCACGACGCGATCCGGCTTATGTGTCTACAACACCCTCAATATATTTTTGTGAAGAACATTTTGACGAAAGTTTGTGCTTAATATTTTATTATGTTTAATAAGCTATGTACGTCAATATTTTGTGCTATGATAAACTTAAATTATTACCGGTAAATAAATTACGACCCTGGAGGTTAAATGCTGTTCGTTGTAAATGCATCAATTTTTTTTTTTTATTGGTATAGTTGCCGAACGATTTGGAAAACTATATGGAGTATCATATAATGGGATCAGTATCAAAAGCACTAATGAATCAAAAAAATTAGTCTTTACTTTTGATTTCTGTCTTCGAGTTACTGAAGAATCCATCATCGAATTTAGATTTGGAGAAATTTTTCTTCTGGTCGAGGCCGCATTTCGACCTAACCACTTTGGGGGCATCCACAAATTAAGTGAGGTGTTTTTCCGGATTTCTGGACTCTCCCCCCTGGTGAGATTTCGTGAGATCTGGCCAGACCCCCCCCCCCCCCCTCTGGTGAGATCTGGTCCGTGAGAACCCCCCCTACAAATCGTCCTGGAAACTTTTGTAGACTTTTTTTTTGACTAAATACCCTCCAAAAATCGACTTTGGCACAAATTGCAGACCTTTTTTTTGGCTCTACTGTCCCCAATTTTTCGCAAAATCTCACGTGACATTTCCGTAGACCCCCCCCCCTCCCCCCTGATGAGATCTGGTGAGATTTCGCCGGACTCCCCCCCTCCCCCATTTCACCTCACGTAATTTATGGATGTCCCCTTTTGAGATAGTATATCTCGAGAACTAAGCGAGATATCAAAAAATGTTATTCCTTACAATCAATTTGTCACGTTACTTAAGAATCTATCACGATTATCGTAGAATCCCCGCTTCAACGAATATCGAAAAATATTTCGACCTGAATAGGACGATAGTTTACTACTTTCTTAGAAAACATGATCAAAATATTTTTCTAGCTATACAAAAACTTGTATAACCTGTAATATAGAAAGAAAAAGTTTTATATTCACAACATTACTGCCGAAAAAATAGCGTCGAACGAATGTGAACAGACTTAACTTTAACTAACCCAGCGCGGCAAAAAATAGTTGTAGAAATCACTCAAGGATGTTTTAAATAGTAATTATACTAACAATTAAATACTGCACATGATTCTGCGAAGCAACAGTCATATTAAACACATTTTAAAAGGTACTACAATGAAATACTCGAAATGTAGACCTGTTGATTAAAATCGCAAATTACCAATATGTATTAAGTAAAACGCATCACTAACACACACGCTTCTAAAATACCTTATATTCTAAAGTTTTATCGTAATATGGTATTATGTATAACATATAACAAGTAAGTATTTACTTGGACGTTTTGACATTCCGGAATTCTGGTGATCAGAAATCGGTGTTTGATGCAAAAACACTCCCAAGCATCATCACGTCAATTCTGGGCAAATTAGAGCTATTTGCCTTGATAAAACCAATTTCCATTACGAGTATAAGAAGAACAAATGTTTTACAGCCAGCACTGAAACCTTAACAAACTTAAATAAGCGACGGAAAGATGTTCTCCGCATGAGAATACACGGCAGCTAAACTGGCGCGGACCAACAACTGACGTCATGCGCTCCGATTGGTGTTTCGTGTCACGTGACTAACAGCTGTCTTTTTGCATTTTTATTTTATTAAAAATAGTATGTTTTTAACTCCTATCCAAAAAATTAAGTTGATTTTCGGTATCCTTACAACTTACTCTATCAGTGTAAATTAAGGTTTCATGGTTTTATAGTTAGTGTCAAGTACCCCATTGCAGGAAATTTCAGTATGCTGATGACCTGGAATTACTTTCCAGGAGAGAAACTTCCAGATTTGTCATTTTTCTCTAAGTGGAGACTAAAACCAAATCAAACAAAGGCAGAGTCTTGTTGCTTCCACCTTTCAAACCAGCTCGCCTTCGTCAGAATAAGACCGACCTTCGGACCCCTTGGAAGAGTAGAACACAAAGGCCACCCCAAATATCTGGGAGTTACCTCGGATCGAGCCATCACTTTTCATCAGCATTTATCCAACACTGCAGAGAAAGTGAAGACCCGTGTGAACCTTGTAAAGAAACTGGCTGGTACGTCACTGGGTGCAGGCGCCCAAGTTCTTCGAGGAGCAGTCCTTGGTTTGGCATTCTCCCCAGCAGAATTTTGTTGCTCTACATGGCTTGGTAGTGACACCCAGCTTAACGCTGCTATGAGAACAGTGAGTGGTGCCATTAGGTCCACCACAATATGCTGGTTGCCTGTACTTTCCAACATTCCTCCACCACATTTGAGGAGAAAATCGATATTGCTAAGAGAATTGGATCCAGTGGAGGGAAACAACATGATTCCTCTGCATGATGACCTTGTTCACCTACCTCGCACACGTTTAAAATCGAGGAGACCTGCGTACATGGAAGCAGCAAAGCTCAGAAATAACAACTTTAACTTGTATGAAGAGTGGAGAAAGGAGTGGGAAGCCAACAGCCCACACAACTGTGAGTTTTTAAAATATCCGGCAACCTGTGTTCCAGGGTTTGACTTGCCTAGGCGTCTTTGGTGTCGATTGAACAGATTTCGCACAGGTCACGGAGTATGCAATGCAACATTGCATAAATGGGGTCTGAGTTGTGTTACTGTGGTGGTATACAAACTGCTGACCACATTGTGATGGACTGTCCAGCAAGAAGATTATCTGGAGGCCTTCTCACACTGCATCAAGCTGGACAAGCTACCAGAAGATGGCTTGAATCCATAGTTGCAATTATTTGTTGTACATGTCTTTTGTTCTACTCGGCATGCGATGATAATAATAATAATACTTTAGGCAACCAATGAAAACCCAAATCTGGATTCCTGGACGGGTGATTAGAACCCACGTCCTCCCGAATGCGAGGCCAGAGCGTTACCGGCCACCAAACTTGTTCGGTGACTCAACTTCCAGTGTATTAAAGTTTAACCACCCTACTTTGCCTAGAAGTATTTTATATCAATTAAATAAATTACATATAATAGGCACGTCATAGTAATAATATATCTGATAAGTTGCAACTGGGTCGGAGTTGGACAAATAATTTTCGCGGAGTTGGTGGAGCTGAATGCTGTGATTGTTCTCCAATATAGTCTGCGCCGGTTTGTGTTGGGTTGGTGCCAGTAATCGTCTGCCATTGCTAATGGCCACTTTGCCGCTAAGCCCCCATCAAAAGGAGGGAATGCGAGGCGTGTTGTGGGCAGCGCCGTGGCTATCAGCTGACCGAGGCTAAACATAGCAGAGTGGCCGAGAGCAGATCAGTTGGCGCGCTTCGTCTGCCGTGGATACACCTCAGCGTGGGGTACGTACTGGGGCCACGGTGTCTCTTTGAGTCAGCTACAGGTGAATCGGGTCCCATCTGCCACACAGTGCCACCTGCGGGACAGTGGAACAACGCGATATGGTCGAAAATTATAACGAACCGCAAGTATCTACACTGGAGCCTTTTTTTGTTTTTTAGTGAACGCGGGAATGAGCCAGAGATGTATAATGTCGTTTTTTAGTTGGCAGACGGCGAGTTATCTGATTGCGCTGGACGAGTAAACGAGGCAGCATTGTCAGTATTTACAATGTACCCCAAGTATCTATGCTGGAGCCGTTTTTGTTGTTTATCGAAGGCGGGAGTAAACCAGAGAAGAACTATGACGTTTTTTTAGCTACCAGACACCGTGCTATTTTATCGCAGGATTAGTGGATGAGTAAACGAGGAAGTAGTGTCATAATTTACAATGTACAATAAGTGTCTATGTTGGAGCTTTTTTGGTTTTTAATGAACGCTGGAATAACCCAAAGATTAATTATGTGCTATGCAGCTACCAGACACCGTGCTATCCGATTGCAAGCTCCCTGGATACTGAAACACAGCAGTAATGTCAGAATTCACTATGTACCGCAAATGTACTGGAGAAGTTTTTGTTTTTTAGTGAACGTGGGAGTGAGCCAGAGATGAATTATGTTCTTTTTTAGCTACCAGACACCGAGTTATCTGATTGCACGGTCCCTGGACGAGTAAACGAGGCAATATTGTCACAATTTACATTGTACCACATTAACTATACTGGAGTGGATTTTTTTAAATCGATCGCTGGAGTGAATTAGGTCTGAATTATATTGTATTTGGCATACAGACACAGTGATAATCGATTTCAGGATCCAGGGACTAGTTATCGTGGCAGTATTGTCGAAATTTACAATGAACCGCAAGTATCTATACTGGAGCCGTTTTTGTTTTTAAGTGAGCGCGGCAGTCGATTCGATTTGAATCAGGCTGTGTTTAGCTACCAAGCACAGTGCTATCTGATAGCAGAATCCGTGTACAATCAAACTTAGCATTAATGTCATAATTTGCAATGTACCGCAAGTATCTGTAGATATTGAAACAGGTTTTTTAATTAGTAAATGTAGTAGTGAACCAGAGTTGAATTAAATTGTGCTCTGCTTAAAGGCACCTTGCTATCTGTTTGGAGAATCCCTGGTCGGGTAAATACTACAAATTAATAAGAATTGTAATGTACCGTGAGAATCTGTACTGAGACAGGTTTTGATGTTTATTAAACATGGTAATAAACCAGAGTTGCATTAAATTGTGTTTTGCTTAGAGGAGTGTGCCATCTATTTGCAGGATTCCTTGAGAGGTAAACACTACAACGTAAAAAGAATTTACAAGACAGGTTTTGTTGTTTAGTAAACGCGGTAATGAACCAGTGTTGGATTAAATCGTATTTGGCTTCCACACATCGTGCTGCGTGATCTGGACGAGTAAACATTACAAAATGGTAAGAATTTACAATGTACCGCAATTATCTGTACTGAGGCAGGTTTTGTTGTTTAGTAAACACGGTAATGAACCAGCATTGAATTAATTTGCGTTTAGCATATGGGCACGTGCTATCTGATTCTAGGATTCCTGTACGGGTAAACATTATGATTTGAATTTACAGTATACCGCAAGTATCTGCACTCAGACCGGTTTAATAAACACGGTAATGAAGCTGAGTTGAATTAAATTGCATTTACCTAATAGGCACCGTGCTAGCGGATTGCTGGATCCTTGGACGAGTAAAACATTACAACATGAAAAGGATTTACAAAGTACCACAGAAACTATACTGAGACAGGTTTTGTTGGTTAGTAAACACAGTAATGAACCAGAGTTAAATTAAATTGTCCTTAGACACCGTGCTATTTATTTGCAGGATCCCTGGATGAGTAAACGCGTTAGTATTGTCAGAATTTACTATGTACCGCAAGGATCTATACTTGGGCTTGTTTAGTAAACATCGGACTGAGCCAGAGGTGAATTTAGTTGTATTTAACTTCTAGACACTTTGTTATCTGAGTGAAGCATCTCTGGGACGGGTAAACAGGACAGTATTGTCAGAGTTTACAACATGTCGCAAGGATATGTACTTAGTATAGTATTGTTTTTTACTTAGCGCAGGATTAAGCGAGAGATAAATTAGGTTGTATTTAACTGCCAGAAGCCTTTTATGTGACTAACATCTCTAGGACGGGTAAACACGACAATATCTTCATGATTTACTACATAACTCAAGCATCTATATTAAGGATGCTATTGTTTTTTAGAGAATTTGGAAGAGATCCAGTAGATAAATAGGTTGTATCTAGCTATCAGACAACGCGCTTTGTGATTGCAGCATCTCTACATGGGCAAACGCTACAACCTGATCAGAATTTATGACGTCCCTCAAGGATCTGCACTGGGACCAAATGCGGGGATGAGCCAGAGGTGAATTATGTTCTATTTAGCTACAGTGTTGTATGAATACAGCATCTCTGTGACGGATAAACACGAGCGTATTATCAAAATTTACAATATACCTCAAGTATCTGTATTGAGGTTGATTTATTTTTCAGTGAACATAGTAGTGAGGCAGACGTAACTAGCTATCAATCACTGAGTCACGTGATTATAGTATTTCCGGGACAGGTAAATGCTACGACGTGATTAAAAATTATAACTAACTGTATCTATGTTGGAATAGTTTTTGTATATTAGGGAACGAGGGAGTGATCGAAAGGTGAATTTCATTGTATTTAATTACCGCGTACCATGTCATCTGACTACGGCTTCTTCGCGACGGATGAATACGAAAACTGTCAGAAATTACTACGTACCTCAAGGATCATTACTGGGTCCTGTTATATTTTTTTATTTGCTCTGGAGTGCGCCCAAAGTGATTTCGTTATATTGAGCTACCAGACACAGTGTTATCAGATTACAGTTTCTGTGGAACAGCTTCCCGAAAGGTTCCACACTGCAGGCAGTTTTTGTTTATAACATGGATGTAAATAGAATGTGACTTCTTCTGCGTGTAGCTACCAAACATCGTGTAACCTGCTAGCATTATGGAGTAGTAATTAGACTATAAGATACAACGGGGTTCTCTGACAGATGAGTCATTTGTATGTGAATACGGAGATACACAGAGATGGTTTTGTCAGCATGTAATTGTGGAAACCCCGGTTACCTGCATGTATAGCAGCGTAATTCTGACAGGAAAACCCTACGATTTGTTCTTCAAATACACCATGCTGCGAGGGCGTGTACTAGGAGCAATTTTGTTTAGCAATGAACACAGATTTGAGCAAAGGACGTAGTTATGTGGCATAAGATCAAAATATATAGGAGAGAAAAGAAATTAAGATATAATCGGGGAATTAAAACGTACCACGTGAATGTGTGTTAGGACCAGTTTTGTTTTTGAATGAACATGGATATGAACCAGTGGTGAAACCCCTGCGTATAGATACTAAATCTCTGCTACAGGGAAATACTACGATATTGTCAGCAGATACTGGCCCTGTTTTGTTTTCGAGTGTAGTAGAAATAGAGCCAGATTTTATTTCGGTTGTATATAGCTACCAAATACCTTATTTGAATATAGTTACTCTGGAACGTGTAAACTCTGCGCTATGGTCTGTACTTAGAACTTGCCGCAAGGACTGTATTGGGGGCAGTTTTGTTTTGGAATCACCTAGAAATAGAGCCAGAGTTTATTTAGGTTGTATATAGCTACCAAATACCTTATTTGCTTATAGTTACTCTGGAGCGCGTAAACTCTACGTAATGGTCTGAACTTAGAACGTGCCACAAGGATCTGTATTGAGGCCAGTTTTGTTGTAGAGTGAACACGGATATGCGACTACATATAGCCTTTAAAATATCAAAAATAGTAGCTTAGTGGGATATCAGGGACTGATAAATTCTACGGTAGGATCATAAGTTTAGCGTGTCACAAAGATTTTTCTAAGCCTGTTTGGAGGCCATAAGAGGCGGGAAAATACCAAAGGACTGGAACTGACTGGGGCCTAACTTTCTTACAGGGAATGCTGAATTTAGTTGGAATTAATTTAATTGTGATGGAACGCATGCTCAGCTGGCCATTTTCCTAGTCATCTGTATACCCCTTTCATATCATCATTTTTTACTATTACATTAAATAGTATGAGTGTAAAATGCCCCACCCACCCACTTTTACATTTACGAATTTTAATGTTAAATTACTTCAGCTTTTTTTATAATTATTCGTCACTTCTCTTGGTAATTTATTTCAATCATTTCGAGATTCCTCTGGAGTGATTTAGGGAAAACCGAATTCTGCATGGTCGGACAGAGAATTGAACCCATGTCCTCCTAAATGACAGGCACGAGCTTTAACGTTCACCCCCATGGCAAGGATCTCTACTAGGTCAACTGGTGTTTCTGAATTAATACGAATTTAAGCGGGTGTGAAGTGATTGTAGTTAATAAAAACTGGATTGTTTAATAGCACACCATGATCTCCGCTTGTAGAAGCAAATGTCATCAAATGTAACCTACCGCGGAGATATGTTCCGGGCCCAGCTTTGATTGTGAGGTGAATCTGACTGTATATAGATATTAATTTCTTTGTGATTTTACTGCATACTATGATCTCTGAGAAGGGATTCAGCAAATAAATTATGTCATGAGGATCCGCTCCAGGAGGGTCTTTTTTTTGTCCACGCGGATGTGAGTGAAACGTGTATTAGCTGGACGTAGGTATTAAAAACTCAACTCCATCTCTGGAACGTGAGAACTACATGGTATAGCCAGCTAACACAACGCTCCAACATTTTCGGGGGCCAGTATAATATCTGAAATGCACAGAGATATCGGTCAGAGGTGAATCAAATGCATGTATCAATTAAAAGCTGATTTATGTGACAACGCTTCCACCGAGGGAGGTAGATGAGCCGTAACGCTCTGGCCTCGCATTCGAGAGGACCCGGGTGCGAATACTCGTCCGGCCATCCAAATTTCGGTTTTTCATGGTTTCCCGAAATGACTCGAGGTGAATGCATGGATGGTTCCTTCAAAAGGCCATGGCCGAATTTCTTCTAGTTCCTTGTCCACAATCCTTTCCCTTCTGAAAGAGCTTTAGAGGTATAGGACTGTTCTTTCGCTTATGGCTTGACGTCACGGTCATTAGAGGCGGAAAAGAATTGGAGCAAGTAATTCCACCATAGCCTTTTGTAGGAACCATCCTTTAATTTTCCTAGAGTGATTTCGGGGAACTATGGAAAAACAAAATATGGATGGGTGGACGGTGATTCGAACCTACGACCTCCGAATACGAGTACAGAGCTCATCCACCACTCTCGGGGTGAACAAAATGCTGGGGGAAGAATCTAGACTAAATATAGACAAAAGTCATTAAATTTACCAGAAATCATAGCCTCAACAGCACGTTAAATGTGAAAATAAGATCGATGTACTAGAAGAAATACAATAAATTCGTGAGAGTTCACGACTGGTTGATAGTTTCAATTTGGCGCGCATTCCGCCTCTGTCGCGGCTGGACCCACAGTTTAACGTGGAATCCGAATCACAGATCATACTGACTTTTCTCACAGAAACGAACCTAAGCCAGTAAAAGCTCCTGGCTTCGCAGGGATCTGAACCAGGAACCATGAATATTGTATGACAGTAGCATGTTTACTTAGCTGTCAGACCGAATTTAGAAAGTAAACTTAGAACTGATGGACGAAAGCAAGAATTGTGCCGAAAGCAGGATATCGAAAAAAGATACTTTAAATTATGTTGATCTAATAGTGAGGCACACTGTTTAAAGCAGGTGAAGTAAACTAATGAAATACGAAATGAGTTTGTTTAGGAAATGATGGAGAAAGGGATTTGAGGAAGAGTCCGAGAGAAAGAAGAGGCAGAATGGCCGTTTACTTTTTAAGGCATGCGTGACTGGTTAATTTGTCAGTGAAGGGAAAAGTCTAATGCAGGAATTTTAGAGGAAGACAAAGATTAGAATAAAAGCAGGTAGTAAGAGATACGATGTGATAAGAAATTAGCTCAAGATATGAAGAGATGGAGGACTGCATACAACCGGTTGAGAGACCGTTGACAAGAAATGTATGCTCGTAGACATGGATGTGGTCGTGCACGAGTTTGTGATCTTCTTACGAGATAACGTTAGTTAAATTACAAATGAGCTGACAGTTCCAGTCTTGTGTAAAACCAAAACTGTGATATCTACATAAAGTTTACGTTTCTTTGGTTGAGGAACTGTGGTATTTTGGTAGTGGAAACTCCTGGATGTTGAGTAACTCCACTTATCTGTCACATGGCATACATCAAAGCGGTACAGTTAACTCATTTGAGACCAGGTGTAACATAATTACGTCGACATTCATCTCGGTTTTTACGTTTCCTGTTACCTAAATTAACAGGAACTCGAGGTAAAAATCTTGTCTTTGAGAAATTCCCACATAAAAAACGACACAAACCTCTTTGAGAAATTCTCAGAGGGAAAAAGTCACACGTGGCGGGAGAGAGTCATTTGCGTGTGATGCAACGGCATTTCATCGCAGTTTCCCCGGATAATTTGTTGTGCAATTTGTATTGCAAAACTCGCCTTAGTGTTGATAAGCGAGGTCTTCTAACTTCACATAAAGCGCCTGCCCTTTCAATTCAGTCATAAACTGAATATTAGGTAGGTGGTTGCGAGTATCACCAATAGGCCTGTATAAATTGGCTCTAGTTGCTAACAGCTATCATAATAAAAATAATATAATATTTAATTAAATTGCGATGGAGCACAGGCTCCGGTGGCAATTTCCCTACACACCCATCTTCCCCCTTTCCTGTGCCCACCTACATTTGCCCTCTGCAAATTTTAGCTTAAAATTCTTTCAACGTTTTTGGTAAATTATTCATCATTTCTCTCCGTAACTTATTGCAAATCTGACACCCTTACCCAAAAAAAGAGAATCTTCCTACACCCTTGTGCCTGAAATCGAGTGCCAGCTAACGGTCATGGTCATCTTTTCCCTTCCATGCACTACTTTTAATTCTTACACCAATATTTTTTCATGCCTCATCATCAATATTATACGACTTGTACACTCCTATGATCCTCTTCACCCTCCTCCTGTCTTCCAATGAATCCCATTCCACCTCTTTTATCATATGTATTACTGATTGCATTCTGCGGTAATTTCCAGAAACAAATCTAGCAGCCCTTCTTTGCACCCTCTCCAACTCCTGTATTTGATACGCAAAATGTGGGTCCCATACTAAACTACCATATTCGAGCAATGGTCTGACCAAAGTTTTGTAACCAAATTCCTTTACTTCTCTCGTACATCCCCTCCTCATAACTCTCTCCAACAAGTGCAGAATTTTGAAACGTTTTCCTACTACCTGACCAATGTGTCCTGCTCAGTTAAGCTTGTTATCAAATGTAATGCCAAGATATTTACATTTCAAGTCTTGCAAGGCAGCCAGTCTTGTAGATGAAAAGAAATTACATAGTTCTAACGTATTGAAAAGAACATACTTAAATGATACAACTTTTTTTTCTCGTATAGGCAGTATTACAACCACCTGCAATTCTATGCCTAGCGAAACACACAAATTACTTTTCCGTTATACGATAGCCGGGTGAGATTTCATGTTTTGAGCCGAGCGTGATGGGTTCGAACTCCTGTCCGTGCATCCATATTTTGGTTTTGCATGGTTTCCTGAAATCACTCTAGGTGACTGTCGGGATGGTTCCTTCAAAAGGTCTTGCCGAATTCGTTCCCCCATCCTTCTTTCCCATGCCTAAGGGAACATCATAAATTACGTCACACTGTTAAAGGGGGAGGGGGTACCACAACATACGCCATGTCGTGACAAGGGGGTCAAACCAAGCGTGGTGGGAGAGTGTAAACGTTAGGGCCTCGTATTCGAGAGGACGTGGGTTCGAATCACCGTCTGGCCAGCCAGATTTGAGTCCTCCACGGTTTCCCCAAATCACACCAGGCTAATGCCGGGATGGTTCCTTCAAAAAGGCCATGGCCGAATACCTTCCTGTTCCTTGCTCCCCGTCTTATCCCGCCTCTAATGACCTCGATATCGACGAGACGTAAAGCCATAAGCACAAAAAAAGTAGGTGGAGCCAATCTTTCTGACGTAACGTTGGAAGTGCAGTATTAATCAAGTTTAAGATTGCAAAATGTGTGCTATCACGTTTCGCAGGCGTCGCTTGGCGTGATAAGCAAGGAAGGGCAAAAAAAAAAACAGGAAATTTCGGTGATTTAATTTGTGGATAGTCCTTAATGACCTTGATGTCGACGAGGCGAAAAGTCACAAGGTAAAAAAAATCATGTTTTCAGCATTTTGAGACAAAAAAAAAAAAAAAGTTTGGCGCTAATATTGAATTGGAGATATTGCTTTAGTCTCGGTACAAGCGGTATCATATGATCATAACTAGGGTTCAGATCTTTATGATCACAACACATAGAGATATTCATGGAAATATTACCACAAAAACGGGAAAATGTAACCTAAAAATAACAAAATATGACCAAACATTTAAATTTACTATACATCAAAACAAGATCAGTTGCACATCATTTATTTTATCTAGTAGTGTTGCTTTCATGTAGACAGCACAATTTGCTTCCGTGCACTCACTGCACCACTGGGAAATTAAATTTTAAATCGCTTAGTTAAGGTCACAGAATTTACAGAAAAAACTATTTCCTCTGTACTGAAATCATCCTCTCCAAATTCCTTTACGGAACTCCGTAACTTCGTACTTTCAGCAAATTTTGTTTTCGGCATGGCGGTACTCACTGATCCACTGCAGATTTAACGATGACTGAGGATTATTTTCAAAAGTATTGGCGACAATGAGACATTGATTGACGAGTCTCGACGCAGACATGCTGTTGCTGCATTGTGGAGATTAAAAGGCGGGCGGAACATTAACGTTTAGAGAGTGACAATAATGCATAACTTAAATTCTTGATTGGTGAATTCTGACCAATTTAATGACAGTTAATGTTTTTTCCCCTCAAATGTATAGTAGGAGTACAGTTCTATGAATAATTATCTTAATTTATTCTCATCTGTAACTTCTACTAAATTTCCGGTACTAATAAAAAAAAATTATCCGGTTTTTACCTCAGAATAGGTCCATATAACCATAAATATTATCGTAATATGACCAAAACTAGGAAAATGGCCTGAACATGCATTTATATGCTATATAAAACGGATTTAAATAGAATCAGAAATGTTGTCAGTGTTTAATTCAGCATTACAGCTAAGAAAAGGGCAGAAAAAATGACTTGTTATAAAGATTCGAACCCTACTCATATATAACCGAAGACTGTTTTCCAAAACGTGTTCTAAAAACTAGCTACACAAGCGTTGCGGCATTTGTTCGGACTATTTCAAGCACATAATACTGGAATATTTTTCCTGCAGCATTTTGTCATTTGCGTTTTGGACGTCATACAGCTGCCTTAGTAGTACCAACTAGGAATGGCGATCTAAGATCGATTAATCGAATAATCGATCTATTGAACCAAAAATCGATTTTTTAAATCGATTTATAGTACTGAATCGATCCAATGAATCGATATTTCACCCGCGAAAATCGATTCTAGAAAAGCCCTTTCTACATGTAATGCACTTGCACATGAAAGTTAGGGTTTAAACCGGGGGTCCCCAAACTTTTTACCCCGTCGACCCCTTGATACGATATATCGACCCCCATAAGTATTTAATAAAAACATTAAATCATTTTTGGCATTTCTGATGCTAAGCAATAAGGAACCCTGCATAACAACTCAACGAAATAATTTATAAATTCCACCCAATAAAATTAACAGAAAACGAGATACTGTCCACTATTATTATAATCTCAAAAAATAGGAACAAAACTATGGATAGATGGAATAAATTTCAAATAAAGACCTGCCAAAAAGAACAGATGGTTGTTGTACTGTTTTCTCAAGTGATGAGCGGAACCGCTTGGATCCTAGTAGACTGGACAGACTGTTGTTCTTGAAAAGCTTGAACATTAAACACTGGTAACTGTAAACTATATCATTTCAAAACTGTTTTATGTAACCAACAAATTTGTGAATTAAAAGTCTTATTGTATACCTGACACTTTGATTTATTGTAAAAAACTTTAATTAGTTTAAAAATGATAAAAGATCGATTATTATGGTGTCGTTTTTGTATTCCATGATTGGAATTATGTTGAAAATACAAACACGAAAACAAAATCGAAAAAAGATCGATGTTTAGAAAATCGATCTTTTATACCTTGATTTTTTTGTGAATCGATTTATCAAATTTCGATTCGAATCGATTCAAGAATCGATCTTTTTCGGAAAGAATCGCCATCCCTAGTACCAACCAACCATACGCAAGTGTCAAATAGATATAACAGATAGTTTCTATTTTCGAGACGTATCAGTGCTGATTTGTCGTCTCAGAGTTTGTGTTGTTTCTGTCAGCATCAACAGGAAATACGCTAGAGTTAACTGATACCAACCGCTCTGTAGCAAGGACTCAAAGCCTGGTCCGTGCCAACGCGTGCTGACGACTTCCGAAGTGCTGTAGACTCGTGTCTGGGTTGTGTCTCTTCCTGCCAAGCAGACATCGAGTCGGTCTTAATATAAGTCCCAACGTAAATAGCGAGCCACAGGACGCTTGTGTGTACAGCTAGCGTCATAAATATACCACCGACCGCCGACCGACGGCGTATTACAACTCCACAAACATCCGCCGGGCATAAAAAAAACCTTCCAGTATGGTCAGGCGCATGCGCAACACAATCACCCACTCTACCCAGAACCGCAGTTCCGCTTTGGTTAATCCGCGTATTCACTTGAGCATTCGCCCCGAATTAGCATTCGTTCGCCCTGTTTTGCTCGGATGGATCCGCATGCCTCAGCCCGATCCGAGAGTTGTCGGTACTTCAAAGTGAGCACTTGCTCAGTGAGTGTCAGCGGTCGAACCGAACAACACGAGCCGACTGCCTCTTCTACTTTCATTGAATCTTTCTGCTGTCGACACACGTGTTTAGTGCTTAATTTGTGGAAATTGTTAACATTATTTTGTTTTTATAAATATAGAAATATCTCAGGTTAATTCTCTTGTACTTATGGGTATTACCAAAACTATCCCGTGCTGTGGAACCCCAAGGATGAATTTTATTGCAGTAATTTAAAAAAGGAGGATACATGGAATGAAATTTCTGACCTTATGGAAATTTCCAAAGATGAATGTCGCAAGAAAATTGAAAGCCTCAAGGGTTCCTACCGGAAAGAAATAGCAAGATTTACCAAAAAAAAAAAAAAAAAAAAAAAAAAAAAAAAAAAACATACACAACAACAACACTGGAACGGGTACGTTCTTGGTTAATTAATGATTCTTTTTGTTTGGATTAAAGTAAGTTAACAGAATCAATTTTTAAAAGAAATCGTAACTTGAGACGATATCTCAATAAGTATTTTTGTTTTGTTTTGTTTTGTTTGGGTTATTGCAACTATGTTGAACAGTAAATACAAAACAAATCCCTCGAGCTTTTGAGCCCATTGCTATTTGTTACCGGAACAGTTGAAGCGTACAAAGAATAAATGGCGACGATAAATTTCCGGTTAACCATTGCAGTGTACTCAACATCTACACAAAACAGAGTTCCCTGTTGGCGCCGCACGGGGTCGGAACTATGGATGAAATGGATAGCTGTTTCTCCCGATACCGGCTATCCGGCCATCGTATAAGCAGGATATTCGGCAGCCGACCGTTGTTATTTGAGGTTAGGAAAAATAAAAATGTTGCCAGTAAAGAATGAATTGCCTATTTGGGAATATTTCGTTATAAATAATGACAATAAATTTTCGATTTTGATTTACTTTTCTTGGGGCACGTTTTTTTTAGGAAGTTTGAATCATTTCCTTTTTTCTGTCTTCGACCGGATACCTCTGCCATGACAAACCACTTGAAAATGAAATATCTAGTAAACTTCCATGAAATGAGGAAAGCTACAGCCGCTATCGTGCCTATATTGCCTTTAGCCATCCCCGGTACAAGTTCGTCTTCGACATTGAAAGAGAAGCAGTTGACTATATCAGAATCGTTAGATAACGATGAGAAAGCACAAAGAACTCCTGACTTACCATACATGAGAGCCTCTGTCGTTTTGGCTCCATAAGTTAAGTGAAGAGTCAACCTAATTGATTGCGACCTTCCTAGAGCCAAGTTTCAAGACATACTATTTGGGGTTTACTGAAGCTCGTCAAAAGAGTCTATTGGAATCTATAAAAATTTCTGCGAGGTATCTTCCACCAGTAGCAGTCAAAAGGCGTAGAAGGGACGAGACAGAATCAATTGTGACTCACGAAGCTCAAGACATGTTTCGGAATTGTTTTAATGAGATAGCCAGTATCACGACCAAGAATCTGATTGCTAGTGAAATCGGTTTTTATTTAAAGTCATCTGGAATTGATCGGAAGCGTGATCCATATATTTTGTGGTCAGCTAATGCTACACAGTACCGAATTTGACAAAATTTGCTAGAATTTATTTTACAGCGCCGTGGAGTAGTGTGTATAGCGAATGACGTTTCTTTGATCCCGGCCTTACTTGCGAGGACAAGCAAAACTGATTGTTACCTCTTATTACAGAGAAATTGGTGCTCATTCTGTACAAGAACTAAATTTTTATGTAAAAAACAATAATAAACGGTATTTTTATTTGAAGACAGTGTTTTTATTTGTGCTTAGACTTATTACGGTACATACTTAGCATTTGTGAATGTAAAGAAAATTTCATAAAATTTTCTTTATTTATTGACAGTCGGATACCCGCCGGATATTGACCTACAATCCGGTATCCGGCCGGATAGTAAATATTGGCCGGATAGGCCGGATACCGGATAGTTGCCGGATATCCGTTTCATCTCTAGTCGGAACACTGTGGCTCATTGCTATTGCGTAGCGTGGCCGTATGTCCCCTTCTTCTCGGCACGCATGTCAATCGGGGCGAATGCTGAAGTGAGTACGCCGCTTTAAGAGGTTTACGCTTTGTCGGTGTGCAGCTTAATTAGATGTGGGAGAAGATTGTGAACAAGAAACGCGAAGGAAATCGGTTGCAGTAATCTGTGGAACACACTGAAATCCGTAATGCCCTAAAACTACAGAAACAGACCAGATTCGAACAGGGAACCTTTAGAGCCCCAATCGCGTTCCTTAACCAACTCAAGGTTATTAGAGGCGGAGAAGGACTGGGGGCAAGGAACGGGAATGAATTAGGCCATGGCTCTTTTGAAGGAACCATCTCAGCATTAGTCGGAGCGATTTGGGGAAACCATGAAAAACCGAAATCTGGATGGCCAGACCAGGGTTCCAACCCGCCTCCTCCAGAATGCGAGGCCAAAGCGTTACTGCTCACTCACAGCGCTCCGTACCTTAATCAACTGAGCAAACAGATAGTCGGTCCACTATAGTGGTTCAAACAATTGCAGAGTTAGGCCTAATATAAAACTAGGGTCAGATGCGACAAAAGAGATAAGAGAATTCTGTTACCGAGTGTGGTGGGTGAACGGTTAACGCTCTGGCCTCGCATTCGGGAGGACGCCAGTTAGAATCTCCGTCCGGGCATCCACATTTGGGTTTTCTATGGTTTCCCCAAATCACTCCAGGCGAATGCCGTGATGCTTCTTTCAATAGGCCATGGTCGAATTCCTTGCCGTTCCTTGTGCCCACTCCCATCTCGCCTCTAATAACCTTGACGTCGACGACACGTAAAGCCACAAGTAAAAAAAAAAAGTCAGTTATTTACGATCCCGCAATAACAAAAAGCCATTTAAAAAAGCGGACCATTGAGTTTGAAACATTGACGTACGATTCTGAGGGAAGTTAGAATCTCTTCGTACGTAGCACAGCAATTTATGAAAGCAGTGCTTGATTTTTTTTTATTTATTTTTTTATTTTTTTTGCTTATGGCTTTAGGCATAGTCGTTGTCGACGTAGAGGTTGTTAGAGGCGGGAAAGGATAGGGACAAGGAACGGGAAGGAATTCGGTCATGGCCTTTGAAAGAACCATTCCGACAGTCACCTGGAGTGATTTGGGAAAACCATAGAAAACCCAAATCTGGATGGCCGGACCAAAAAATAAGAAAATGGAAGCAAAAGAAATCTGTAGAAAGATTAGATGGATGGATAAAATAAGAAATGGACGCCTAATGGAAATAACTGTTGGGGAAAGAATTTTGTAAACATGTTTGATAGATATAAGAGGAATGGTCTGGTGGCTCAATGATTAAGGCGTGTGATTGGAGATCGAAAGGTCGCTGGTTCGAATCCGATTCTCGATGGGTATTTTCATAGGCCCTTAACCTGACCTTCACCTCTGGCTTAGCTTGCTGTGTAATGTGAAGTACGCCAGAACACTTCCGTGGTTTGGATATCACGTTAAACTGCAGGTCGACTAAACCCGATAGGATTACCGGGTTAGTTGGGTAAGGAGGGAATAAACTGGCCACCCTACCTCTAGTAAAGTAAAGCTGTAGACATTAGAGACACGACTGAGAATCACATTTTAATGCATGTAAGATTGGTTAATTTGTTAATATAGCGAACTGCAGAGAAAGACAAAGATTAGAATTTGTGAAGCAGATAACTGAGTACGTGGGTTATAACCAGTGTGAGGGGGCTAGCTGAAGATAGGAAGAGATAGAGAATTGTTTGGAACCAGTACAGACATTGGTAACAAGAAAAAAAAGTAATTGATTGTAATAATAAGCTCACAATTTGAAGTGTATTTTGATCCTCAAATTCGTTACACCAATTTCAAAGTTTCTTTTAACCGATCTCCTTGTCACACAATATCACACCAGGTCACACTCAGTGAACGTATGATCCCCTCCTTTATGACATCACACACTTTGTAATTTTAAATTTAGAACATGATTAATACAGCGCTTCTAGTTTGACGTCACAAAGCTTACCAATGGTGTGATGTGTATTGTCAGGAATGATATGTTTCTCTGGCTCATATGGTAGGGTGAAAACATAGCTCCGTGGTGTAGGTCGATATTATCGAAGATACTTATCGACAGATGTTTTTCGAACTGGTATTTGGTAGTTTGGGGAAAACGTAGCCGTGGCTGGTGTAGGTTGTGTACAGCGCCGCAGGTGGCCGGTGACGGTACTATATTTGGCAGCCCCATTGCCCCCGTGGTCGGACCGACCGGTAATGTCGATGGGTCGATTGCAGTGTCGAGATGTCCGGGGTGGATGAAGATTCAGTGGAGGAAGAAGAGCCCCAGCAAGTGGAGGAAGAGGTTCAACTGGACAACTCCAGAGCGGCGAAGCTAATCCGGCAACTACGCTGGGCACCTGTCTTCAGGAAGGTAACACGTTGAGCCATGCTGGTTTGTCACTGTGTGTGAATGGTTCGTCCAATTGGCCGTAGATATCACGGCTGGTCAAACTCCAATCCAACCATCACATCGCCGGCAGTAGTAAAATAAGAACGAGGTAAGAAGGAATTGTGCTACTCGCTTGAAATTTGTCACGCATATTCCTCAGGTCAGACACTTTTGCGAAAAGTGTACACGAAAGCGAAATGAAACTTAAAATAAACGTGGTGCCACACGAAACGATGCAATGTAAACAGTAAAGACCGCTATTTCCATTCAATTTGTTCACGCCAAAGATAGTATCTATTCTCTCTATTGCAATTAATGTAAATCGCTCTCACGTTTTCGTGATAACTGACCAGCTGGACCAGATTGAAAAAAATAAACGTAAATGTTTACAGCAAAGAGTTTAATTTTCATTAATATATTAAGGTCACTTGATGTTTTTTGGCGGTAATATACTGGCATGGTGGTTAGGTTGTAATGCAGCCTGGACCATAGTGAAAAAAAAACGTACTTTGTATGTGAGGAATTAGTTTTAAATTCGTTGCAGTATACTGCAGATACTATCTTTGGCAAGAACAATTTTACTGCAAAAGGCGGTTTATTTACTATTGAAGTGCATAGTTTCGTAACTTTCGTGAGGCGCCACGTCTAAGGTAACTTTCATTTCGCTTTTCCTTAAAAAATTATGACCACAGGAATGTGTCACAAATTTCAAGCGAATAGCACAGGTCCTTCTTACCTCGTTCTTATTTAAAGTCACCACATCGCCACTTGGCTTGGGTCTACTGGAGATCGCGATTCCGCTACATCATCATTCAGTAATGACGTCATAATACTGCTGTAGTCAATGGAAAGACGTATTATTTTCAAGCGATAATTGCGTTGTAATACAGCCTGGACAATTATTTTCAAGCAAAATTTTGGAAAGTATTAATAGCTGAGACTTGCGTTTGACTACTGCAGTATTGTGACGCCAATACATTGCGGAATTTTGATCTCCAGTAATCCCCTTGGCTTCTGAGCTGTCCGTCATTTTCAAGCAAATTTTGAGAGAATTCTACCTTCCTGAATTATATCCTCGAATATTTCGGTTTAATTCTTGATCATGATGCCGCCAGCGCTACAAAATTAATGCAAATCTCTTAAAATGTTAGTTAGCTTCCCTCCGTTACGAAAAGTCTCAAGAAATATTTTCCACATGGAATAGTGTTTTCGCTGTACGCAAATACCACCTTTCTATGGCTTTAATGACATTTTCCCCCATTGTCCAAGAAGCATTTTAACCTAGCAACTGCTAGGAACAGGGGCGGATCCAGGATTTTGGTTTCGGGGGGGGGGGGGGGCTTGAGCGGACTTTGGTTTGTGGGGAGGGGGTCTTGGCTTGAATGAAATATGGTTCAGAGGGCTTGCTTTCAGTGGATTTTGGTTTTTTGGGGGGGGGGGGCGCTTGAGTCGGCCCTTAGGGTTGTCTTTATAGCCTTCTAGGGCCTCAAATCCGTAGAGCTAAAAAAAAAGTCTCCAAAATTACAGTGTCGGGGGTGGACCTAGATACTTTTGGGGGGGGCTTGAGCCCCCTAGCCCCTCCCCCCCTGGATCCGCCCCTGGCTAGGGAGCAGGTTGACGTGACTCCTGCACCGACAATGCTATAGGTTGCGTTGTAGCAATATTGCGATTGGGAATTAAATCCTTTAAATCCTGAATCATACAAATCTTTCCAAAATATTTCCCCTGGCTGCCAAAACTTTAAATAACATTAGTTTTCTGGACTAATTTAACCCCACATTGGGCGGTACTAAGGCTAGTGGATGCGTATCATTATCGCGAAAAATGCTCGCGCGAGATCGCTCCAATCCAAACACTGCATGTTATGCGGCTCCGTCCATTGTGAGCGCTGAGTCGTGCGAACATACGCGAGGGCGATGAGATGCGAATTGTTTGGGTTTGGTCGCGTGAACACGATGGATATCGAGAATGACAGACCTTTTTCGAGCTCCAACAATCACGGAAAGAGTACTAATCGTACAAAAACAATTAAAACTTATACAAAAATACTTGAAATCATAGAAAATATATACGAGCACACAACAGCATATTTACGAAACCAAACACTTCTAAACATTCAAAATCTCATTCGAAACATTATGGTCCACATAACATTTTTAATTACGGTCCTCTAATTTTTCATGCACTATATTGCTTTTAATACAATCACAACAGTGATGCAGTTCATTTAAACCATTTTAATCTATCGAAACACAACACGTTCATGGAGTAATTACACAAATTTATAATCTATTTCTTCGCTCTTCTCTCAAACACAGATTCCATTTTTACGCGGATTGTAATTAGTGGTGACCAATCTTTAGTAGCCTACGTAACAGTGCGTATAGTATTGTATATTAAATTTATGTGTTGTTGTATCGATAAAATTGCAAAACTACTTAACATATTGCATAATATTACGAACAAAATGTCGTCAATTTATGAAGATTATTTACCGCGTAGTTCATTTCAACGGGTTTTTATAGGGCCACTTGTTTACTCGAATTTAGCTGGAAATTGTTTCAGCCGCCCTTTCGAATTACTTTTTTTGTCCCATTTCCAAGGTTTTTTTTTAACATAAAACTGTGTACCAGTACATTTCAAGATAAATAGCTATTGCGGTATAAGATTTAAATAAATTAAAAAGTCATTTCCTTAGCTGCATATCCTTTGATCAGCATCCTCCATTTCATTGAATAAACTTAAAAATCAGAAAATTTAGGAACACATGATTTCTATATTGATTTGATAAAAATAAAAATATCAGTTTTTTGTAACATGTGACCTATTGCAGCAGTGTACATATATTTTCCTCAATCTAATTAAAATGTCTATCGTTTAAATTTAAAGAAAAAATATTTTATAGTTTTTTTTAGTTGACCGTGTCGCCAATGATAGGATGTAAGAAACGAAATTTTGCTGATCTAAACTAAGAAATTTACGTTTATTTTCTTAATTAAAAAGTAGATATATTTTAAGATATTATTGTTCTATTTTATGTTCACTGACATCAAGAAGAAATGGGGTGGGTTGCGGCTTGCGGGATACAACTGAGAACTGGTGACAGAGTCGCCAGAATCTGCTTTCAGTCTTCGCGTCAACGCAGTTCGAGAGAATACGGCAGCTTAACTATCGTAATTCGCGAGGCTGTGCTCAAATATGTTAGTGTTGTGTCAAACTTGCTCCGTGAGGCTGAAATAATGCCAAGTTGCTGTATTATGTTTTTATCGCGCTGTATTGACCTGTCTGCAGTAATGTGCCGATGCATTTTGCATGGCAACTAAGGGATTGTGCACAAACTACGTGGCTCGGTCCAGGGGGGGGGGGGTTGGCTAGAAGGCTACGCTGGGCTACGTGGGGGGAGGGGGGGTTCCGAGCCAGGCCACGTAGCTTTCCTTTCATAACATTTTTCACAGTTAAAGTGAGGAACAGAACTCACAACAGCATGTGAATATTTATTTCCCTCAGTTAATTATCTCCGTATGTAATTTACAATAGTCTGACAAGACAAAACAGCACAAAATGTCTTCTGGAATCAAAAGGAAAAAAAAGCTAAGTGCTACGTGGAGGAGGGGAGGGGGGCGTAGAGGCAAAAGCCACGTAGAGCTACGTGGGGGGGAGGGGGGGGTTCACAGGAGGCTAGAATCGAGCTACCTGGTTTGTGCACGCTCCCTAACCTATGACAGAAGTTAGGTTAATGTATGGCATCTGGGCATCCGGTAGGTTTAAACATTGCTTCGGTACTTTGTTGTTTGGCTCGTTCTTCCACCTTTACTTACTATGACTGTTCTTTAACCAGTCTTGATTACTTTTTTTTTTTGCATTATGGTCTTGAACGAGATTTTAGCGCGCTATTCACTCGCAATGAGGGGCAAACAAAAGACCTCTTAAGTACTAATGTAACTATTAAAGTCCTTTGTGGGGATGTGCGAGGGAGGAAATTGGTACAAAAAAATTGTTTAGAATGTTGCCCCCCCCCCCCCTCCTTCTTTTTTTTAAGGTTTCATTCCTCCCAGCCTGGGAGGCGGGCTGTTGTAGGCTCTCATCGATTTTTTTCAGCCAAAGTAACCTAAGGGGAGGGAATGGAAAGGAATTCGGCCATGGCTTTTAAAAGGAACCATCGCGGTATTGCCTACATGGCATGCGGAAAACCACGCGAAAACGGTCAGTATGGCCGGACAGGGATTTGAACCCCAGTCCGAATGCCAGGTTGGAGGGCGAATCTTATGCAGGAGGTGCAAATGAGATTATGTAGCCCATTTAGTTAATAGAGGCGGCTCAATGACACACTCCGCTGCCCTTACTCCTACATGTGTAATGGAAACTTCCACCCGCCTAAAATGATATAATGGTCAGCTCGGAGAGGTAGGAAGGGGGAGGATGACGTCAGGAGCGAGGAAAGGGGAACATGACCTTGACCCGCCAGTTGGGAGTGAACTGGTTATAGTACTGCACTAGCCTCTTCAAATCCATCGCAGAAGCTAGTTATACATTTTTCCGTTTGCAAATATGCCTAAATGTCGCTACAAATAATATTTACCACTTTTGATTAATTGCGTTACTGACTTGTGACGTACCCCTGTCGATATATCGATCCGTGACGACGCACTATTCAATTTTGCTTGTTGAGGCGCGGCAGAAGACGACTGCAATCGATAATTCGATAATGCAGAAACTAATGGTTTCTTTCGTTCCTTCGATGGAGGATTATACTCTGAGAGGAAGAACTTCGCAAGAGTATAGCTTAAACGTGACTTTTCCTTCTGTTTCAGACGGCATTTTCAGTGTACCGCTGCATAAATCAACAATCGGCAGTAACAACCATTTTAAGTTTGAACCCAGGATCAGTAATTTGGTGCAGCAACTGCGCCCAATCTCGTAAGCTCACTCGCTCATCTCGATGTTGGCTGGAGAACGATAATTTCACACACCGGCCTTCGCTCGCAAATCAACAGTGACCAGAGATGATATTAGAAATTAGAAGTTATGTAAACAATTTAATAGCTATCAACTGCTATGAAATTAATTGCCAGAATACATTCATTAAGTTTACAAGTCAAGTTTGTATTTTAGCCAATTCGAGTTTAGCAACCACAACCTTTAAAACAATTATACGATCGTCTCTGTCCGTGTTTAATACATCTATTAATACTTTAAGCTCAAGAGACTTTTATTCAAGTTTTGCACAATGAACCGTTATGGTGAAATACAGTTCAACTTCTCGTTTAGCCATATCGGGTCAATGTGTCATAATCTTTGATCCTTAAAATGGGAACTGTTCTTCATCCGTGACCATAAGCAAAAAAACTGGTTAAGAATAATGCCGTACATCCCGACAATGTCCCATATCGCGGTCAGTAATCACATTTTTGGTGATCTTTTCGCGTTTGTGGTGGGAATATGAAAAACTAATTACAGAAATAATTTTAGGAAGGTTTTTTTATTGGTTTTGATGGGTGGCGATATTGACCAGAAACCCCTACCCTTACCTACAAATCGGAACTTCCCGTTCATATGTCCGAAGTCGATTGCTAGTTTTTATTGTAGTTATTCATTTGTACCCAGGTAGGTGAGGAATATCACTCCGACCTGGCATTCGAGAAGACATGGGTTCATATCCCACTCAGCCATCCAGATTTCGGTTTTCCGAAATCACTGCAGATGAATGCCCTGGCTTCAGAGGATCATGGCCGAATTCTTTTCCGATCCTAGCCTCCCAGTCTCTTCCCTCTTGGCTCAAAAGGGTCCATGATACCCTACAGAATTCTTGAGCTTCATCCGGGAGAAGTGATGGATTAAAAAAAAAAATCGTAAGGTTACGGCAGTAAGTTTTTGAGGAAGACACTGGAGAATTTACATAAAACATAGGGGCATTATCTGTACGCATAATGTCTCTGCATATTTAATCGTGCATTGAGGTTCCTATGTGTTTTCTGAGAACAACAGTTTTGAAATGGCAACGTTCTGCTATCGGCTTCTTTACCGAGTAGCTGGATATCACAACCGTTTCTAAATGTTGCGATTAACTCCAAAGCTGTTGGTAACTTCGCGGAAATTTCACAGGCTTATATCAAGTTAGCTAACAGCTTGTTTCAGGTAACTCCATTAACTGTTGTGCCGGTACGCAATTTCAGCAGTGTTGCCAACTGTCGCGAGAAGCAATCTACTTCGGTCAATATTAAACATTGCTTGTGTTCACGATAACACAATCGTGAATGTTATTGAAATGAAACTTCCATTCGAGAAGATATCCGGTATGGATTTTATTTTGTGCTGTGACGGGAATGTCACGCAATTGGCGTAACGGCTCGGGGTCATTAGTTACGGAAGTGGTCTGGGAACATACTGAAAGAACTATCCCGGCCTTAGCGTTGAATGATATACTGTATAGCAGCGTTTTTCAACCTTTTTGAGTACGCGACCCGTTTACAAGCAAAAATACTTTGGCGAGCCACCTCCACCGTCCCCAATAAAGCATTTCAGTACGTATTTAATTTTCTTGCTATTGGGATTATACATACTGATACAGAAGTAGTCGCGGGCACTGGTATAGTCTTTGCCGCGTTGGCTGCGCGGGAGGCGACCACAGGGGAAACAGTTGTTTTCATTCACTGTAATCAGTTGTCGGGGTACGCCAGCGAGTATGGACTAGCTTCGCTGCGAGCGAGGATAAAATGGAGTTCTAAAAGATATGCGCTGCCCTTCACCTCTGCTACAAGTGGCAGTGGCGGAAGGAAATAATAATAAAAAAAGACTATGACAGTTACCTGAAATATGATAGAAAGAGGCTGCAATTAGAAATGATTTGGTTATTTGAGTCTCAAAAAACATTCCCGATTCAACAATTTAAAAATAAACAGACACAGCTCTTCTCACAAGAACTGTAACAAACCATATGTATTCGTTACTGACTAACGAATACATCGCCTGATTCGAAGTACCGAAACGCTATTCACAAATTCATTTCGTTACTCACATTTGTCGTATGGACGTCAGTTTGATTCGATAACGAACAAATGAATCGCATCATGCGGGAACTGGAACGGTTCAAGCAGCGATTAAATGAATCCGAATGAGAGAATGAACATTTGAACATCGTTCATCGCGTATTTCTGGGAATTATGATTTGAATTCGTTTCGTTACAAAGGAAAATGTGTAAGTACAAACGCGTTATTTTAATATAATTAATATTATTTAGTGTTAAGTGTTGAGATTTTTAACGAGGTAAGTACGAATGTTTTTAATAGTTATTTTGTAGTTTTGTTTTTGTTTAAAATTAAAATTTACAGAGCATAATTGGTAAATAGAAAATTTGCATAGACGATTTGAGATTGTTATTGCTTTTTTATAATGATCATATCTTAGTGAGATTTTATTTATTTCAAACATTTATGAAATGTGTTTATTCTAAAACGCGGTATTCTATTTTATTTTACAGTGCAAATATTACCTAAACCTACTTTACTAAATGAACGATTTACTTTAACTTTACAAAGTACGAACGAAGTCATTCCGTGACCCGTACGCGACTTGACTCGTTGCGATGCTTCATGCTAGCGCTCGATTGTGTCAAAAGTAACGAGTAACGAAACGATACGATAGTAACGAAGTCGTTCCGTACGCGGCATGACTCGATACAATGCTTCATGCAAACGCTCGATTGTAACAAAAGTAACGAGCAACGATTCAATGGTAACGAGTACTGGTTTAGCAACGAATACATAAGGGCACACAATTACTCGCTACTATTACATTTCTACTTCACTGATTTTTTTATTTTTTTTTTATTTTTTTTACTGTATTGTAAGAGTTGCAAATCTTTGCTTTTTACTTTTACCTGGCTTACGACTAAAATCCCCCGAGCAAGACACGGTGATCGCGACCTACATGTTGAAAAACACTGCTATGTGCTTGTCGATTTGACGCACCTAAAGACCGATCTGGTGGGTGAGCGGTAGCTC
>CM061918.1:41097888-41269023 GCA_031002005.1 Vandiemenella viatica | reverse complement strand
TCTCAAAAATGACTCTATTAACTAACGAAGTACACTTTTTCGATTCATAAAATCTGTTTCAACTTTTCGTAATTATACTTTGCGTAGTTACAATAATTCTTAAATTTAGCTTTGGGTGCTAACCTCCCCGCTGTATGTGCGCTCTTCTACTCTCATCTACGTTCATGTATCTCACCGAGCGTGGTGGCCTCGGTTCAATCCCCGTCCGGCCATCGTAAATTTTTGTTTTTCAAGGTTTCCCGAAATCACCCCAGACAAATGCAGGGACGTTTTCTTCAGAAGGCCGTTGCTGAATTTCTTCCTTTCCTTGTCTTCTATTCTCGCCCGCCTCTCATCACCTCGACGCTGACAGACCGTAAAGCACTAAGAAAAATAAACAAAGAAATAAACGATCATGCATATATCTCTGTCAGAAAGAAACTCCGAAACTTACTTTAGCCAGCTAACGAATCCCCTCTGAAATATTTTAAATTAAAACAAACATAATTAACTTGACATAATGAGTATAAATTTAATTAAGGTGTAAGGTATGGTCTTACCCCACCCCAGGCGACATTCTTTTTTAATCCGCACCTCATTTTGAAAGGCCTCGCTTCTTACTCTGTATTACTGGCAAATTAAGGAAGAACGCGGATATTTCTTCTGGTAGCTTTAAGGTTGTATTAATATTGTTCCGCCCTTATTAGGTTAAGGCGACTACAGAGCCGCTCGGTTCCTCAACTTCGCTGCAGCTCGACTCTTTAAGCTGATTTCTGTCGTACAGTAATTAACGTTGCCAGTAATCCGACAGCAATTAGTCCGCATTCTAACAGGCAATTAACTCAATTAACTGTCCGTAGTCTGCGTCGGGAGTTTTACAATTGCTTTTCGTGGATGCATTGTCTTTAACATGGTCTGAAAATTTCAACAGTTATTAGTTTCACTAAAATTCATTGGACGGGCTTCTTTGGCGGTCGGGTATATTCTAGAACAGATTAGGAACCGTGTATAATCCGTTAATAACTTTTAAAAAACTTTGGCTTGACAGTAATTATTCCCACTATGTTGGGCTGGTAGATTTGAAAGCATCATATAATTTACGGAACGTATTAGTACTGAAAAGGTCTCTCTATAAAGCAGTTATTTAATTTTTCTTCATATGATACCCTATCCGATTCGGGATGTAGGCGGTTCTTAAGGAGGATGTACCATTTCGTGGGTAATCTCTTGGGAAGATGAACTTGGATGGTTCCCCGTTGCCTTTCCCAGTGTATTCGCAGGTATGGATGACTGTGATAGTGCCTGTGTCAGTATAAAGTGCTGTCAGAATTGAGAAATGAAGAAGCGCAAGGGTGAAACCCAGTACCGCCGCATTCAGGCCTACTCTTCCGAAAGACACCTGAGGGTCGTCAGTCTTAACGTCCCCATTCGACGGACGAATCACCACGCCTTTACTCCATATGCACTGCGGAGAGATCTAGGATTTACCTAAGGACTTAGGAATTGTGTACCTCCACCTCTACTACCCTACCGGCCAAATCCTGACTGTGTAAATTTCTTTCACTACAAGGACCCTACACGGTAACCCCGTGACAGCGTCGGACACCACACGAGGCCGCAACAGACTAAGCCAACGGGGCTTGCATAATTAATTATTATTTATTATTAATTTCTGTGGAAGTTACGCCTCGATGGTGTGTACTTAATCGTTAAGCGCATTGCGCTATATTGTTCATATCCTCCTCAGACAATTTATACCAGATTGTAACTCTCTTTCCTACAGAGATAATAGACACATCTTTGGTCTGGAACTATCATATCAGGCGAATCCTGTATACTTGAAATATGTGTACACATAGGATATAGGAATTTAATTGGTTGTAAATAATTTGGCATTATAGTTGATATTCAACCCAATTGTACAGTGTCAAAGTTATCGCTGGATTAATATTAACGCTGTTCGGTACTGTCACGGTCGCCATGTCAAGGATCTCGCTGGATAGTCCTTGCAAATGATGCCGATTGCAACTTCATTAATTACATCTTAATTAACTGGTTTTTACCGTCCGGCCGCCAGGTGACTTTACCTCTCACCGAAGGATCATAATTAACAGAATTGACTAAGGAGTTCAATTAAAGAACATGACCGTCAAAATCGCACCTCACTTTTATTCCGTCTAAATCTTCAATAATAAACATACGCGGAGAAGCATCAAACTTCGTCCAGAGATACTAAAGCACATTACAAAACAATTCCAACGATTAAACTTCAACGAACGAAACTGCTTGACAACTCACAAACGTGTACCAAAAACTTCTGACAACTGACTGTGCCCGCTATCTCCGTGCGTTTAACTAAGCGTCCTAGAAACATCCAGAACACAACAAAGAGTGCCGACGGATATTCCTAGAGCGCTATCAATCCCACTGACAATCAAAATCATACTAAAACAATTGAAACTAGTACAGAATCCCAATCAATAGGAAACACTTTGAAATGGAAATTAAATTTATTTACAGGCGAACATAAAACACTCAAATAGTTTAAAATGTTGCTCAAAACACATTGGCTTATGTAACATTTATAATTATGTACAAGTTTTTAATTAATATTTAAAACATTATACTACTTCTAATCATTTTACACAGAATTTCCACAAAAGCAATAGTCATTCACATGAAATATATACAAATTCATATTTAATCAACTTTCATCTCTCTCTACTTAATTCTTAAGGTCAAAATTCATTAGAAGTTGGGTCTGAGATCTGTTATGGCATGACACTTTAGTAGATAGAACAGTGGCGGTACCAGGGGAGGGGGGGGGGACGGGCTAGGGGGCTCAAGCCTCCCTTCCCGAAAAGTATTTAGGTTCCTCCCAGACATCGTAATTTTTTAGATTTGGAGACCTTTTTTTAGCTCTAATGATTTTTTAAGGGCGACATGACTATAAAGCCCACACTACACGACTCAAGCCCTCCCCCCAAACCAAAGTCCACTCAAGTCCCATCCCCCAAACCAAAATCCTGGATCCGCCACTGAGGGAGAATATGGAATTGGTGGTACTCAAAGGGCCTTCTTGAATATTTTGATGCTTCGGTCTTTCCTTCTCGTGGATGGGAACGAGAAGGAATTCTATCATGGATTTTTGCAGAAACCATTCGGGCATTTGTCTTGGGTGATTTCGGGAAACCATCGTGGAAAACCGAAGTCTGGATGGCCGGACGGGATTAGAATCAACGTGCCACAAGGGAGTATCTATCACACATACTACGTTCCTATCCTAACACAAGGAGCTAAACCCAGACAGTGCACAACCGGATATCAGCAGGGTACAAGAAAGTGAAATGAAATTTCTAAGAGGTAGAACGGGTGTTACGAATATGGAAGGATAAGGAATGAAACGATTAGTAACAGTAAAGGAGGAACACCTTACAGGAACAGGACAGACTAAGATGGTGTGGGAATGTGAAGAGAACGGAGGAGGAGAGAATACCGAGGAAAATTCACGAAATGAAGAGAAATGATAAAAGACCGAGAGAAATACCAAGCGATAGGTGGCTGAGAGGCGTGGAAGCGAGGAGACGACTGGATCAAGGTGCTGACAGAGAAGTCGTGGGAAGAAAGAAGAAAATGGAGAGACCTTTGGAAAGCAGACCCAGTCATTAGCTGGAACTGTTGTTGGTGACCAGATACTGTAGTAGGGTCCTTGGTGGATAAATACGTTATAGTCTCATCTTTCATACATTTATGATTAATCATTAATAAATGGGGATTTTGATTTTATGAAGGAATGAAAATATGGATTTTTGCAAGAATCTCGATGTTAGTTGGAATATAGGAAAACTGTCACAATATGACATTTATTTTCTTATCATTGGCGATTACAAGTCTGAGCGAATTTACCGTTAACATTAACACAAATTGGCAAAATCATAAAAGCAACGCTCAGAGGTACAATTAGCCGTCATGAGCAAGCAAACAATTGTGTATTTACTTTTAAATCCATCTCAGAATTAATATGCAAGAAATAATGATATTTGGAAACAATGTACAATACAAGTTATGACGACCCAGACATAGGTATCATAATACTGTGACTTTACATTTCCAAAAAAAGAAAAAATCATGGGCGCCACGAATGAACAATATTCGAAAATAACTAGTTCTGGCAAATTACGCCGCTAGCTCAGGAGTTTTTTGTTACAAAGTTAGAACATGGATCTATCCTCTCAAAGACGCTTAAGGGTTCAGTTTCACGGAATGCACAATCAGATGGCTTGGTCGTAATAAGTTACCATTGTAGTTCTGCGTCTGATGTCTGCGGTGTTCGGAGATGACCCACGGTATGTGAGACTTGTCTCACAAGGCGGCTACAGGCACGTCCTAGTGGTAATGCGCATCATCGCATTACTGGCTGTGTCGCCGTGCGGAAGCCACTCCATCAAGCCGGCAGCGTCAGATTTCCGACACCAGGAGTCGGACTCAGCAGTTAGCGAGAAAAGCCAACTTTCGGAGTCCACCACAGAATAGACTAGCAATGAAGCTCGTCGCTCTTCGATCTGCGAGGAAATTTCTGGCTCCGCCCCTTGCAGTCTCGAAGATCACATTTAACAGAAAATTCCCAGGATTTTTAAGTTATATGCTCATTTGGATTGGATCTTCAGGTTGGCACCTAATGTCACGTGATATCCCCGATTTTTTATTTGCCCCGCGTATATCACAGAGGTTGGACATATTCGGCAAAGTTCGGGACGACTCTGTGTTCGGGCGGCAGGCATTTCCCGCCAGGTTAGACGACCTTGTTGACCGCCGATCCCAGGGAGCAGAATGTATCGTCCCGGCAAAAACCCTTTATCCGCGACTTATCCTGTTGCCAGTGGTTCGGGAAGGCCACGATTAGCTTAAAGCCTACACAGCTCAATACATTCTTTAATATTCGTTGCAACAAGATACACTGAATGTTCACCATTGCATTACAGTCCTCATTTGGAATCTTGCGTACTTTAGGAAATTACAAAAAACTATTTAGGTGGTCGCCCAAGATTTATGTAAATTACTCTAACATTATGATTTATATTTTTAAAAAATGTGGCGACAGCGCGTCACGTTATAATACAGCTCCTTGTTTTACAATACTGTCTGAGGTTGCAAACCATCTCGAGTGGTCCTCAGGTTTGCCTGAAGCGGCTACCTCTGTTTACAATGGTACAAATCACCTGTCAACACTTTCCCTACAGTTTTCTTAGACAATAGCTTCTTTGAAGTCAGGCTAAGAAATATGAGAGGGCATCAGCAATCGCATCGCCTTACGGGAGCAAATGTCTCATTGTAAGTCAGGTTGCCCATTGTGAGCTAGGGCTGGGGAGAGAATAGAGGGGGTTTGGCAATGTTGATGGCCTGGGGAAGAGGCAGTTAGCCATTAATCATCTGTCAACACGTGACAATAGAACAATAGGAACCATTAATCACCTGTGAATAAAATTATTCTAATTCCCTTGATGGATACCTACACGATTTTATATTTAATACCCAGCTATTGTTATCATTTCTAGACACATTGCACTGATAGTAGGGTTGTTCCAAATCCTTCATTTATTGGGGAGAATGATGGGGAGAAAGTACAAGAAAAATGATGGAATTAGGTAAAAAAACATTGAAAATTATGGTGTAGTATGGGACTCACATTTCGTGTATCAAATACAGAAGTGGAAAGGAATGAGAAGGGCAGCCAGAGCCAGATTTATCTGAGGAATTTACCGCAGAACACAACCAGTAACTGATATGATAGTGGTATGATAAAGAAGCTGGATTGGGATTCATTGGAAGAAAAGTGGACGATGAAGAGACCGCTGGGAATAAAAAGGAGTACATTGGTATTGAGGGTTGAAAATATGTTTCTAGAATAGCCAGGGGTAATAACTGGAAGAGAAGACATGACCATGACAAGAAGATGGCGCTCGATTCCAGGCATAAGGAAGTGGGAAAAATCTTGTTTTGTTGAACAAATTAGCAATGGAAATGTTGAACAGTTCTTGAAAACCTTCGAAGAACCTAAAATTAAAATTTGCAATGTTCAGACTTAGGTGGGAGGGGCAATTACTGTTTGAGAATGTGAATCATAACAATTAAATTAAATTGTATCATTGCAATTTTGGGATTATTATATGTATCAAAATCAAGGACGTTTCTTCACTAAGGAGTTAACGAATTATGCTGAATCGTCTCCAGTTTCTGTACATATTATGTTCATGTTCCGTACACTAAGAAAACTATTATAAAAGCTAGGTCTATATGTGGAGTAGCCTAATATGGTCCAGAATCTGAAATAGGAGTAGTAATTGTTAAACATCAAATATTATCTCATTGGAATCATAATACTTGAAATTATTGCCTCAATTTGCATCTCAAAATTTATCACATTTATGATTAATATTAATGTACTAATGTAAAATGTACTTTTCAAGTTGCTGGTAAGTTGTGAAACAAAACTACTACAACAATTTACGTCACACAGTAGGCACATTTGGTAGAGAGAACCGAAAAGCAATCAGAACATGGGTTTGTACATGGAGCCAATTGTTTGATATTGCATTTCATACGGCATAGCTGCATGCTCTTTGTTTTGTGCTATTAAGCTTTGTTGCCGAAACAGAAGGAACAAACAACTCGACCGAATTTTTAGTGTCAGAATGGAAATTGTGCTGGAATATTTACTCTGTAATATCGTAGCATGTTTAAATCGCTGTTGTAAACATTATCTCTGACCTGCGACGCACGCCCTTAAAGTATTAGTTAACTGCGGAGCAGCTGTTTGACGCTCGGGTTGTTCTATCTCTCGTCTCTTGTTCTTTGGCCGTTATGAGCCCTCCAGAGAGTACTTCTCCACTCTCGACTTCCCAGACGCCGCCGGTCGTGCCAACCCAACGGCGATATTAGCACAGCCGCTCTTCTGCTCTCCGGCGATATTACCTCCCTCTCCATATCCCAGCGCCATGTCGAGTGTGTGTACCCTCGCAGCCCACTCCGGTATGGCGGCACTGCTACCGCCATGTCAAAAACTTTCACATCGCCTGGATCCCACTGGATCTATATACCATACAGTATGGAAAGCATTGCAATCATTCAAAAATTTTGTTCAGAGATTTTTACAGATATTTAATTAAAAATCATCTCGAATAGTTTGGATTATTTTCACCGTGAAATATACTCACTGATTTTAACTTTATGAAGCCAAACTTCTTTCTGGAGCATTATATTGGAAAATAATTTCATTTTGTACTGAATCGGAAAACTGTAACGGAAGTTACATCATTGAGTGATCAAAGATGCTTGTCAGTCGGGGTAGTAACTTCGTTACTATACATTAACAAGAAAATAATTTTGTTTTATGCTCTTTCAGGTTTGTATTATTATTATTTTTTCAATGCAGTGCGTTTAACTGATTTATCATGTATATAATTTTTAGGAAGTATTTATACATTCAATAAAAATCCCGTTTGTTTATCAAGGATTGGTAGAAGTTATTTCTTTGGCCAAAGGAAAAGTCAATTCGGACAAAAGATGAATTGTTAACAGTGCAGTTCACGATAAATTACAGCACCGTAAACTGCAAATCATTGTTCCAACATCGCTTATAAAAGATTGTCCTTAAAATAAGTTCAGTCGCTGTGCATATGTTAAATTGGAGCATTAAAATCAATAGCTCTGTAGCTACAGCTTACAGCATAAACAAAATAGGCTAAAAACTATACTTCAGTTTTCAGGTTTGAGATTTTCAGTCAACCTGTAACTACAATTTCTTGGAGAGTTCTTCTCATCGTTTTAGCGTTTGTTTTGGCATTGGAAATTGTTGCAATATCATTGGATGAAGTGAGACATTTAACAGCGAATATCTTTACCTTGTATATTGTAATGTCACCCACTGCCTCAAAGTTGAAAGTAAAAAAAAATTGATATTACTGTTTGATTTATCAAGAAATTTGCTGATTATACTGTGTCTGGCTCCAAACTAAAAATGATTTTAAAATTACTTATTGTTACTATTTATTGCACATATCATATCTTAGTTTAAAAAGGGTTCACAATTAATGTATTTATTTCACAATTAATGGCTTTTTTTCAATTAGAAACAAAATAAAGGTTTTCGTTACTCTACAGTACATGGAATTTGTTACCAATACTAATCAGTAGAGAGCTCATGAATATTTCAAGGTCCCTATTGAGGAGCGGCATTGTTACAAACTACACATAAAAATCGAGGGTTGTTTATCTTCTTGGTGTGTTGTGTCATGGGAAACCGCTATATGCTGCACAGTATGATGTCTGGACATCTGCCTCCAAAGACGACCTGAAAAACGTGGTGGCATTTATTAGTCGTAACGTGTCAACAAGAATCTTCTTTACTCGCAGTAAGCCTCTGACATTCGTTGCTACGTCAAAAACATTACAGTTGCTAAACTGGATCGACACTTCCGCCTTCCAATTTCTATATAAGCCTAGTGTCCAGAAATTGGAGCCACTTCCAAAAACTGGTATGTTTACAGGTTCGGCACGCGTATAATAAAGCAATATGTCTCTGTAGCTCCGTTTCGGAGTCCCAGCAAAGCTGTGAGGTTTTGTGTCTTGCCACGCATTTCCTGCTCGGCGAACTTCTCTCTATTCTTCCCCAGGACGATAGATATACCCGTGCGGAAGCATTTTATTTCACGCAGGTACGAACACACACAAAGCAATCAAAGGACTGCGTTTTCCAATAAATCTGCACGCAGCTCCCTGCCTTTCGTCTGTCCACACGAATCGTCTGTTGCGCCGATACGCCGATATGGTTCTCGACGATATACAGGGTGTCTCTTTCTTTTTTTAAAATTCAAACTTCAGGGTGGTTCGGGGGTTGGTATAGAGAGTGATTTGCTATAGGGGACATTTGGTTCCATCTGCCTCCAAAGCTCTCAAAAATGTTGTTTTAGGCCCCCGCGCATATAAGACAGGCAGCATTCAGCGATATAAGCGCCAGTTATGAGAGACGCATCTGTTTTTGTCGCATTTTCCGGCTACTGTTTCCACCACTAACCACGTCTCTTCTCCCCGCTGAGAACTGCATACCTTAACGCGCGTTCCCACGATCCCTTGTAACGAAGGCGGGACGGGGCGGGACCTCATTAGCCGAAGTGTAGGGACGACCGCGGGCAGCAGGTTAGTCCTAGCTTACTTCGCCGCCACCTCCGCACCACGTTGCCTAGTGTTGTTTGGTACAGAGGGGTGCGCACCGCTGCTGCAAACCGATGGCAACAGCGCACCGCTACACACGCCTGTGATGTTTACCGACTCTGAGTGGGTAGCTGCGTCTCGTCTCCGCTAGCAGCCCGGCTAGGAATCGAGTCCAGTCAACCAGCAACTGTTCAGTCCTCCTATTATACAGCATTATGATTTGCAAACAACCTAACTTCTGATAGTAAACCATCAACAAAATAATTCATTAGAATGATGAATAGAAGTGTTACCAATATGCTACCCTGTAGCACTCCCATTTTCACTTCTACTTGTTTGATACTGCATTTCCTAACCTGACTCTTGGTTTCTGCATTTAAGACTTTTTCTATCCAGAGAATCTCGTTTTTCATCCACTCCAATAGTTTTTACTTTATTTACCACAATTTTATGGCTCTCTGTCAAAAGCCTTTGATAGATCTAGTGGTACACTATCAATTATTACACATCCGTAATAGCTTGATTTGCGACCATTTATATGTTTTCATTCTAATTAATAAACTTTGAGGAGAATGAATTCGAACAAATATCACTACACACACTCTCTCTCTCTCTCTATTTGTCTGTCTGTGCGTGCGAATGAGCTCGCGAACCGCCACTCCGGCTTGGTGGCACTGCGATCGCGACAATTGCCGAGCGCGCGTTAATTGGCTTCTCTGTGATGATGAAACTCTTTGACCTCCATCTCTGCCAGCCAGTGAACCGGAATAAATGGACAGAGAGCGCGTAGCCGAGCAAACAACGCCATGCCGATGCAGGTTACACAGCAGTCTGGTCCGGAGGAATGCTATTGTGTTAACGCCATTCCCGTGAATGACAACCCGTTCTATTATATTACATTTTGACCTTGAATTAAATGCTAAATTAAGACTAATTTTATTCTTTAATTTAATCAGAATTTATTTACAACATATTCTGCTGAAGTAACAGTATTAATTATTTTATTTTAATTATTATTTCTATTTTAACATTTCATATCTTAAAAAGTTATAAGTAAAATTTATATTTAAAACTTATATTGTCTCATATACGTAATTATATTGCATTATTATACCGTAATTTAGAAATGTGTAGTTATTCAGAAATTCCTGGTACCAATACTATAATAAATATTCTTAACTAAAGATGATTGATAATTCTTACAGTTTATCGCTTGTAGCTGCCATTCGTATACTGATAAGAAAACTGGATACAAAAAATTGTCATAATATTTTTTTCGAATGAAAAGTATAGAAAATCCACTAAATGAAGGAAAATGACATTATTACATGAAGTGTAACGCGGTATAAGCGTTCGTTGCTGACTATTACTTGTTTATATAAAATAAATCCACAAAAATTAATTTCCTGGGCAGTTATTGTTACAGATACAGTAGTCTATCTTTCTCTTTACAAAAACTCTCGATATGATTGACTTCTACCGGAATGTCTTGCCATTCTTTCTATAAAAATTATCAGTTTGTCGAGCTTTGTTGTATCATAATGTCAATCACATGATTGACATCTACAGTTCAATTTAGAAATAACGACGAGTGGACACGAATTCAGCAATGTGGATGGACTGCCATTGTCTCGGCTCCGAGGTGGTAAGGGATTGTGCATAAACCACGTAGCTCCATTTTGGCCCCCTGTGAACCCCCTCTCGCCCCCCCCCCCCCCCATGTAGCCCTACGTGGCTTTTGCCTCTACCACCCCCCCCCCCCCCACGTAGCACGTAGCTTTTTTCCCTTTTGATTCCAGAAGTCATTTTGTGCTCTTTTTCTAATGTTAGACTATTGTAAATTACATACGGAGATAATTGACTGAGGGAAATAAATATTCACATGCTGTTGTGAGTTCTGTTCCTCATTTTAACTGTGAAAAATTTTATGAAAAGAAAGCTACGTGGCCTGCCTCGAAACCCCTCCTCCCCCCACGTAGCTCAGCGTAGCCTTCCAGTCTCCCCCCCCCCTTTTCCCTTTCCCTGGACCGAGCCACGTAGTTTGTGCACGCTCCCTAAGTACACAGATCAAAGAACGCGAGCGATCAAAAATCCCTGGCCGATAGGCACTTTTTGTTGAACGAAGTTGTGGAACTAGCATAGGAATGTTCCGTTCCATTCCATGTATTATATACTTACCAAAAATAAAGTATTTTTGCATACTTTAGCGGTAGGAAAAAGTATAACGACTGTTTGACAGTCAACAGGCACTAAAGGGACTCGACCTTCCTCGCAAGACTTGGGCAGCTCTTAACAGTTAAGTCTGGTCATGGCAGATCTGCTTCAGTTCTGTTCAAATGGGGAATGAGAGATTCACCGAGATGCTACTGTGGTGAGGAAAAACAAAGCATCCGTCACGTGACATTTGATTGCCCACTTCGATCCTTCGGGGGATCACCAATAGACTTTATTAATATTTCAAATTAAGCTCTATATTGGCTACACCATTTTAATTTTAATTATAATTTAATGTTATATTGTATTATTTTTGTGCAATAGCCATAAGATAAATAAATAAAATATCATACATTATTTTCTGTTGGTATGCTTTTTCATAAATTATGCGGAAATACTTTATTTCTGGTGAAATATATAATTTATGTAACGGAATTCTCTTCTATGTAATTAATTTCCAAACTAGATATTAGTCTTTTGACATAATTTAATCCAAAATGATTTGTTAATTTATTTAGTGTAAGGTGCCAATTACAGTATTTTGAAGGGAAACAAAAAAGTATCTAATTCTATGAGCATGAAAAAATATATATTTAAAGCTATAAACAACTAAATTAAAAAAAAAAACCTTTTTTCTTCGATAAACTTTTTATTTTCTTCCTACAAAGATGAATATATTTTACTTGTTTCCAAAAAAGTTGGCAGCCCCGGAAATAATGCTCGGCCCAGGCATTCAGGAGCACGCAGATTCAATTCTCCTTTCGGCCATGATGATTTTGGTTTCCGTAATTCGCGTGAATTCCGGGACAGTTCCTTCAAAAAGCTATGGCTGGATTCATTCCGCGTCCTTGTGTGCAAACCCCTCCCGCCTCTAATCACCTTGACATCGACGAGTCGTAAAGCCCAAAAAAAGAAGCAGAGTCATAACAGCACTTGAATTATCGACAACGGATGCACCGTTTTCGCCGAAAGTCTTTGAGACTCAAATAAGGTAATGGATTGATCAGCACATAATTGGAAGTTTACAGTTTATATATACGGATATATGCAGGTTGGGGACAAGCCCATCACGGCTGTTAGAGTAATGTTAACTCATGGAGGAAGTGCTGCAGGCGTGTCAACCTAGAGAGCTCCCATTTCCCACTATGTGACGAACCTCCGGACAAATATTCCGCGAGCACTCGGCCGGTGTTTGTCAGGGGATTCCCCCTCTTGGACGCTGTTTGTTCCTCATTGGCGTGCCATTGTTTGCTGCGGGAACGCTACTAGCCGGGCGGTTTGTGCCATCAGGCGTACCAACATTTGCTGCCCGACGTCCTCGTTCACATTTCAAAGCTTCCTCAACTTCGTCGTTAAACCAGAAACGGTGTCTGTATATTCCACTACAGCTCCCTTCGCGATTGTTCACTCCGCTGGAGAGATTTGCAAATGTATGTTCACACTACTAAATGTTTGTAATATGCTTGTAAACTACCTGTGCGGATATTTCGCAAATCTAATTGCAAGATGCGATTAATAACGAGGTTGGTGGCATGCAGCAGGGTAAAAGGAGAACCGGTTCAATTCTAGCAATTGGTTATTTGTTATACTGTGTTCAGTTAAGAGAGGCGGGCCAAGGTCACTCTGCTCTATCCTTACTCCGCTGCCCCAACCCCTACAGGAGAAGGGGAAACTGCTGCCGCGCATGCGCAATCTTCCTTACAACGTATGGAATATAATATGTTCCATTTCATATGATGTTTTATTTAGAAATTGAGCATTTTAATTATTTGTGATGAGCGAAATTTCGAATCGTGTGTCGTAGAAATTGCTTGTTTACCAACTTCAATTTCACATGTTAATAAAGGTAAAAATTATTTACATTGTATCAATGAATGAAATATACTGCTTCCAGTCATTATTTTTAGTTTTAAAAGTTGCGCAAGGCATTTCTAGAACTAAATCCAATTTTCAGATGTGTTTCCCAGTGGAAGTTAACTCTCGAAACACGTCGTATAAATTTTGAAATGAAAGTGATAATGACTGAAGTTTGATAACTTGCAGTATTCATTACGAAGTCACGTTCTTCTTTCAGACTCTTAAGCAAGTTAGAAAAACCATTCTCTGAACACTTCACTACTGATTTCTTGTGGTTAATGCTCTGGACTCGCATTCGGCAGGACGCGGGTTCGAATCCCCGTCCGGGCATCCAGATTTGGGTTTTCCATGGTTTCCCCAAATCACCCCAGGCGAATGCCGGGACGCTTCCTAAAAAAAAAAGGCCGTGGCCGAATAGCCGGAACAGGATCGCAGCAAAACAATTACACCGTCTTGTGAAACAATTATGAAATGTTTCCCTAACAGAAACATCCCGAAAGCTCCTTATTCCAGAAAACACACACAGTTTATATGTTACGGGGCGTCCATAAATTACGTGAGGTGAAATAAAGGGTCGGGGATCCGGCGAATCTCACCAAGGGGGAAGAGGGGGGGGGGGTCAAAGGAAATCTCACTGACGCGAAAGCCAAATTTCGTCGAAAAGTGAGGGTGTAACCGGCTTTGGAAAGGTGAGACCTTTAAAAAAAAGTATCAAAAAGTTACGAGGGTGATTTCTAAGGGGGGCGGGGGTGTCTCTCGGACCAGATCTCACCAGGGGGGGGGGGGGTGTCGGGCCAGATCTCACAAAGTCTCACCAAAAAGGGGAGGGTCCGGAAATCCGGAAAAACACCTCACGTAATTTATGGATGCCCCCTTATGTCTCTGTGATATATGGTGCTACTATCTAGCGGTATGTGATAACTCTTTATCGACGCCAGCGAAGCCTGGCGGCTTGACTCTGAACTATCGCAAGCCCGTGACCTTGATAGGTCATAATTTTGCCATTTACGGGATAAATTTCGAAAAATTCCTTTCTTAAATAATGTTTCCAAAACCGAGAACTTAATGTTTAAGATTATTCCTCATTTATTCTTTTGATTAAGTATGAAGAGATAAAGATGGGTCGACACAAAGAAAAAGCGTTTTAGAAATAATATATTTGTCAGTCTGTAAAGAATGGCGTAAGCGTTATTGTTTCCTTACCCCCCCCCCTTCCTTTCTTTCTTATTTCATTTCCTTCCTGTTTCTTTTTTTGGTGGTTAAGCTTTCGTGGCTGTATAAACCTTATCGCACACTACAGAGACGAGTAATAATTTCCATTGTCCTTAAGGACCTTTTTTATTTTTATTTCTGTATTTATTTCACGATCATTCAGCCAGCTTGAAGTGTTTACATTTTATAATATACAAGTATTTTAATAATTAGTACTTTTAAATTAATCCTTATTGTAAAAGTGTTAGTCAAGTGATTACTCATCATCATGGGCGAGAATGCTTAAATTTCGATTAAAAGCGTCACCATTTTATAACACACAAATAAATAATATGAAAATGAATAATTTCAGAATAGAAGTTTAGGTTTGCCGAGTATTACGCGTTTGCTGTGATTCAAACAGCAGAACGTGCAATACAATTTTGTTTGAAGCAGTTAAGACGATTTTTCAGAATATATTGTTCAAGTTATTCAGTAATTTCTCATGCACGTTCACATTCTCCGGACTGAGGTTAGAACAATCAAAAAAAGGTTACTGTACTGTTTCTTGTTTCTTTATCCTCTACATTGCGCACATGATTGTTTCTTCCATAATATCGCTGGTTGCTGGTGTTGGAATACAGTCTCTGGTGAAACCTCTCGAAATAATTATGCTTTGGACTTATTAATTTTTGAAGAATTGCAAGTTAGTCTGTGTGCAAAGTCAATACAGCTCCACAATGCAGTGCTTAAAAATTGTTCACAGATATGATCGATGGCTTTTAAATTAACCATAAAAAACAATTGTGGGAAAAATAAAACACTACTGCACTATACGTCCGACAATCCCTAAGGCTCAATGGCACCAGACAAAATACATTTCAAGAAAAACAATTGTCACCATTGGCAGACTGAAATTTAACCATGGTCTTTTCCCCAAACACTTATACCGCATTAACTTACTGAACATACCAAGTTGCACCTGTGACGGAATCAGCGAATGCGAACCAAACCAGCTTGTAAGGAAAAATGGTGGGAGTGCACACAATTTATACAGGAACTTGTGCGGTTAGGAGTAAAATTACCACTAAACGTGACCCACCTCCTGGCCTTGTTGTCATCTACAAAGCAATAACGAAATTCCTGGAAGAAAACAACATAAGGATATAACGCCTTATTAGCTAGGCATACACACACACACATTTGTGCGCCAGCAATTCCGTGGCGATCCATATAGACGATAACCTTTGTGTGTTAATTGTCTAACGACGAGCCGCATCACAAGCCGAGAGCTATTTGGTTACAGATTTGTACGTGGCGAGAATGCGCGACGGTAACCATACACACAGATATCTCGCCTAACAATTTACTCGCGGCAGATAAGACTTGCAGGGTATCTAAGTTAAGTAAGATGAGCAGAGAATTTGTAGCTGATTTCATTGCGACATGTCAGCAACATACTGCATTTGGAAAGTGAAACCAAAAAGAGGACGCGAACAGAAATTTAAAAAAAAAGGGTATAGTGCACTGATAGAGTTTAGTGGGAAATCTACATCTACATCTACTTATATACTCTGCAATTCACAAAATTGTGGGTGGCAGAGGGTGCTCAGCACCAAAGCTAATCTCTTTGTTGTGCATTCCAATACCTAATGGTACGAGGGAAAAAAGAATTCATATAAGAATCATTGCGGCACCTTATTTCTCTAATCTTATCTATCCTGTCATTCCGGCTCAAATAGGTTGGTGTACGAAGTATTTCACTACATTCTTATGTAAAAGTGGGGGTACACATGTTTACCAATACGTTTATACGAAACGTGCGTCGTCTATCTACCAGAGACTCCCAGCCTAGTCTACTAATCAGTTCTGTGACGCTTTCATAAGGACTGTAGCAAGCGGTCACGAATCGAGCGGCTCTTCTCTGTACTTTCTCTATACTTTCGATCAACCCCTTACGAAACGGATCCCAAATGGCACAACAATAGTCCAAATGTGGACGCACAAGAGATTTGTACGCTATCTCCTTTGTTTGTTCATTACAATTTTTCAATATTCGACCTATGAATCGCAGCCTAGAATTTGCTCTACCTACCAACGAATTAATGTGTAAGTCCCATTTCATGTTCCTTTGTACTGTTACTCCCAAATATTTCATAGAATCGACCATATCAATAACTGAATTGTTTAACTCGTATTTCTGAACAATTGGATTCTTCTTGTTAGTTATGCTCATTGTCTTGCACTTTTTACAATTTAGCGTAAGTTGCCACTCAGCGCACCATGCCAAAATAATATCCAGATCACGCTGAATTTCTAAGCAATCGGCCAAATTCCTTACTTCCCTATAAATAACCGCATCATCAGCAAACAATCTAAAAAGGCTTTTCACTTCGTCTCCGAGATCGTTTATAAAAATTAAAAAAAGAAGTGGTCCTATTACACTTCCTTGAGGTACCCCCGATGTAACATCTAGACTAGAAGAACTTTCTCCTTCAACGACGACATACTGCGACCGACCAGTTAGAAAATCCTTTATCCATTCACAAAGCTGATCCGATATACCGTACGCTCGTAGTTTCGCTAAAAGGCGGTTGTGTGGCACAGAGTCAAAGGCTTTCTGAAAATCTAAAAAAATGGCATCTACTTGTGAGCCTGCATCAATAACTTTCATTACGTCGTGTGTAAATAGGGCCAGCTGTGTTTCACATGATCTTTTCTTCCGAAATCCGTGTTGATTTGTTGTAAGCAAATTATTATCGTCTAGAAATTTCATAATGTTCGAGCATATAACATGCTCCATAACTCTACTACAAACAGATGTTATAGATATTGGATATAATATAAAAGTTGACAGTGCATTAATAAAAAAAAAAAACCACTCTTTGCGGAGTGCTTTTCGAAAGAAATATATATATATATAAAATGAAAATTCAACAAGAAGTGTAATAGGCGAAGACGAAATCTACAAAACTAATTTACGCTAGAGATCAACACGAACCAGTATCAGCAATATAGGAAGTCCAAATTATGAAAGGATATTGAGGAAATGTATAGGAAGATGTATCTGTGTATTTATGTAATACTTAAGAAATCGAAGAAAATGCTTTTCAAATAGTATAAGTAGCAGTATATGATCGTGTTTATAATCTTCCTGCAACAACTTTTTTTTTTTTTGTTTTGTCATACTGCCCGTTTCTTTTTCTTTTTTACAGCTCTAATATAAGCTGCTGCACGAATAAATACTTTTTTTTTTTTTTTTTTTGTAGAACTTAAAAACCTGTTTCATTTCAATTGTCACGTCGCTTGTAACATAACCTCACTACACTTGGCTCGCGATGTTTTGGAATGCCCAGTGATTCGCGAGCCAGGAAATCATGACGGATAAATCCGTAGACGACTACCACAAACACAACAATTTGAGCGCGGCGAGCCAGCTGAACGACAAATGTGTGGAACTGATGTTCCTGTGTATGGGCTCGCACAAGTACCGGCTCGTCGCGAGAATATCCGCGCGCAAATCTTCAGCGAATTACTGGCGCACAAATGTGTGTGTGTATGGGCAGCTATTGTTTTACTCCTGCAATTCTCGGTAATGATATAAGACAGTAATGGGTAAAAGTGTCCCTATAAATCTGGCGTGAAAGGACTGGTACAAGGAACTGGAAGTATTTCGGCCTTTCCCTTTTTGAAGGAACCATCCAGGCATTCATCTTGGGTGATTTGGGGAAACCATGGAAAACTGAATGGCCAGATGGGGATTCGAACCTGCGTCCTCTTGAATGCGAGGCCAGAGCGTTACCACTCAACTACCACGTACGGTGGCAGTTTTTGGACGAATTCCGTTCAACGTAATAGACAGACAAACACAAAAATTTTATTTTTAAATATTAAGATTCTTTTTCTGTAGGTCATTTACAGTGCTCCATTTTTTTTTTTTTTATTTTTTTTTTTATTTTTTTTTTATTTATTTTTTTTTTTTTTGAAGCAGCTGTAGTCTTTACGTATGTGGATTATTTATTCACTGCAAGAAAGGTTAAGGTATGGCAGCATGGCCTACATAGCCAGGTATCAATAAACCTCGCGCGCCTAACCTCTTCACCTCCCGCGAGGTCAAAGATAATGAATGCACAGACCCCGACAAAAAGGCTGCGGGCCTGCAAGACACGGAACAGCACAACAGCGGAAACACGGACTCGAGTTCAGCTCGAAATATACCGCAATACTATTCACAGTTTCTTATATGACGCTTTTGTTTCTTTGTGGTTTGTGCTTGATTTTTATGATTATTATGCAGCATTTTAGACGTCCCTTGTTTTAAACAGTAAAAATATTCCTCACCACCTGTTCCTAACATTAGGTACCGGCTGCCTTTGATGAGTTTCACTCATCACTGGCATGGTCGAATTTCGAGCTTTGATTTTATGGCCGCATGCCTTTGCTGAAGCCAAGCATTTCATACTTACCGACAAGTCATATTGAGAAGTATTGGAGGAACTGTAGTGTTGCCACCCGTCTGCGCATTGTGTAACTATGTTCTGCATGTGATAAGTGTATTTTTGTTTGGGAAATGTGTTAAAAAATGTTGCGTAAACAATCTTTTATTTGTTTTGTTAATTCCTTTGAACGTAAGGAGCGCCTGCTTGCTTTTGTTCGTCCAATCTTCTCTTGTACGTCTCACTCGTCCCTCTAACAGCCTTTACACTAGCGTTGCTAGATGCAGGCTTATCATTTTCGGGACATTCATCAGGTTGAAAAGTATTTTAGTGGTATGTTTAAATAGTGGAAAAAATACAAATTAATAAAAAATTCTATTTTAGATGATAAACTATCTATCTAAAATATATATAGCACCTCTTATAGGCTTATTAATTAAATTATGGTTGAAAATCAACATCAGGTATTATGAATCAAAAGGAAAAACATTAAACTTCAAACAAAAATCGAGTACCTCTTTTAGGTTTTTTTTATGCTTTGGTAGAAAAACATCCGGTATTATCAATCATAACCTCAAAAATATTGAACTTAAACAAAAATTGAACACTTCTTTTAGGCTTATTAATTAAACTTGTATAGAAAATGAACATCTGGTATCATCAACAAAGAAACAAATATTGAACATCTATGTTTGGTTAAACTAAATTCAACACCAATCAAAGTGAATCTCAATCAAGTACTTTATGTATCACTAGATTTTGCCATTTCCACAAGTTTTTCTCCGTCACTGCTTTGCAAAACCGATAAAATTTCTGAGCAAGACGGCTCAAAATTGATCGAGTCTGGACATTCTGATTCGCTCTTTAGTCCATAAATTATTGAACGGGCTAAAACTTCTCTCGCAAAAAGGCGTTGCTTGTTGCAATTGACGAAACGAAACCAACTCCTTTCTTTAAGTTCTCAAGAAATTGGCCCGGATTTTATCGTTCGGCAAGTCTTCTGGGAGGATCTCAAAAACAGCTTTCAGACTTGTGACTCTGTATAAAAGGAATCAGTGTCAGCTGCATCTAGAATTTTCAGTATCCCAGGAAGTTCATAGAGTATTTCTCATGTCAATTTCAATTCTTCTGATTTAAGAGACAAAAGCTAAAACTTTTTGTAAATTCCGTCCTCCCGCTGCAAGCACGGAATACTAGGCTTGGCCTCTTGGTCACCGTGGTGAATTGAGTTAAAAAAAAAAAACACACACATAGTATATGGAATTCCGGGATAGTAACGCATAATTACTGGACAGGGGCCAGAAACAAAATTCCGGGACATTCCCAGATTTCCCGGCCATCTGGCAACCCTACCTTACACAAGCATCCCTTATCACCGACGCACGGGATAATGCAACGAATCAGGTTCTGTTGTCAGAGGCAATTAATTAGGTTTTTATTGGCATTTTTCGGTCATACAAAAATCCGGGAATGCCAGGGCAGTATTAAGGTAAAGTAACTTGGGGAAATAAGCCTATTTCAGAAAAGAAAAATAATTTTATCGTTCTGAAACAAAAGATACGGAGTAAAACATTTTGTAGATCTTGACGGAATATCAGTCAGAAGGAAATTTGAAGCGTTCGAAATGTAGTGCAATAATAAGATGATTTAAGTGGACAGTCAAAGTAGGAAATGAGAGTTTTAGAAATAATGGGCGAAGAAAGAGGAGACAGGATAGAGGACATTTGAAGGAGTATGGGATTGGTTAATTTATCAGAATATAAGAAGCATATATATATATACTGCTTATTGCTTTACGCCTCGTGACGTCGATGTCACAGAGACCGGGGAAAGGACTAGGGGCAAGGAACGGCAAGAAATTCGGCCATTACCTTTTGAAGGAACCATCACGACATTCGTCTGGAGTGATTTGAGGAAACCATGGAAAAAACCCAAATCTGGATGGCCGGACGGGAATTCGAACCTACGTCCTCCCGAATGCGCGGCCAAAACATTAACCATGCTCGGTTTGAGTATGTAGATTGTAAAGGGTATTAACGCAAGATTAGGAAGAGGTGGAGGAGTGAATCAAATCAGTAGAGAGACTGATGAGAGAAAATAAAAATAATAAAATTTTTAATCCTGGATATATTAGTAAAATAGTATTCTAGTCCTCAGAATGAAAACTATTTTTTCTGCTTTGTACCTCGTCGACGTCGAGGTCATTAGAGGCGAATCAGGATGTGGGCATGGGCGTATCCAGTGAGGGGCAGAGGGGGGGGGGTGCTGCCAACTCCCCCCCCCCCTTAGAACAAGAATCAAATTGCTTTCAGAACGCTTGCCTGATGAGTATGAATCGAAATTTCGTGAAAGTACACCGTGAGATATTGACAAATAAAGTTACTAAAAAAATTTCTGAGAAAAAACTATAATTGACTTATGATCTTAATTAACCACATAGTAGGTCCTTGGATTTAGTCGTTGAATTACTGTGTTAATAATAAAAATAGTTTCCTCAATAGGTTTGAGTTTAATTTTGTATGAAATCGCCATGTTTCAGACGTCCACCACACTTCCTCGAGGAAAAAAAAAAAAACGAGTTGCGCCCCCTTCCCCCCCCCCCAGTTCAGATCTTTCTCTCTCCCCCTCTAGTTCTGACTTGGATACGCCCTTGGATGTGGGGTAAGGAACAGGAAGGAATTGGGCCATGGAATTATGAAGGAACCATCCCAGCATTCGGTTGAAGTTATTTCTGGAAACCATGAAAAATATGAATTTTTAATTCCTGACGGGGGCGCAAATCCACGTGCTTCAGAATGCTATGCCCCAGCGTTTTTTCGCTCAGCAATCATGTTCGGTAATAAGATGACAGATTGATCACCTCGTGCCGTTACCTCTGTTCTGGTCAGGAACGAAGCACTCCATCCGCTGTGTGCTTGTCAGTCTGGTCACGTGGTGGTCCTCTTATCCCCGGGGAAGGCCGTCACCACGCCTGCCAACAGCTCGCCGATAATTTCCCCCGGCGCGCGCTCCCCCACAGCTTGTCGGAAGTGCGCCAGGTGTTGGCACACTGCACCCAGCGGGGCCGAATTGAAAAGAGCCATCGGACTCTCTCACAAACCACTGCCAGTTTCTCCTCCTACTTAAATACCAATACTCTGTAAAATAATATGATGCTGTTATTTATCTACTATATAATTTCGTAAGCTCACCCACTTACCTTGATAGCTATTGGTTGGAAAATGGTGACGTCACGGGCCAGCCTTCGCTCGCAAAACAGCGACCAGAGATACCATTACAAGAAATTCTGGTTATGTCTACAATTTAATAGCTAAGCAACTACTACCAGATTAATTGCCATAATACAGTCATTAAGTTTGCTTTTCGTAGCGTCTCATAGTTTAAAAAAATAGATCTCCTTTACAGCTGAAAAAACGTCGAACTGCTTTTTAGTTATGTGTCGCTAATGAAAGAAACATAAAAACTTTAAAAGGTTTAAATTATTCATAATCTCTGCTATAACTACGAATGCCAATTTCCACTCCAGCATACGATAAATGTCAAATGTCAATTGAATTAAACTTTTATCTAATATTGCTTCGTGACCAAAGTTAATACATTACAGTTTTTTAGGTATTTTACTGACTTTGGTTAATAGCCTTTTTGATGTTAGCTGTGCGTGAGTTATTAGGTTATTTAAAGTCGACATCAGATCAAATATGTTACCGAATTGAGTGTTTTGCAGATCATTTCTTTAGCTTCAACGATTCAATAATCTGTATTAAGTTCTCTGGCCAACGATTGTATTATGAATGTTTATGCAGCCTCAATAATAAAAAAAAAACAACGTGATGCTTTCGAAGCAAACAGAAAGTCTTCAAATTTCACAGAGTGAACTTTTAAGGGGTGCTGTGCAAAGTACGGCCTGTAGAAAAAACTGTTATTTCGGGATGAAAATGTGATTAACGCACTCCTTAGGCATTAGTATTCAAGAAAAAGTGTACGCGAATTCGACAAAAACGTCAAAGGCGGCTCAAGATGTCTTTAACACTTAGGGGACATCCATTAATTACGTGAGGTGAAATAGGGGGGGGGGGGGGTCCGGCGAAATCTCACCAGGGGGGAGGGGGGTCTACGGAAATCTCAAGTGAGATTTTGCGAAAAATTTGGGGACAGAAGAGTCAAACTAGGGGGGGGGGGGGGTTCTCACGGACCAGATCTCACGAAATCTCACCGGGGGGGAGGGGGGGTCCTCCAGAAATCCGGAAAAACACCTCACGTAATTTGTGGATGCCCCCTTAAACAGTAATGTGCGTAATCATATGTTTCGCGTGAATTACAACTTTGCTACATATTTTACAGCTTTCTGGTACACTTTTCCTTAAAGAATAAGTGACAAAGAAGCAGCTAGCCGTATTTTCAACCCGAATCAACAGCTTTTTCTACTGGCCGTACTTTGCACACTAACCCTTTTAGGGTCAAATACAAGTTCATATTTCAGCAAGTTCGAGTCTAAACTATTTTACGATATCACAATTGTCCCTGTCTGTGTTTAATAAGTCTATTAATACTTAAGGGTTCTTCACGCCCAAGAGATTTTATTCATCCTAAGGGTGAAACACAGGACAAGTTCGTATATAGTCTGATCACAAACTTTGATCCAAAAAACTATAACTATTCTAGACCCGTGACGATACGCGAAAAACGGTCACGGGCTTACACTAGTGAAATAAAAACCCAGGCCGATTGAGCTTTGTTACAAGTCGATATAATGAAAATGATCGCCTGGTGCGAAAACAGGCAGCAGGAGATAACGCTAAAAATTGCCAAGTCATGTATTTAAGTAAAAAGGTGCCCCATTTAGCTCTGAATGTACAATTAATGACACCATTTAGCTGTAATTATACAATTAATCGCAGTAAAAAGATGAAACCATTTAGCTGTAAATATTCAAATAATGACAACATTTAGCTCTAACTATACAATTACAATTAATGCCACTGTCCTTAGAACGGTAAATTCCGTTAAATATCTAGGGGTAACAATTTGTAATTATTTGTTCTGGAACGAACATATTGGGAAAGCAAACCATATACTCAGAGTTCTACGTCGTAATTTAAAACAGTGCACACCGGAAGTTAAATCGATTGCATACAAAGCACTGGTGCGACCTCACTTAGAATTTTGTTCTGTAAGAGTTTAATGGAGGCATTAGAGAAGTTCAAAAGAAGAGCCACCCGATTCGTGACAGGTATAGCTGCAGCGAAAGGGCAAGTGCGATGTTGAAGGAGTTAGGTTGGGAAGATCTGGAACACCGAAGCTTATTGAAAAATTCACGACTGACCTATTTCAGGAGGACAGCGAACACAAATTACTGCCAGCAACATTCATATATAGAAATGACCGAAAAAAATAAGATAAGAGAAATCAGGGCCTGAACCGATTCATTTCTATATTCATTTTTTCCACGTGCGATTAGGGAATAGGATAGGAAGGATACATCGAGCTAGAAAATTTGGAATCCGACAGGTGTAGGTCTTTAGAAATAGCTTCAGTCATCCTGAGCTGAGTTTTCCAGGGTTGTCCTAGTTAACTCCAGGCAAATGCCGGGATGATTCCTCAAAAATGGCTCCTCCTGCCATATCCCGTATATCCCTTCCGAAGAATAAACGATTACACATTAGGATAGGTGTAACGCATACTCTGCCACCCACCATTAGTGAATCGTGGAGTAATAATAAAAGTAATATAACTGACAGATCAGAGTTGCTGAAAGTTTGGAAAAATAATTGTTTTTAAAATAAAATTATTTTTAGATGTGTCTGTCAGTCATAAAAAAAAAAACCTTCGGTTCTAAAAATTGTAGTGAATTTTAGAAATGTTTTGAAATTACAAAATATTTTCGCTATATTTCTATTATTCATTCTCTATCGAACCATATGCGACAGCGTTTCTCTTTCAACCCAAGAGGCTGTAAAATGCCAAAAAATAACTCTTCAGACCATTAACTTATATGAGTCTGCTTTATATTATTACCATCTAGGACATATTGTGTTGTACCCTTATAACACAATAAACCTGAAAGCATTAGAATTCCTATAAAAACAAGCTCAGAAGATAGAGCTAACCGATGGAAGGAATACATTGAGAAACTGTATGATGGGGACGACTTGAACAATAGTGTATTGGAAAAGGAAGGCGATGTCGACATTGATGACTTAGGAGATCCTGTTTTGAGGACAGAATTTAATAAAGCTCTGAATGACTTGAAAGCAAATAAGGCAGTTGGAATTGATGAGATCCCTGCAGAACTTCTTAAATCTCTAGGAGAGGAAGGAATCGAAAGATTATTCAAGCTGATATCAAAAAGTTATGAAACAGGAGAAATTCCTACTGATTTTAATAAAAATATCATCTTCACACTTCCAAAGAAAGCACAAGCCGACAAATGTGAGAATTATCGCACCATTAGTCTAACATCACATGCTTCAAAATTACTGACCAGAATAATATACAGAAGGATGGAAAGGGTAGTAGAAGAGATAGTAGGTGAAGATCAGTTTGGGTTTAGGAAAAATCGCGGTACAAGGGAAGCAATTCTGTCTTTAAGATTAATACTTGAAGGGCGGATCAAGAAAAACAAAGATACTTTTATGGCATTTGTTGATTTAGAAAAAGCTTTTGATAATGTTAGGTGGGACAAGATGTTCAAAATTTTAAAGAAGTCAGGCCTAAAGTATCGAGATAGAAGAATACTCTATAAACTATATAAGAATCAAGTGGCTGTAATAAAAGTAGAGAATCACGAGAGACATGCATCAGTTAAAAAGGGTGTGAGACAAGGTTGTAGTCTATCCCCGTTAATATTCAACTTGTATGTAGAAGAAGCAATGAAGAAAGTCAAAGAAAAATTTCCATGTGGCATAAGTTTTCAGGGAGAAAAAATCAGTATGCTAAGATTTGCTGACGACATTGTCTTATTAGCAGAGAGGGCTGAGGATATTGAGAAGTTATTGAATGGCATGAACAAAATACTGAAGGAAGACTTTGCACTGAATATAAATCAAAGTAAAACAAAAGTGATGAAATGTAGCAGAAATGATACCAATACTAGCAGATTAAATATAAAAATAGGATCTGATGCAATAGGAGAAGTGAGTGAGTTCTGTTACTTGGGAAGCAAAATTACAACCGATGGCCGAAGCAGGAATGATGTTAAAAGCAGAATAGCACTAGCAAAAAGAGCCTTCATGAAAAAGAGAAACCTTTTAGTTTCAAATATTGATCTAGGAATTAGAAAGAACTTTTTAAAACTCTATGTGTGGAGCACAGCACTTTACGGTAGCGAAACATGGACTTTAGGAATACCGGAAAGAAAGAAACTTGAAGCATTTGAAATGTGGTGCTACAGAAGAATGCTGAAAATTAGGTGGACAGACAAAGTAAGAAATGAAAGAGTTTTGGAAATGATGGGTGAGAAGAGAAGTTTATGGAAGAAGCTTACGGAAAGAAGAGACAGGCTGGTAGGTCATATTTTGAGACATGCTGGATTGGTTAATTTGTTAGTGGAGGGAACTGTTGAAGGTAAGAACTGTAGAGGTAGACAGAGATTAGAATATATGAAGCAGATATTTGAGGACGTGGGTTGTAACGGGTATGTAGAAATGAAGAGGTTAGCACAGGATAGGAAGGGATGGAGGATTGCATCAAACCAGTCTAAAGACTGACGACAGCAAAAAAAAAAAAAAAACACAATTATTAAATTGATAGATAACTAATAAAAATGAATTATATATTGAACACTCTTAAAATTTATCAACCAATAATAATCTTATGAGCCTAGTAAGAAAGAGAGTAAACTACGGAAATAATTAAGTTATTACTCACTGTTAATTTGTTTTTTGTTATGAGAGCTTTATACAGTTAGGATTACATTTTTTTTTATTTTCTGCCTGAGGATCACCTTGTCGTCCATCTTCGCGACCACAGGTAAACGATTTTTTCAAAATTATCAAAAATCAATTTCTTTTAGCATCAGCCATTTAGTAATTATGCGTAAACCATAAACTCCAAAAAGATCGATACAGTTTTCAACTAATCTTAACCCGGCTCCATTATCGCTATAAATTATTTACGAATTTTAAGGTTTAGTAGTTTTGAAAATAATGACGAATTAGATTTTTAAGACTTGTAACGTCTAGTTTATGACGTTGTTATAATTAGAATGAAATAATGAGATGCATTCATTAATAAATTAATCTGCAAAATTAATCCCGGGTAGGCGCCAAGAATGGAAGTGTTCTCTATCCGAGAGAAGCGGCATTCCAATTCTGAAATACTTTTTAATCAAAGCAATTGTATTTTAAAATACCATTAAAAAACACAAATCTTCATCTATTCATATGATATACTGATTGATTGGAAAGGAAGTTATTGAAAGCAAGGTTTACAACACCTATTATTTTCTTTGAATATAAAATTGATTGGTTTATTGGACAGAACTGAACATTAAAAGTTTCTTTTGAACAATTTAGAGCATGATTCTCATCTCAGAGCGTTGCCTAGGGTTGAATGACGCAAGAGTGTCTATACATCGTCGGCGTTCTTTGCCGTAGCAGATGAGTTGCGGAGAAATCAGACGGACCCTGTTGGTCAGCTGGGTGCAAGGTCACTTGGCGAGCTAGCTCCCCGCAGGTAGTCACCTCTCCGGCAATCTCCCGTGGTGCGCCGGTGCGGATTGTTTGCTGGCCAGAAACAGAATGTCTTCTCTCCTGCTTGTTCGCTCCGTTGAAAACTTGCAGGCTCCCGCGTTTTAGCAGACGCGGGAAATTTCAGCGAGTCGCAGCGTTTGGCGGGTCATCCACGATCTCCATTGGCCCTCCTCATGCAACATAAAAAACTTATGGTTTCTAAAAGTTCGTAACACACTGTTTGATTCGCTGGTTCCCAACAGAGGTGTCCCGCAACCTGACTTTTTCGCTGCAGGTAAAATCAGGCCTCCCACAATATTATCCACAGTAAAAAGAACAGATGGACGATTAACCACGAATTGGAGAGACTCAGCGGAGGAGTTATTAAAAGTTTTGCTTCCTGATGACAACCCGGAAGAAGAAACAGTAGAACAAGCTACACTACGAAGGAACATGTGGCAGCCCTGCTGGAGTCAAGAGGAAGGAAATAATATTACACCCGAAGAAGTAATAACTGCGATAAACAAAATGAAAAAAGGAAAGGCTCCCGGTCCAGATGGAATTCCAGCCGAGGTCCTGCAGGAGTTAATCATAAAATTAACCCCCGTCCTATGCAGGCTCCTGAACGAATGTCTATATCAGGGTAGAGTTCCGGGAATATGGAAGAAAAGCGAGGTGGTAATTCTGAAGAAAGGAGACGACAAGGATCCTCTACAACCGAAATCATACCGGCCGATTTGTTTATTGAATGTGCTTGGCAAAGTTCAAGAGAAGATTCTATGCAAAAAATTACAAAGCCACCGGGAGGTTCAGGGAATGAATCCTAGTCAATATGGATTTAGAACCGGGAAGTCGACAGAGGATGCCATAAATCGGTCGATGGAAATAATTTGTAGCAGTACAAAAAACTACGTAGTAGGCTTATTTATTGATATTTCGGGAGCCTTCGACAATTTATGGTGGCCCGCTCTGTTTGAACGGCTGAGGGAGATTGGTTATCCAAGAAGATTATTTTACACCTTCAGGGACTATTGCAGATTTAGAACTGCTTCCTTGAGATGCCAGAACTCGTTCATCACGAAGATACTTACTAAAGGATGCCCGCAAGGTTCCATTTGCGGTCCCATATTCTGGGATATAGGGATGGAACCAGTGATTGAACTATTACAAAGAATACCTGAACTTCTAGATCTAATAGCTTTTGCTGATGACATTTTACTACTCGTGGAAGGAGCAACAAGAGCAGAAATTGAGTACAATAGTAATCTAGTACTTAACTGCCTTAGCCAATGGTGCAGTAAAGTCAAACTGAGTTTAGCACCACATAAAACAACATTTATGTTGCTCAAGGGCAAGCTGACTCGAAAACCAACTATAAGAATCGACGGTAAATCAATTCGTAGAAACCCAGTGTGCAGGTACTTAGGCATTCAATTGGATGAACGTTTAAACTTCGAATCCCACTTAGAGATGACAATAGCAAGAGCAGTGGCGGTCATGAATAAAATCATTAATATTGGCCAACGAAAATTTACTGTTCCAGTCCAAACAATAAGACTATACCATGACGCAATTTTATCCTCTTTAGTGGGTTACTCAGCAAGTGTGTGGGCAAAGCATCTAAGAAAAGTAAAACTAAAACAGCGAGTCAGACGTGTCCAACGAGGAATACTTTTAAGATTGACAGGAGCGTACAGAACCGTGGCAACAAATTCATTAACCGTTGCCATTGGTGTATGGCCACTGGACCTTGAAGTAAGGAAAACGGGGTGCCATATACTGGCTCAGAAAAGGGAAACAAGATAAGGTAGCAGAAATTGTAGGCAGCGAAGTAACATCGGAGACGCACATTCGGAAGCTTCTATTGGCGGAATGGCAACAAGAATGGAACAACAGTGAAACAGGTCGAAGAGCATACGATATGTTCCCATCCGTAGAGGAGAGGCTAAAGTTGAAGTACCTTCAACCCTCTCCCGGATTGGTACACTACATTACAGGTCACGGGCCATACAATAGCTGGCTCCGAAGTCGAAATATTGTGGACTCGGACAGGTGCGAATGTGGTGAAGAGAGTACGCCGGAGCACGTGGTATGGGAGTGTGAAATAACAGCCAGTTTGAGAGAACACCAACAAGCTCGGCTGCAAGGTAGGAGCATATTTGACATTCTGCGCGACGAAAGTTTGTGGCATTTACTGGACGAGGCAGCTGATCTAGCCTCAAAATTTTGGAAGGAGAAATTTATAAAAAGGAAAAATGCCGAGCGAAATCAAAGGCCACAGATAGCAGAAGAGGAGAACCCAATTACACCGGATTGACGGAAGATATCCCACGACAATGAGCAGTATCAATCGTCGGAGGAACTTCAGTGTGCTCCAGAGAGGCCGTCTTCTGAGCGACAACTGGGGCCGTCTTGGTATTCCATGAGGTCAACTCTTGATGGCCTGGGCGGCTGACTTTGCTGCCGGTTCCAGGGGACTCTGCCTTTGGAGCGCACACAACACCAAGAAAAATGAACAATAGTGGACCGAAGTGCGGCTGTGACAATTGGTGGTGGTAATAGTAGAATTAGTAGTATTAGTAATGGTTTTAGTAGTAGCAGTAGTAATGTTAGCAGTAATATTAGTGACAGTAGTAGTAGATTTAGTAGTGGTGTGGTACCCATTCTGTTTAATAACAGTAGATGTAGTAGTTATTGGAAATTGAATCAAAATTTTCTTTCATTCATTGTTTATTTGTTAATATGTTTTATATATATATATATATATAAGATACAAACATATGTAAATGTAAATGAGTGGAAATAAGGGCCCAGATTAGATACTAGGTGCTGGGCTAAGTTGCATATGGAAAATAAATAAATAAAAAAAACCTGACTTTTTCTCCGAAGCATCGTTTTTCTAGTATCAACTTTCTACTGTACCAGGAAATCCTCATTTCGGCACAGTCCCTATACTGTCCTTTGAATTTCATTGAATGCGTAAAGCTTTTAACTTTATGGCCTGACATAAATCGTTCGGTCTTTCAGCGCAGGTATGAGTCACCTGGCTCTCGCTGATGCCAAAGAAACGTGGAATTCACACGCATAAATTTCCCGTCACCACGGGACATTACAGACTTTTCGCCAAAAACACGTGCAAATGATGCACTAAACGTTTTTCAGAGTTGGCAGCTTACCAGGTTTCATTTGATGTACATGAAAATCACAAAAAATCTTACCACCGCACTATACTCCACGATTTTTCCAAATTTGATATATTTGGGGTAGCAAGAACTAAAATAGTGCGTAATTACAATTTTCTATAGTTAAAGGGTTCTGGAGGGTCATTATTTACGCTCTGGCCTCGCATTCAGGACATGGGTTCTAATCCCCGACCGTTCATCCAGATTTGATATTTCACAACAGGCGAGTACAAGGTCACGGTCGATTTCCTTCCCGTTCCTTGCCCCCAGTGCTTTCTGCCTCTAATGACCTCGACGTCAGTGGGGAGAAAAGCCGTATGAAACAAAGCGCGTGCCGTGAATTCTCTAACGAGAGGAACGCGGTGCAGATTCCGTGGCGAGCCTCCTATGAAACTACCCGACAGGACTGGCCAATAGGCGACCATCTTTGGTAGCCGACGCAGTATGCGGTGAGAGTAGACCATCTGTACAAATGTCTTCGCACCGTAAGGTAGCCGCAATTGGTGTTATAATTCACTGTAGAATTCTCTTCGACATACTACTTCGCCTGATGATGACACCAAAGATGCTGCTGAATCGTTGTGCACTGCAGAATTTATCCGGTTGAACATTCGTAAAAACAATGAAGAAAGAGAGGTTATGATGCGAAGTCAGATGGGGAAATGAGTGATTGAATAACAGTTGCGTCTTTCTTTCTGAAGATATGGAACGATGCACACACACACACACACACACACACACACACACACAACATAGAAATAATTTATAAGAGTGATGATTGAAACAACAAATCATCGTCAAATAGTTAAAACTGAGGCCTACCCAAAATGTGCTTAACATCTACATTAATACTATAAACGCTAAAATAAACTGTTTGTTACGTTTTTACGACTAAACGGCCAAACAGATCTTGAACAAATTTGACTAAAACTAACCGAATTGTGACAGACAGACGGATAGTGTGTGTGAGTCACTGTAATGATATATCAGCCACTCAGGCTTTGTTTTATCGCAGTCAGTTTGTGTATTATCTGTTCATAAATTACATGTACAGACATTGCTTATTATGCAGTACAGATGTGGTTTTGTGCTGCATGCAGTGACTATCAATAAAGCTTGGGGACAGACACTTAAAGTCTCAAGGATACATTTAGAAAAGATGAGTTTCTCAAATGGGCAGTTATACGTAGCTAGCTTACGGGTTTCCAGACCTGAAAGGCTATACATCTTAACATGGAACTGTCAAGGAAAAAGGTTGAGAACAAAGCGGTATTGACACTGAAAGTGACATAATTTTAAACCACGAACAAAAATCTGTCGGAGGAACTATGGTAGGTAGTCTCCCACAGTACCCCCACCCCTTTCCCACCTTAGTTTGTTGTTATTTTTATGATGTTGCAAATTGGGTTTTTTTTACTTATGTCTTTACGCTTCCTCGACGTTCAGGTCATTAGAGGCGGGATGGGACTGGGGACAAGGAACGGGAAGGAATTCGGCCATGGCCTTTTGAAGGACACATCCTGGCATTCGCCTGGAGTGATTTGGGGAAACCATGGAAAACCCAAATCTGGATGACCGGACGGGGATTCGAACCGTCATCCTCTCGAATGCGAGGCCAGAGCGTTAACCGCTCACCCACCACGCTCGGTAAATTTGTTCTCTTCATGAGACAGGTTCAATTGTAGACTGTAATGGTGAGGGCTTTCCCGTCATATTATGCCGACTCTTGGTACACTTTTCATGGAATTTTCATCATTGTATATCCAATTTTAGTAATAAAATTCTAAGTCCGCGTGCTCGAAGACGTGGCTAACATAGTGTTGCAAACTGAAAAAAAAATTTTAGATTTGTGAAAAAAAACGTGAAAAAAAACTTTAGCACCCTCGTTTTTTTTTTTTTCTAAGAAAACAATATATTTGATAAATTATAGTTTTATTTACGGAACTTACATTTTACATGTGTGTTTTAAATCGTACTAAATCATATAATGTCTTACATAATGATTCATAAATGTATCTCCATAGGTAACAAATTTTTTATTCATCCTCTATGTCAGTACCACATTCACTAGTATCAGTAATACCAACACTAGTTCGGTCGGAGTCGGAATTTTCTGTTTCTTCCTCTGTCTCCTCTAGATCCATAACTTCAGAAATAGTTACATTTTCTTTTACTGGTTGTATTGTACGCAAAAGCTTTCGAGATTGCAATTTTAAATTGTGAGTAAAGTACACACTGTGCATAAAGACTGCGCCGATAGTTCTGTATTAAGGTCTTTTAAGTTTGAATTTAAATCTATTATCATACAAAATAGGAGCTTTATTTATTTTCAATCGTTGGTTTATGCCAACGGTTGCAAGGAAATGATTCATAATTACTGACAATCTAGTGACTCAGTATGACTACACGCTGCGAGTTTAACAAGTATACGAATATAAGGAAAGCACAATAAGTAATAAAAAGAGGCAAAAAAGCCGTAGATAAATATAAAATTCCTAATTTTTTGAAAAGATCCGTAGGTCTACAGATAAATTCGCAGCGGTGGCAGCACTAGTTCTAATAGCAAGTATCAATCCAAACAATAGGGAACGGGGATTCCTTCTCGCACAACCTAGCCTTTTCGGGAAGTTCCCGTTCGTAAAAGAAAACTTCAGTCAATGTTGCCAATATTTTCGTAACTTTCTTATTCCTACTGAACCAGAAAAATATAGTAGATTTAAAAATTAATATAAGTACTTAGTATAAACTCTAAAACAGTCATATTAAACGATAAATGCCTTAAAAATTTGAACTTTAGTAGTTATAAAAAAAAAACCATGTCCCAGAAAAAAACATGTTTTTTTTCTACAGTTTTTTTTTCAAGTCAGAAATAAAACCGTTTTTTTTTTTACAACAGTAGGCTAACGGCCAGTTCAACTTTAAATCTGTTCTTCTTCTTTATTGTAATTTACTATTTTTCGTTTGTTTGTTTGCTAGTTGTTATCCAAGTATACATCAGTACGCTAAATAAATACGTAAACTATCAAATTAAAAATTTTGCCAAAAGACTGCGAATTTATGATAACAGTAGTGCTTTTCGATACTGTAGTATCGGTATCGTGTGTCTCATGCTCTGAGGCAGATATTCGGCATTATCTGCTGTCTTATTGAGAGAGAACTGTTTTGAATAGAGCGAGAAGTTATTCATCCCCGCAAAGAGAAGCCTGCGCTTTGTATGAGAAGCCACCAAAGAGTGCCTACTGGTACACTCACCGTCTATTTCCCTCTCAAAAGCAGTGAGCCGTCTATTTTTTTTATTTTTTTTAGTTTAGCTTTCTTGTTTTTGGATCATGGCGGTCGTTCTATCAGAATTGCTTGTTGCATTCAGTCGTACATAAACAGTTTCATTACAACACCAAACGGATAATTAGACACTTGCTATTCTTTTAAGCAAATAAAGCTCCCTTGAAGGGACTACATGTTAAAACACCAAGACTTAAATTAATTGCTTTGCAGCTAATGCGCGGGTGGAAAGTTTACCTACTCAACCGCTTACGCATTTAATGAATTCGGATATTAAATTCTTTCACAGTTTTGGGTAAATTATTCAGTGTTTGGTTCACTCCACTAACTAACAAATATTTTCTAACAGCTTTCTCTCTGAAAACAAATATGTGTTTGCGCTAGCGGTTATGTCTTTCTTTACCGAGCGTGGCGAGTGAGCGGTAACTGTTTGGCCTCGCATTAGGGAGGACGCTGGTACGAATCACTCCAGGCGAATGATGGTTGGTTCTTCCGATAAACCATTGCCGAATTCCTTCCCGTTCCTAGTCCCCCACTCCTACCCCGCCTCTAAAGAGCTGGACATCGATGAGGCGTAAAGTGAAATAAAACCTTCCTTTCTTCCACGTACTCGTACTGTAATACTTGTAGTTGTTCTATCAGTATCCATCCAGGCTAGGGATGATCGATATTAGAAAAACATCGATGTTGACATCGATGTTAACATCGATTCAAAAGTATCGATGTGCGATAAACATCGATAGAAAAACATCGATATGTCTAAAACATCGATGTTTTCGGTAGGAAGTAAAACTGTCTATTCTATTTATTTAATGTGTTTATTGTTATTGAAAATACAATACAATATTTCGCCAATATCTATTAATATCGCTCATTCGTAACCCTACGTAATCCCTCCGTCACTGGCCCACCATGCAATACAAAAAGCGTTAAGCATTTAGTAATTCACCTGCATGCAAAGCCAACCGACACCGAAAAAAGAATCCTTAACACTCCTTCAATGCAAAACAAAAGCAGCAACCAGGAAATAATTAATCTCGGGCAATGTATCCAATTTTTACACAAAATAACCTAAAAAGTATAAAATAATATAGTGAACAAAATCATGGTACCTACATTGTTGGGTTATATTACCGCAAAAGCTACTGGTCAAAGAAATAATAATACAATACAGATTAAAGATTTACCATACCTGTTATTTCGTTATTAACAATATCAATAGCAAATTAAATTCGCTTCGCTACACAAGTTCACTCACAACACACGCGCACTTACAAGAATGACGCGAGCGTTGAAGTTGACAGTATTTTTTTTTTTTTTTTTTAATCCGGTGTCTATACAGAAAAAGACGGCATCAACTGACGACGATACCATACCAATCCTTTTGTACCCACAACCCTGCCTACTGCATTACTCTGGATCCCAGCAACAAATTATATATCAGACATATTATGTAACTTGTTTAGTGAACAGTAACATCAATAGATTTAGATTCAGAGAAAACATTCGATCACCCTCATAGTTAAACAAATATGGAAACTATTCGTATATCAATCCATACATCAATCTATTTTTCGTCGTTATCACTTATAGTTTTCAGTCACGCCATTATCTGCATCTTGTCTAGCTCCTTTCTATTTCCCCGTTACTCATCTCTCTCTGTGTGGCCTATTCAGACGCTTTGCGGATCTTCACCTCAGCACAATATTTTCCCACAGCGTACCTGGTGGTGGCACAAATACACGAGTTGATTGTTTTTAGAGATAAATATTAGTACAGAGTCCGGTACGTGAGGATTGGTGGAGCATCTGGAAGGACCTTGGTTCGATTTCCAATCCGGTCTTTCAGATTTGTGCTTGCCATGGTTTCACGAAGTAATTTACCAAAAGAGTGCTCCCATCCCCTACACACACACACACACACACACACACACACAACACACACACATACACACACACACACACAAAAGTCGTCTTAAAAAAAACTATTTGTACGGCCTACTCCGGTTACGTTGATCAGTGTAATCTAGTGAAAAATAGTTGAACTTGATAGTCATCTAGCTAGATGGCCCTAAAGAATATATTGACGTTTCGATATTTTATTCTCATAAGATCGATGTGTCGATGTTATCGAAGTCAAGACATCGATGCCAAAACATCGATGTTTTCGAGCTAAACATCGATGTTTATTCACCCTCGATGAATATCGATCATCCCTAATCCAGGCCTCATGACCAATATATACTTTATACACTCCCAGAACTCTCCATTTTATGGCCAGGGGTTCTAGGATTTATTATTTATTTTGTGTAGACATTTCTCGTTTATATCAAATGGAAGGTGAATTTTTGTAAAAAATTTATCACGCGATTTTTATTATTTTTTGTCGAAAAATCTTTGATTTTAAATTTTCATACACATATTTCCGTTTCTGAAACGGCCTTTGTCTAAGTTTTTACAGTGGCGTACCTTAATGTTTTGCTGTATCTGTGTTAAAATATTTCTCTGGTTGTCTCCGTTTTACATAGTTTGTTTCAGTATTACTGCGTGTTCTAGCTTTTGTTTCGTGATTATTCTTTAGTGTTCTGAGTAGTTTGTTATTTGTTTCAATCACTTAGTTCTATTTTCATCATTAATATGGTTTGGTTATGAGATAAATTTCTTGAAATTCAAGCAATTTTCTTTTTTTTTTCCTGTGAAATAATTTGAACATTAACTATGGACTATGTAGCAAAATTTTTTGGTGTGCTATCTGTAGATTTTCCCGAAGTTTTTTTATTTAACTGTAAAGCATTTGAAATTTTTTTTCCGTTAGACATTCCCTACTGCTAGACGGTTTTATGCCTTTTGTCACTTTGCCAGGGGTAAGGGCGATGTAATAGACAAAAAGCAACTATTTACAACATTACGTACCAGTATATGTGTTGTAAGCTCATAGACCGAGCATGGAGGATGAGCGGTTAACGCTCTGGCGTAACATTCGGGAGAACGCCGGTTCGAATCCCCGTCCGGGCATCCAGATTTGGGTTTTCTATGGTTTCCCCAAATCACTACAGGTGAATGTCGGGATACTTCCTTCAAAAAGGCCATGGCCGAATTCCTTCCCGTCTCCAGTCCCATCCCGCCTCTAATGAACTCTACGTCGACGAGGCGTTAAGCCATAAGTAAAAAAAAAAAAAAACGATGATAGTTGTCAGATCCTAAAATGTCGTGACTGTAATGTGTTCTTTGTGCCTTGTGATAAAGTGGTTGGTTGTTTGTACAGCTTAAGATACTTCTTGGATAACGTGATCTGAATTCATTTTCCGGTAACTGTAGCTTTGGAACCTGGGAGTAACTTATTATTCGCCTTGGGGTGTTTGGTAAACACTCCTCAAAACATTTTTTTTATTATTCATCCGTACGTTTAATAATCTTGCTATATTTAATTTATATTTTTCTTCTAATTTCTCTTTCCTTCTTCGCTCTTATATTTTACCTTTCATTTTTAGTTTGGTTGTATTTGGGTTCTACAACTAAAAATTACAGCTACTAGAGAAATGTCCTTTTAAATAGTATTGTCGCCAATTTTACAAACGTGAATAATTTTTATCATTTTCGTATGGGCACTATCGGGTGAAGCTTTGATTCTCATCATGGCTTATAATTAAGAATTTATGAATGTTTGGGCCAGGGATTGTCATTTCCTGGAGCAACAGTGCGATCTTAAGTCATGGAGGAAGGAAATATATGGAGACGACGCAAGAGACCTTCACCACGCATTGAAGTGAAGCAGGGCGGAGGAGGAGTGGGGGGGCAAGGCCAGAGTGGAGGGGGCATGGCCGCTTCCATACAGACACGGGGAATATGTACAAAAACCTCAAGGGGACTCTAGGATAAAGGTGACGCCACAATCTGGTGATGGATTATTATGTAACTCGATATGACAAATAAAAAATGAAGAATTAAATTTTTTGATATCCTGGTTAGTTTTCGAGATATTCTGTCCCAAATGTGAAATGGTTTTGGTTGAAATTCAGAAGAAAAAATTGGTCAGAGTCAAATTTGATGATGGATTCTTATTTAAAAAGACGAGACAAATGAAAAATAAAGAATAAACATTTTCGATATCTCACCTAGTTCTAGAGATATACTGTATCAAAAGTGAGGAGTCTTTGAGTTGAAATGGAGAAGAAGAATTTCGCAAAAGTCAAATTTAATGATCGATTCTTATGTAACACGACGAGACAAATCAAAAATAAAGAATAAAATTTTTCGATATCTTGCTTAGTTTTCGGGATATACTGGGAACATCGCAATTGTTTGGAAGCGCAATATCGCCGCTGCCGCCACTGCGTATGCGCGAGCCTGCTTCACCAATTTAACGTCACTTCTCCTCCATATATTTCCTTCCTCCATGTCTTAAGTACGTTCATGAGTCTGCGATTCGCGTAACTTTTGTTTTCTATGATATGTGTGTTGTCTGTCCATCGAGCTGTTGCAAAGATCTCTCGCCAAAGATACTTCCTCTGTTCCTCCGCCAGAGATCCTCTACGTCAATACTTCGTCTCAAACACAAAAGATATTATTTCTGTCGCCATTCTGAAAAAAAAATCGTCACTATTTTAATCTAGTTTTTACACATACGTTTTGTTAGCTATCATCTGTCACCTCAAATGGGAAACTATTATTACCCATAGTATTTCCTCGCTTCAACGCGCAATGTCAAAGTATTCTGCCATCACTTACGTTGACTCTCTGAATTTTGTTTTCGTCTAACCATGTCTTTCAAACACTTTAAATTAAAAATACGTATGAATCTTAAGTAGGTTTGACGGCAGATTGCCGCCGTGGCACTAGCTCCATCACAATTAATCTACTGTAGTAAAATGCGTTACGACTGCAGACTGGACGTGAACTCCATAGCTCGGCAACAATCGGCTAGTCCGATGATGCGCGAAGTATTACACTGGCCGCCACTGCAGCCTAGCAAAATTCAAATAATATCCCAAACAATTGCTAATGTGCTTAAATCACACAAAATTAAAATAGGTTTCAGAACCAAAAACAAATTACAACAAAAATTAAGACACAATATTAACACTAACGCAGACCCAATGCTAGAATCAGGCATTTACAAAATAACATGTAACCAATGCTCAAAATTCTATATAGGTCAAACTGGCAGAAATTTCCATACAAGATACTTAGAGCACATCAATGCCTTCAAAAAGGGACAACACACAAAATCAGCAATAGCCACACATATACACAACACCAGCCACCCCTTCAATGACATTAACAAAGATTTGAAGGTACTCCACCACATAAATAAAAGCCACCATATGGACTTAATGGAAGAATTCGAAATTTATTTAAATCATAAATCATCTAAGGATACAATATTAAATGAAAAGTTAGATAGTGAATCTGTAACCTTTTTTAAATGTTTTGACGCCTTATTATAAATTATGTATCATCCGCTAAATCCTAACTCTTATGTAATTATTAATATTAAGCACATTTCTAAATCATATAAAAAACTCTTTTATGTAATAATAATATCCTTTATTATGTCTAGGCTTCAAGTATATCATCTTTGAATTGTATAAATGTTAATTCTTTAAATCATCTTTGCCTTGTGTACAATACACAAACTTTCAATCTGTGTTCATCATCCATAACGTTTGTGTAATTTAAGGATGTATTTGTGTGTGTTTCTGTGTTGCCATTTTCGTCAGAAACCTTCAAAAACGTAAGTGATAAGAAAAATGTTTCCATTCATGTTTTATTACATAGTCTTTATACCATAGTACAGCATCCCAAAATTCTTTTCCAGAAATCACATGAAAACTGTACAAACGTCCAGCAGAAACAAACACAACGACTCCTCATATTTCTATAACTAAAAACATGTAAACCTACTTATAGTGCGTTTGAAAATGGGAATAAATTCCCGAAACGCGTCATGCACAAAATAAATTAAAGCAACAAAAGTAACTGTGTCGCAGATTTTCATTTGTTTACCCTCAATTTGAAACAGTTGCAGACTTTCACTAATCCATTTTGTTATGGATAAAGTTAAGATATTTTATATTATTAAAAGGAAGTTTAATTTTCAGATAAATAATTGAATTTGATTTTATTTGCACTTAAATTCATAAAATCAAGTATAACTGCACAGAAATACGAAAAGCAGAGATAAAAAATAATAATGCGAAGCAGAGATTTGAAAAATACAATGTTCGTTATAATTTGCGGTAATTCTCTGGGCTCGCATCCGGAAGAGCGATGGTTCGAACCCGCGTCCGGCTATCCAGATTTTGGTTTTCCATGGTTTCCAGAAATCACTCCAGACGAATGCCGGGATGGTTCCTTCAAAAGGCCATGGCCAAATTCCGTTCCGTTGCTGGCCCTCAGTCTTTTCCCGCCTCTAATGAGAAAGGACAAACAGGAACGTTTATAAAACAACCTCAAAGAAAGTATACATATAACTTAGGTAATTTTGAAATATATTAGTAAATAATAGTTATTTGTTTTTGAAATTACATTTTGCTAAGAAACTTTTCATAACGAAAAATTTTTTTTAATTTAAAATCAAATGGAGTTATTTAAAAGTATCGTAGCTAAATACTCCGAGAATATACTCACACCAAGGAAAAAAACTATGAAAAAGATAGTAATTAATTGTTACTCGTTTTTTCGTTAGAAATTTTTCCAGGACAAATTACTACTGCTACTGACAGTTTTGACGAGCGATTAAACTAGTGATACTAATAACAGCGGTTATTTGCAGTCTGTGTTCCTTGTTGCTAACCTGAATTCCTTTGTTGCAGGAGGAGTGCAGCCGCTGAGAGATGGAATGAAGGAGCCGGGACTCTTGTCAGACTCGGTGAGTACTAAGCTCACCAACTCAGTTACCCGACTATTCACAATACGCACTATTGTCTGCCGACTGTGTTTTTTTCGTGTTCACGTAACCAACCTCACGCGGATAAGTTAGAGACACTGGCTTTACTTGTGGTACTGAAGAAGGAGATGGTTTGATAACAACTCCACACTGTAGAAAACACAGCATGTTGTGGATGGAAAAGCTGTGAACTAATCTGATGTTGATCGTTAAATGTGAGCTATCAATTATGCTGGAAATGGTCAGCCAGTTGCGTGTTACCACTCCGTTAGTGGATGACGGCATGTTATTTAGCACAAGAACGGCCCAATTCTCCTCTCTCAACACATGCAAGCCGTTAGATCGGATAGTTTTAATTACGATTTCCCGGCATATCAGCGCCAAACAAATTGAGAGGTATTATGACAACGTCTAGAAATGAAATACTACTGAATTTAATTAAAACGTTCCTTGGAACAACTTTTAAAACACTTATGTTACATAAAAACTAGTTTCAAGTACATTTCACACGCTATTTTGGCTTGTGAGTAAGCGACACGCACACTGCACAGCGCCCTGCCCCTGTCATGCTTCAATGTCGGCGCCAAATCAGGAATCGTTGTCCGTCCAGCTGTGCTGACCAGCGTCAAAGATTGTTACTTAGATATAACAACACAATGCTACCCCATTTACTAATCAAACAACAGCCTGTGGAAACCCAATAATAATATATATCAAGTTACAAACATTGATGCAATTATTCAGGATACTTATAATTAATAAATGCAATATAATTCGATAATAATAGTAAATTAATAATGTAAAATGATTGGGAGGGGGGTTTAGTGATAATGTTTGCAAGGCCCATCTCATCACGAATTCATTCAAGCTGCTGCACAATTAGTAATTAAAGTAAAAATGCTGTTAATTAATTTGGATTCGCCGAATTGATGGAATAATTGTTACTATCGAAATGAAAATCACTGTTCCAAAAGAAAGAATCGCTCGATTTATTTAACACTGTTAGTCAAAATCAATATTTAAATATTCTTTACAGGGCTTCTTGCAGTAACTGCAAATATCAAAATAAAAAATTCAACTCTCTAAATGATAGACTTTCCGTCTTTCACACACGTCTGGCTACAATCCATGTGCGCGCACTTCGGACCAGCTGTAACCAGCCAAAGGTTCTTACACTAATATATAATCGCTACGCCAAAGGCTTGTGGAAACCCTATTTGTGGATAGCCTACTATTACGCGGATTAATATACATACATCAAAACAATTATTCATAAACACATAGAATTAATTTAAAAAACAAAACAATAATCTATACTAATAAAACTCTGATCTTGGTCACCATGCAGCAATGTCTGTCATGCCGTGACGTCACGCTTTTACATCAAAGTTGACTCTGTATTTGAGATGAGCACTCCTTTCAAGAAATACTTTTTGGATTCTGTTTAATTTTTTTGACGTTAGTTATTCATTTCTTCAGTCCTCCGAAATATAGAACATTAAAATAACTCAACACGATAATTAAACGTTATAAGCGCAATTAATATTTAAATTACGGAAACTCTTTGTGTTTTAAGAGTTACTGAAGTCACATTACTCTTCTATTCTTTGGTTTCTGATAACGTAGATTTCAACTGGATGTTATTTCTCCAACTGTCTCAAAAACAGTAAGTTAAAATAACGGAAAACGTTAATCAAACCACCACTTCATATCAGCAATCCAGAAAGCGAAAGTAGCTTATGGATTTAATTTAAAGTAAACATCTTGGTGCTTATTGTCGATACGTGTTCTCACAATAAGTATCTACAAATTAAAACTTTATTTTGGTAGCAATAAAAACTAAACATTATGCCGAGAAACATTTTTTTTAATTTTTTTGTATGAACTGTCCAAAAACTAGATTAGTAGTAATAATATTCGTTAACACTATTCATGAGTAATGACCGCTTGCTATTGGTGCGAATGTCTTTGAATTTGTTTGCATGTAAGTTAAAATGCAGCCTGCACAGTGTTACTATTACTGTGGTCCGGACTGCATTACAATCTAAATGCAAATTACGTTTAGTTTACCATCCTGTGAGGAGTGGTATCAGCACGGGGCCATTAGTGTAAAATTAACTAAACCATTGTGTGGGCAGAGGTGTCAGACCTAACTGCACAAAACTAATTACATGGTGCACATTACAATCCTTTAGCATGAAATTATCTTTTATACGTAATGGTCGAGGGTGTATTACAACCTGAGAACACAGTTTATTAGAATCAAATTATGTTTCATTTCGTATGCATCATGTTAGTAGTAATTATTGCCTCGCGAGGAAATATAGGAAAACATCGTCTAATATAATTAAATGAAAAGGGGACTAACAAACTAGGAGGAGAATAATTCCTGTGACTTTTCTCATTAAATCACCATGATGGTTATGTAATCTTAATGACTTGGCGGCACAGATTGGATTTTTTCATTTTTTTGTTGTAACAAGAAACCGTTTCTATTCGCCATATTTAAATAGATCTTATCTGTAGCTTTCAACCACATAAAATTCTGATTATTTTTTACGTCTTCATTACATTTTTTCTTATGGCTTTATGCCTCGTCGACGTCGAAATCGTTAGAGCCGGGTTGGACTCTCCATCAGGAACGGGAAGGAATTCGGCCATGGCCTTTTAAAGGAACCACACCAGCATTCGCCTGGAGTGATTTGGGGAAACCATGGAAGACCCAAATCTGGATGCCCGGACGGGGATTCGAACCCACGTCCTCCCCAATGCGGGGCCAGAGCGTTACCGCCCACACACCACGCTATCTCTCTTCATTACAATATTGCCTTTGCGACGGCTTTAGTGTGACTTTCAATGAGGTATGTCAATGTCTGTGGAGGAGTGGCCACCTGTTCTTCCTCTGAAACGGAAACCAGAGGAGGTAGTGATGTTGGACGCTGGGGTCTGGAGTGAAGTGGACGTTCTAAATGTGGTTTCCCACCGCACGCGCATTTCCCGGCCACGCCGGTACAGCTACCAACAGCGCGCCGTTGGCAGGAGGCCGCCTCTGCTATCAGGAATGTAGCGCCTCTATCCGTCGCCCAGTCTGTAAACATCAAACGCCCGGGAAGCTTAAACACTGGTAGGCAAGGTGGTAGGGGAGGTGGTGAGGGCTAAGCTGTGGCGCGTGCTGATCCGTACCATTCGGCTGCATGGCGCGACCTCAAAACCACGCGCCGTGGGAAGCGACCATTACCCTTCCCAGAGTTGTTCCATTGGGTTCAGGTCTGAACTTCAGGTAGGCCAGCCCATTTCTGGAATGTTATTGTCGACAAACCATTGCCTCACAGATGCAGTTTTATGACAGGGTCCATTGTCATGCTGATACAGTCATTGTCTCCAAACTGATACTGTTATGATGGCAGGTGATGTTCTCCAGGAATTCCAGGAATTGGTGTCGCTCTTTAGACAATCTCAAGAGTCGCTTAACATTGACTAGAGAAATGTTTGTCTTATGGACAGCAGCATGACCATTGTATCCTATTCTTTTTAACTCCTGTTCTAGCTGGACTGCCGGAAACACTTTGGAAGTCACGAGTGGTTCCTTCCACTGACTTCTTGCCTTATTTTACAACTATCCATCGATGGTAGCTTGTCCGTTGATAAATGAGGTCTGCTTGGTCTCGGTTTGCTTGTGGTTGTTCCTTCGCGTCTCCACTTCACAAGAAGTTGACTTGGACAGTTTTAAGCTGCGTTTCCACGATCTCTTGTAACAGAGACGGCATCTCATTAGCTGAAGTGTAGGGACGAGCGCGCGCCGCAGGTTAGTCCTAGCTTACCTGGCCGCCACCTCCGCACCACGTTGCCTAGTGTCGTTTGGCACAGAGAACTTTACAGCAACAGAAGGGGTACGCATCGTTGCTGCAAACCGATGGCAACAGCGCACCGCTACACACGCCTGTGATGTTTACTGACACAGAGTGGGTAGCTGCGTCTCGTTCCCGCTAGCAGAGGCGGCCCTGTTCCCATGGCGTGTGGTTGAGTATTCGTCCCGTCCCGTCCCGCCTCCGTTACAAGAGATCGTGGGAACGCGGCTTTAGAAGAGTTGTGATATCCCTGATGGATTTTTCACTCAGCTGACATCCAATAACCAGTTCACGTTTGTACTCTCTGAGCTCTCCTGACCTATCCATTCTGCTGTTACTGCTTTTATAATGACAGCTCAATACTCCACGCCTCCTTCTATACCGGCGGGTGCGCCTGTCGTGACATCTAGCTTTCAATTCCGAATTACATAGGGGTGTCCAGGTACTTTGAACAGAAAGAGTATATTCTGAGGCGAAGACGATCCGGTTTTTTTTTAAACTTCGGTAGGCGGGCTGTAGACTGGGTGTAAATCTATGAATTCGCGTCACCGACATGTTATGATGTATTGCGCGTATGATATGCGCTTTGTACGCTTTTTGGAACACACAGTTTTTATCAGATTTTGATGGAACTTTGCAGACGTATATTTAAAAAAAAAAAATTAAAAATACAAAATATTGTTTACATTTGATTTACAAGAACCTAAACCCTCTCCTCCTTCCCCCATCCCCCCTCACCTTAATTTCTGTTAACGTTGTTCATACTAACTCACAGTTTTTAATCCGATTTTGATAGTACTTAGCACTCGTATACTTAAAAACAAGGCGATCTTGTAGCTCAGCGGTTAAGCCGCTTACTTCTGAAAGTTTCTCTCTCCGGTCACGTGTTCAAATCCCGTGGTGAGCAGGAATTTTTAGGAGTTCTATTTGATGATATGAGTTACGCCGGAAGGTTCCGTGGTTCTGATTCCACGTTATACTGTAGGCCCCTGAGGAAAGGAATTGGCCTTCCTACCTCTCACACAATAGCTTGGGACATCTCCTTCGGGAAGATTCCACTAACCTTCGGGTTGTGGACAAAGTTAAATTTTTAGTTTTTGAAGTGAAAACTTCTTTAGGCGATTTTAGGAGGGGAAAAATCTTTATCAGTTCGCGTCACCGACTTGCTTATGTTAACAGTATATCTGTAGCAGTCTGGTGGCTCAGTGGTTAAGGTTTCTGACTGGCGAAGGAAAGGTCCCCGGTTCGAGTTCCTGTCTCGGTGGGGATTTTCATAGACCCTTCACACGGCTTTCACCTCCAGCACAGCTTGCTGAGTAATGTGAAGTACGCCAGAACGCTTCCGTGGCTCTTAGTCACGTTAAACTATAGGTCCTCTGTTCCTGGTACTACTACCGGGTTAGGTTAGGGTGGCTAAGCCAGGGATGGAATGCGCAGCCAATATAAACGCTATTACCAGACCATTACGACCATACGGAATTATTATTATTATTATTATTATTATTATTATTATTTTTATGCCCCCCTTGTGACTCGGTACAGTGTTTCGCAGCGATTATTTTGGAAAAAACTGCTCTACGCATTCGCATCTTGCGTACTGCTGGTATGATACGAGTACTATGCGCTAGCGGAAGTGCTGGTAGTGTTGATGAAGTGCCTCCTTCTATTGTGGGAGTGTTTGCAGAGGAGTCTAGTGACTGGAGCAGATGTCGTCGTGTGCATTAGGCTGATGGCTGCGGAAGAAGAGGAATGTTGTGTCCGCTTTATCGGCCGACGCTGATGGGGGTCCATTAGCGCCCCCGCCCCCACCCCCTCCCCCGCCGGGCGGTTCCGCACTTCTCGAGGACTAAGGAAAACTTGGGAGCCATGCGCCATCAGCGATGCATTTGGATAGAGCCAGCGGAAATGTGTTCTCAGACACTCTTCAGTGTAGCTGGCATTGTGCTGTGTAGGATTCGCTTAACAGAACCTAATATGGAATGTAAAGATGTCGGTCCCAGGAGGACAACGCTCGTCTGAGCTAACGACCTGTTTTCACAGCAAACATACAAGGGAGGTGAAGGCAGTGTACTCTCCAAGGCATTTGGCAAAGTGAGCCATACAATGGTAGAGAATAAAGCTAAACCATCGGGGTAAATGGAGAAATCTTTAAGGGGTAGAAAGCAAAGAGTTAGAGTAGTAAAGGGAAGTTGGAAGCGCCACAAGGCAGTGTAAATTGCATTGCAAACATTGCTGCTTATTATTCTAATAAATGATTGCACTGGTGGTTTACGTCAAAAGTTTAGTTGTTTCCAGATTATATAATATTTTGTGATCGGGTTGTGTGGAATGAGGGTTACGAACAGGTACAGAGTGTTCTGGACTGGTAGATGGGTATGTTAATACGAAATGAAGATAAAGGTCCAAAAGAACCAGCTTATCAGGTAACGTCTTTATCTCCACAACCGTTCGGTTAATGGATACTTCTTCGGAAATTTAAACTGGGGTAGTTTCTCCTTCCCTTGCCTTGCCTTACCCTGTATATACGTGTTTATTTTGGATGAATATAAAGTGTGCACGTTCAGTGCAGTGCGTCGTTTGTATTGTTAATGAATGAAATATGGAAGAAAGTACAGGGTGAAACCCCGTGTTTTTTTTTTTTTTTTTTTTTTTTTTTTTTTTTTTTTTTTTTTTTTTTTTTTTTTTTTTTGTAACAGTTTAACGTCCCTTTTTAACAACGTGGTCTTTTAGAGACGGGAAAGGATGGGGGCAAGGAATGGGAAGGAATTCGGCCATGGCCTTTTGAAGGAAGCATCCCGGCATTCACCTGGAGTGATTTGGGGAAACCATGGAAAACCCAAATCTGGATGCCCGGACGGGGATTCGAACCGCCGTCCTCCCGAATGCGAGGCCAGAACGCTATCCGTTACACCACCACGCTCGGTGAAACCCCGTGTTGGCCCATTCACTGATATCTAAGGTTCGCATCTTTAGTACAAGTCATATTTTTTTCCTGCCATCCTTTTGAGCTGTAAAGATGAATTAAACACTGAATAAAGGTTTCTGGTTGTATTTTAATGTATTTTACATAGCATATAAATGCATCTTCAGGGCATTTTCCTACTTTTGGTCATATTACGATAATATTTATAGTCATATGTTCATATTTTGAGGGAAAATCTGGTAACTTTTAATAGTACCGGAAATTCACTGGAAGTTATAAATGAGAAGAAATTGAGATAATTATTCGCAGAGCTATACTCCTATTATACACGGGAGTAAAAAACAGAACTAATTTTCACTGAATTGGTCAGAATTCATGTCAAGATTTAAGGTTATACATTATTTTCACTCTCTAAACGTCATGTTCCGCCCGCCTTTTAATCTCGACAATCCAGCAGCAGCATGCCTGTGTCGATCCGCGTAAAATAATTCCTCAATCAATGTTAAATCTACAGTAGATCAGTGAGTACCTCAAATGCGATGTTACGGAGTTACCTAAAGGAATTTGGAGAGCAGTATTTTAGTACAGACGAAAGAGTTATGTTCTGTAAATTATGTGAAATTTAAGTGACTTCAACAAAGCGATTTAAAATTTAATTTCCCAGTGGTGCATTGAGTGCACGGAAGCTTATCAAGCTGTCTACGTGAAAGCGACACTACTAGATAAAATAAATGATGTAGGCCTACAATTGAGCATCTTCTCATGTATAGTAAATTTCAATGTTTGGTCGTATTTTGTCCTTTTTAGGTCATATTTACCCGTTTTTAAGGTCATATTTGCCTGCATATTTATCTATTTTTTTGGTCATAAAGATCCTAACCCTAGTGATAACAATGGGCCGCCACGGATAACGTCCCCATCCAACGGACCAATCACCATTGACCCTCCCTCCCCCCCCCCCCAGTTAATCATCCCCGAAAGTTTTTGAGACCTTTTTTTATTTTTTCAGCTCTCCTGCTTCCGAGGGTGATTATACCCACCCTAAGGTCGGTTTCCGCGTCGTTTCTAGACCCTATGTCCCCCCCCTTTCCAAAGTCTACATCAGCGTCGTTTGAGGACTTTTTTTTTTTTTTAGCTCCACCGTCCTTCGAGACGATCAGGCCTCTTGTGAGGTGGGAATTCCGTCTAAACCTCCCCCCCCCCCTCTTCCTTCTGGTGAGATTTCGCCGCACCCCCCTCCCCCATTTCATCACACGTAATTAATGGACGCCCCCTATGCCCTCACACCGTATGCTCTGCGGAGAGGTCTGTGATTTAATCCAGGACTTTGATGCACAATCTGGTGATACGTTATGGAAATAATGATAATTTTGCCCCTTAAGGATCGAATTCTTAAAAATTCCATTCTTAAAATATGATGTAGCCATATCGGAGACATTAATCTCATTTACGTATTTCGGTTAGATATCAAGGGAGATAAATGGCTCATGACACAAAAATGTGTTATGTAAATAATTATAATTTTGCCACTTAAGGGTCGAATTCTAAAAATTCCTTTATTAAAATATGATGTGACCACGGCGGAGACCATACTAATTAAAATATATTTAATTTTTCGATATTGTTTAGATATCAAAGAAGATAAATGGCTCGTGACACAAAAATGTGTTGCAGAAATATTGATAGTTTTGCCCTTTAAGGGTCGAATTCTTCTTTTAAAATATGATTTGGCCAAAGTGGAAACCTAATCTCTATTTCTCGATTTCGATTAGATATTAAGGGAGATAAATAACACATGACAAAAAAAAAAAAAAAAACCACTCACACCCTGCGGACCGCTGTGCCAACCGTCTTTCTCCCTCCACCTGTCCGTGTCCAGTCCTGGAGTGCAGTGTCTTCGCAAATCCGGCCAGTCCGCACGTTGTCTCCCCTCCACCTGTGTTGCCATGCATCTCGGAAGCATCCCCTTCTTCTCCAAGGCCATTCCGCGTCGTCGTTGCATAAAAAGAAAATTGTGACAACAGTTTAATTATTTTGAAATATTAACTTATTTTTACCTGGCTGTTCAAGTCACATACCACACGCATAAACAAGCTTTCAATTCACTAAACTGGTGTTCTTTTGTCATATATGCTCGTTGATTTGGAAGGGTGACGGCCTTACAGCTTTGGAATTCCAGGGATGCAACATTGTACACTCCCTGTCACCCCGCTCAGCGATATGCACAATGTCTTTGACGCTGCCTCAAATAAAATGTAGTACACGCCATTATGCGAGTGTACTACAGTAAATAACGATAAGTTTGTTCTTTATGGGTTGAATTCCGAATAATTCCTTTCTTAAAATATGATGTGACCACGGCGGAGGCCTTAATCTTTAAAATGACACCTCATTTATCTATATCTGTGGGATGTCAAGGGAGATAAATGGCTCGTGACGCGTTGAAGAATTATTGATACTTTTGCCTTTTAAGGGTTGAATTACGAAAAATTGCTTTCTTAAAGTATGATGTGATCCAAGTGGATACCTTAAGCTTTAAAATGATACCTCATTCATTCATTTCGGTTAGTTATGAAGGGAGATTATGCCTTGTGACAAAAAAGAACACCTTATAGAAATAATATATATGATGTAAATAAAATATTCTCCCACGTAATATAATAAGCTTGTGGAAATTGTTCGGGAGGGAGTTTTAAGATTGTGGACGAAAGGTTGACGAGACCAGTTATTTTAATGTGGTCTGACTGACCTAGTGGGAACGCAAGCCGCCTCTGCGTAATCAGAGACAGTAATGTGATCTGGCTTAAGTGACCTACAAAGCGAGAGGTCCGTGGGCTACGTGTATTCCTCGTTTAATTCTGTCTGATTGGTTTCTGTTTGGATAGATACAGGTTCCCGGCTCACAGTATGTGCAACCTCTGTTGTTAACATGTGTTGGAAATTCTGCGCATGTAGACAAGCGAGTAGTGAACAGAACATGAAACATGGAGGTTTGGAAACGTTTCGGAATAACATTATTATCATCAAGCAAATCAGTAAACAGTTTTATTAGTTAATTAACAATTTATGCAAATTCAATCATTTTTATTCCCACACAAATGTTTTGACAAATACGAACAAATTACATCCATATTCAATAATTGACATTAAAGTTCAACCACAATTTGACGTTAACAGTTTTAATTTAACATTAACATTTACGCACATCATTTACATTTCCGGCTAGCGCTGCAGTTTTTATGTAGAGCAATAAGAGATTTTCATCTCCGGGAATTAACTGGGTTGTCTTGCAGACAACTTTTTAAAAAACTCAATATTCTTACAATGACTTCTCAGTATATATATATATTCTCTCATGTGCTTTGTCATAGATCATTTTAACCTGTATACTTCTAATTCATAGGTACACAATTTTAATACAAGAAACAAAAATAACTTGCACAAAACACAAACATCCCTGTCATTAGTACAAAGAGGAGTTAATTATTCAGGTATACGTCTGTTTAATAAACTTCCCAAGAGTATAAAACAGTCTGCAGATAATAAAGATATATTTAAAGAAAAACTGAGAGATTATCGTATTCGCAACTCCTCCTCCTCCATTCAAGAATTTGAACAAATTAATTAATTGTATTCAATATGATTTTTGCAAAATTCAGTTGTAAAAATGAATGTTTATTGTTATTCTCTTTATTTGTCTTTGGAACATATACTTGTTTTTACTATGATTTTGTATGTGTATTAACCATGACATGTTTCACATCCCAGAGGTCCTTCCTCAGCAGGGATCCATGAAACAAGATTGACAAATAAAATAAAAATAATAAGTAAAGATACGAATTTTTTACTGTCGTGAATGCGATTTCTACTGAGCGTGGTGGGTGAGCGGTTACGCTCTGGCTTCGCATTCGGGAAAACGCTGGTTCGAATCCCCGGCTGGCCATCCAGATTTCGGTTTTTTTGTGGTTTCCCCAAATCACTCCAAGCTAATGCCGGAATGGTTCCTTCAAAAGGCTATGGTCGAATTCCTTCCCATTCTTTGGCCCCAGTCCTTTCCCGCCTCTAATAACCTCGACGTCGACGAGGCGTAAAGCAAAACAAATTAAGCGCATTACCATATGCAGTCTCGCTCAACTTTAGACGACACACGTTCCATCACACCCGTCGCTCTTACGTTCCAGCATCGAAAAACATCCCTTCCTGCACTATTTGCACAGGGACAACTCATATTATTTAGTGCTTTGCATTGTGCAACCACTAAATACCAGCAGTGTTGCCACCTTACGAAAACAAATGTCACTAGACCTGGTCTAAAAACTCACTAGATTACTGAATATTTAGAACTAAAATATTCGCTAGAAATCGCTACATAAAATAAAGGAAAATGGTAAAGTAAGTAATATAAAAATATTATAATAATTAGTATTTTCATTGATTTCAACATAAAATTGTATTAAAAATCCATATCAAATTCTTTGGTCACAATTCATTCTTCATAATTTTGGTCTATCGTTGAGTTGCAGAGCTTGCGGATGTGAAAGAATGAGATGAATCATCAGTCTTAGTTTTAAAAGAGTATTTAGCATCTTTACCAATCATATTAGCCGTTAGCTCGTAACTGCAGTAATTTTTTTTTTACAATTTTTAACTGATTCCTTATAAAAAGAATGCTATTAAGAGTGTTTACAGCCATCCATTTTCTGAATTTGTTTTTAACAATGTTAATTGTACTGAAAATCCTCTCTACTGGAGCATTCGAGTGAGGAAGTGATCAAGCCGATATGGCTAAATCAGATAACACCAGAAAGGTATTTATTCCAGCAGCATTCTTGTATTTTTGAACTTCAGCCCAAAATTCAATGGCATTGTTTGTAGCGTTCCATTGAACGTAATTAATACCTTGCCGTTGTTGTACGAGTTTGTCAATTTTTTTGTCATTAAATCTGAGTTCTGAGGCGAGACCTACTATTTTGTTGTCTTTGCCCTGGTGAAGAGTATTTTCCACACTCAAAAGACACATTTTCTCACAAATAATGTGGTTGAAAGGAAGCGAGGATATTTTTCGAAACTCTGCAAGATTGATTATCACTAAAAATCACCAAATATTGTTTTTAGCGATAACATATTTAAGAATATCGCTGTTGAACTTCCAAATTCACTAAATCTAGCGACAAAATCGCTAAGGTGGCAACATTGAATACCAGGCTCAAATGAGAGCAATACTAAGTCTTGCGTAACTGATAGGCATTTCAAGTCTACCATTCGTCTATCAGTATCAAGTACTCAAAGACTGACTCTCTAACCCAAGAGTGCAACCTTACAGTCGATACTACCTTCTGGCTGTATACTCTTGCACTGAATCAATGTATCGGAATCACTGTCCCCGACTGAATGTGCGTTAAGGCGGGTTTATACGGTTCACTTTTCGAATCACTCCGGATGAATCACTCGCAGTGAAAGGAAAGTGAACTGTGTAAACAGAGAATCATCCAAAGTGATCATCCAAGATGACGGATGAAAGAAGTTGCCTCGACTTCAACTTTTCGTTCACTTTTGGCGTTTCACTCTGATGAATCATCAAGAGTGACGCGTGTAAACAGTCAAAATATCGAAGTGAAACATCCTCCAGGATCGATCGCAATTGTTTGTTTCAGATTGTTGTTGTTTGCAACACATAATTGATTTTATATGGAAAGTAGAAACATTTCTTTATCTTTAAAATCTTTCCATCACAACCAATGCTTATAGAAAACAGAATTTGAAAGTTATAAAAATAAAAACATAAGTGATAGAGCTACGGAGGATATGATCAAATAATTGAATCTCCAATTTTTGACAATAGAAGACAGGTACAAAATTAAAAATTTACGAACCAGGTCTTCTAGCGAATTAACTAAAGTTTTAAAACCAGAAAAATGTGTAAATTGTGCTTTTATGTGAATGTGTTTCAAAGCAGTTACCAGTTACAAGAAACTTGAGAGTAGTTTCTTGCTTCAGTTTAGCCGGACGACATTTTCTCATTAGTGTCCTGTCTTGTAATTAACGGTAAGCTTATTGGTAGCAATTCTTTGTGATTCACACATTCGAAGATGATTTTTAAATGTTATTTTGTCCTGCAATACCCATTCTACCACCCCGCAAGCTCCAATTTCTCGCCTACCAACTTCTCCTTTTTCAATTAACTTTTAATTCCTTAGGCGAGGTTTCTGAAAATTAAATCCACTCCAACGCGTACTAGTTTGTTTGTTGGCATCTTGAACTGAATCGAATGGTTCATTTGTGATGATATATGTAAACGAAAAGTGAATTCACCTTTACTTTCACTGCGAGTGATTCGTCCTGAGTGATTGCGAAAAGCGAACCGTGTAAACCCGCCTTTACCTTCTGCCTCTGCTTTGAGAGTGGCCCAACACTCCGTATCTTCTTTCCTCTCGGAGATTGGCCGAGAGCAAACGTATGTTGAACAAAATTATTAACAAGGGACCGTGCACAAACTACGTGGCTCGGTCCAGGGGGGAGGGGGAGGGGATGGCTGGAAGGCTACGCTGGGCTACGAGCCAGGCCACGTAGCTTTCCTTTCATAACATTTGTCACAGTTGAAATGAGGAACAGAACTCACAACAGGAAGTGAATATTTATTTCCCTCATTTAATTATCTCCGTATGTAATTTAAAATAGTCTGACAGGAGAAAACAGTACAAAATGTCTTCTGGAATCAAAGGGGAATAAAGCTACGTGCTACGTGGGGAGGGAGGGAGGGCCAGAGACAAAAGCCACGTAGGGCTACGTGGGGGGAGGGGGTTTCACAGGAGGCCAGAATGGAGCTACGTGGCTTATGCACGCTCCCCAAGCATCCTTACTGTTTCTGTCTGCATAGGCATCGCTCACATACCACGTCCAGTCCATGGAGGAAGGAAATATATGGAGGAGAAGTGACGTTAAATTGGTGAAGTAGGCTCGCGCATGCGCAGTGGCGGCAGCGGCGATATTGCGCTTCCAAACAATTGCGATGTTCCCAGTATATCCCGAAAACTAAGCAAGATATCGAAAAATTTTATTCTTTAGTTTCGATTTTTCTCGTCGTGTTACATAAGAATCGATCATTAAATTTGACAGTTAACAGAGGCGGTTCAAGGTCAGTCTGCTCTATCCCCACTCCACTGCTCTTACCCTACATTCAAAGGGGAAATTTACCACTCGCCTAGATGGATACAGCGCTGAGCTCTGATAGGTAGGAAGGGAGAGGGTGGTGATGTGAAGAGTGGGGCAAGGGGAACATGACCTTGAGCGACCAATACAGAGTGAACAGGGTATAGCATGTAAATGAAGTGTGTTGTATACATTTTGTTGAATATATCTCTGGAAAAGTGAATGAAGAGAGCTTGACGAACCGTTACATGTAGAAATATTGTTGGCTGAATAAAGGAAGAATGTCAAGCAGTTAGAGCGGATTAATGGTTCGTCGGTTCGAATCCCTGTTTCGGCAGGAATTTTTACTGGCTATAAAACTCACCTCCACCTCCAGCAACGCACTGCTTTATTTCTGTACAGTACGCTACAATGCATCAATGGTTCGGATACCACGTAGAACCTTTAATCCGATAGGATTACCGGGTTAGGCTAGTTACAACAGAAAAGGATTGAAACTCTGTCATTCGGCTGTCGAACAATCCTTTGGGGATATCTCTGTCAACAAGTTCACATGCATTTAATTTACATTAGGGGACATCCATAAATTACGTGAGGTGTTTTTTTTCAGCTCTACAGTCCAACAATTTTTTCCCAAAACCTCGCGTGAGATTTCTGTAGACCCCCCCCCCCCTTGGTGAGATTTAGTGAGATTTCGACGAACCCACCCCTATTTCACCTCACGTAATTTATGGGTGCTCCCTCCCCCCCTTACTAAGCAGTTTAACCATTTACTTGTCCGATTTGAATAGAGTATGCCCTTTCTTATTGAATTTCTCTTTCAGATTTAATTAAACTGGGTTTCTGCAGTCAAGCGTCATATTTCACAGTAACTACAATATTTGCTCACTTAACTGCTCTTATAAAATAGAGGAAAGGTTAAAAAAAATTGTGCCCTGTATTCGGACTCGAGTGTGAGACCGCAGAAACTGGAATGAGTCACGAATCCGCTCGCAATTATTATTTTGGCGAAACGTTTGGACTTCTGTTGCATGCGGTTGTGGCTGCGAGTTGTAAAGGTGTTAATGATACAAGTGGTATGCAGATAGCAAAGAGCCTATTATAAAGTTTACGCCGAGCGGAGCGGAGAGAGGAAGCGGGGAAGTCCTCACCCGGCCGAATATGCACACCTGGCGCTCTCGACTCGCGAATTTTAAATACCAGCGGAGAGCTCAGAAACTAGTTTGGTTGCCAGCGCAGAAATTTTTATTCCGTATTAAAACAAAGGGGCTAACTTCTCGCTGCCGGAATTGTGTTGAAAAATACAACTCACAGGCCACGAGGTGAGATCTACACTGTCCAAAAGAATTACACCGTTTTTAATCACACTCGGAAAACGTACTTGTTCTTTATCTTGATTTGAATTCAGCCGAATATTAAATTTAATTAGAGTGTTTGGGCCAATCTGTATGCTTTTCCGTCGCACTTATTTATAGTCATCAGCCTTTGCTTCAGTTCTTTTGCGTCTAAGCGAATAAATTTCATCATATCTTATCGATTAACACTTTCTCGGCGTAGAATAATTTGAACATTCTGTTAATTCAATGCAATCCTCTACAGTCAGCGATAATCTTGATTCGAGCAGACTTGCCAAAACAGAATTCTTACGCCACTACCACCATAACTTTTGTTTCCTTATGGCTTTACGACTCGTCGACGTCAAGGTCATTAGAGACTGGAAAGGACGGGGGTAAAGGAACGGAGAGGAATTAGGCAGTGGCTTTTTTCAAGGAAGCATCGCGTTGTTCGCCTGGAGTGATTTGGCGCAACCAAAGCGTTGCTGTGCCGAGCAGGTTCTGATTCTCGTGACCCACACTGAGACTGGATTCCAAAAGAAACTTAAAACTGGGTCTGTTTTCGTCGAGTTATCAGCAGCCTATGATACTGTCTGGCGTGAGGGTCTCCTTCTCAAATTCCTAAATGCTGTACCGTGCAAAAAAATTGATGAACTCTTGAACAACATGCTGAGTAATCACAAAATCCAGGTCCACTGTGGGGCCTAAAAGAGTCGCTGGCGTGTTCTCAACAATAGACTGCCTCAGGGTTCGGTGCTGGCGCCTGAGCTTTTTAATTTATATATTGCGGGCATACCTCACTTAAATTGCAGGAAATTTCAGTATGCTGATGACCTGGCAATTACTTTCCAGGAGAGAAACTTCCAGATTTGTCATTCTTCTCTAAGTAGAGACTAAAACCAAATCAAACAAAGGCAGAGTCTTGTTGCTTCCACCTTTCAAACCAGCTCGCCTTCGTCAGAATAAGACCGATCTTCGGACCCCATGGAAGAGTAGAACACAAAGGCCACCCCAAATATCTGGGAGTTAATTGGGATCGAGCCCTCACTTTTCATCAGAATTTACCTAACACTGCAGAGAAAGTGAAGACCCGTGTGAACCTTGCAAAGAAACTGGCTGGTACGTCATGGGGTGCAGGCGCCCAAGTTCTTCGAGGAGCAGTCCTTGGTTTGGCATTCTCCGCAGCAGAATACTGTTGCTCTACATGGCTTGGTAGTGACACCCAGCTTAACGCTGCTATGAGAACAGTGAGTGGTGCCATTAGGTCCACCACAGTATGCTGGTTGCCTGTACTTTCCAACATTCCTCCACCACATTTGAGGAGAAAATCGATATTGCTTAGAGAATTGGAAGGAGTGGAGGAAAACAACATCATTCCTCTGCATGATGACCTTGTTCACCTACCTCGCACACGTTTAAAATCGAGGAGACCTGCCTACATGGAAGCAGCCAGCCTCAGACATAACAACCTTAACTTGTATGAAGAGTGGAGAAAGGAGTGGGAAGCCAACAGCCCACACAACTGTGAGTTTTTAAAATATCCGGCAACCTGTGTTCCAGGGTTTGACTTGCCTAGGCGTCTTTGGTATCGATTGAACAGATTTCGCACAGGTCACGGAGTGTGCAATGCAACATTGCATAAATGAGGTCTGAGTTGTGTTACTGTGGTGGTATACAAACTGCTGACCACATTGTGATGGACTGTCCAGCTAGAAGATTATCTGGAGGCCTTCTCACACTGCATCAAGCTGGACCAGCTGCCAGGTGGCTTGAATGTATAGTTGCAATTATTTGATTGTACATGTCTTTTGTTCTACTTGGCATGCGATAATAATAATAATAATAATACTTTGGGGCAACCAATGAAAACCCAAATCTGGATTCCCGGACGGGTGATTCGAACCCACGTCCTCCCGAATGCGAGGCCAGAGCGTTACCGATCACCAAACTTGTTCGGTGACTCAACTTCCAGTGTATTAAAGTTTAACCTCCCAACTTTGCCTAGAAGTATTTTATATCAATTAAATAAATTACATATAATAGGCACGTCATGGTCATAATATATCTGATAAGTTGCAACTGGGTCGGAGTTGGCGAAATAATTTTCGCCGAGTCGGTGGAGCCGAATGCTGTGATTGTTCTCCAATATAGTCTGCGCCGGTTTGTGTTGGGTTGGTGCCAGTAATCGTCCGCCATTGCTAATGGCCACTTTGCCGCTAAGCCCCCATCAAAAGGAGGGAATGCGAGGCGTGTTGTGGGCAGCGCCGTGGCTATCAGCTGACCGAGGCTAAACATAGCAGAGTGGCCGAGAGCAGATCAGTTGGCGCGCTTCGTCTGCCGTGGATACACCTCAGCGTGGGGTACGTACTGGGGCCACGGTGTGTCTCTGAGTCAGCTACAGGTGAATCGGGTCCCATCTGCCACACAGTGCCACCTGCGGGACAGTGGAACAACGCGATATGGTCGAAAATTATAACGAACCGCAAGTATCTACACTGGAGCCTTTTTTGTTTTTTAGTGAACGCGGGAATGAGCCAGAGATGTATAATGTCGTTTTTTAGTTGGCAGACGGCGAGTTATCGGATTGCAGGATCGCTGGACGAGTAAACGAGGCAGCATTGTCAGAATTTACAATGTACCCCAAGTATCTATGCTGGAGCCGTTTTTGTTGTTTATCGAAGGCGGGAGTAAACCAGAGAAGAACTATGACTGTTTTTTTTAGCTACCAGACACCGTGCTATTTTATCGCAGGATTAGTGGATGAGTAAACGAGGAAGTAGTGTCATAATTTACAATGTACAATAAGTGTCTATGCTGGAGCTTTTTTGGTTTTTAATGAACGCTGGAATAACCCAAAGATTAATTATGTGCTATGCAGCTACCAGACACCGTGCTATCCGATTGCAAGGTCCCTGGATACTGAAACACAGCAGTAATGTCAGAATTCACTATGTACCGCAAATATACTGGAGAAGTTTTTGTTTTTTAGTGAACGTGGGAGTGAGCCAGAGATGAATTATGTTCTTTTTTTTAGCTACCAGACACCGAATTATCTGATTGCACGGTCCCTGGACGAGTAAACGAGGCAATATTGTCACAATTTACATTGTACCACATTAACTATACTGGAGTGGATTTTTTTAAATTGATCGCTGGAGTGAATTAGGTCTGAATTATATTGTATTTGGCATACAGACACAGTGATAATCGATTTCAGGATCCAGGGACTAGTTATCGTGGCAGTATTGTCGAAATTTACAATGAACCGCAAGTATCTATACTGGAGCCGTTTTTGTTTTTAAGTGACCGCGGCAGTCGATTCGATTTGAATCAGGCTGTGTTTAGCTACCAAGCACAGTGCTATCTGATAGCAGAATCCGTGTACAATCAAACTTAGCATTAATGTCATAATTTGCAATGTACCGCAAGTATCTGTAGATATTGAAACAGGTTTTTTAATTAGTAAATGTAGTAGTGAACCAGAGTTGAATTAAATTGTGCTCTGCTTAAAGGCACCTTGCTATCTGTTTGGAGAATCCCTGGTCGGGTAAATACTACAAATTAATAAGAATTGTAATGTACCGTGAGAATCTGTACTGAGACAGGTTTTGATGTTTATTAAACATGGTAATAAACCAGAGTTGCATTAAATTGTGTTTTGCTTAGAGGAGTGTGCCATCTATTTGCAGGATTCCTTGAGAGGTAAACACTACAACGTAAAAAGAATTTACAAGACAGGTTTTGTTGTTTAGTAAACGCGGTAATGAACCAGTGTTGGATTAAATCGTATTTGGCTTCCACACATCGTGCTGCGTGATCTGGACGAGTAAACATTACAAAATGGTAAGAATTTACAATGTACCGCAATTATCTGTTCTGAGACAGGTTTTGTTGTTTAGTAAACACGGTAATGAACCAGCATTGAATTAATTTGCGTTTAGCATATGGGCATCGTGCTATCTGATTCTAGGATTCCTGTACGGGTAAACATTATGATTTGAATTTACAGTATACCGCAAGTATCTGCACTCAGACCGGTTTAATAAACACGGTAATGAAGCTGAGTTGAATTAAATTGCATTTACCTAATAGGCACCGTGCTAGCGAATTGCTGGATCCTTGGACGAGTAAAACATTACAACATGAAAAGGATTTACAAAGTACCACAATTAACTATACTGAGACAGGTTTTGTTGGTTAGTAAACACAGTAATGAACCAGAGTTAAATTAAATTGTCCTTAGACACCGTGCTATTTATTTGCAGGATCCCTGGATGAGTAAACGCGTTAGTATTGTCAGAATTTACTATGTACCCCAAGGATCTATACTTGGACTTGTTTAGTAAACATCGGACTGAGCCAGAGGTGAATTTAGTTGTATTTAACTTCTAGACACTTTGTTAGCAGAGTGAAGCATCTCTGGGATGGGTAAACAGGACAGTATTGTCAGAGTTTGCAACATGTCGCAAGGATATGTACTTAGTATAGTATTGTTTTTTACTTAGCGCAGGATTAAGCGGGAGATAAATTAGGTTGTATTTAACTGCCAGAAGCCTTTCATGTGACTAAAATCTCTAGGACGGGTAAACACCACAATATCTTCATGATTTACTACATAACTCAAGCATCTATACTAAGAATGCTATTGTTTTTTTAGAGAATTTGGAAGAGATCTAGTGGATAAATAGGTTGTATCTAGCTATCAGACAACGCGATTTGTGATTGCAGCATCTCTACATGGGCAAACGTTACAACCTGATCAGAATTTATGACATCCCTCAAGGATCTGCACTGGGACCAAATGCGGGGATGAGCCAGAGGTGAATTATGTTCTATTTAGCTACAGTGTTATATGAATACAGCATCTCTGTGACGGATAAACACGAGCGTATTATCAAAATATACAATATACCTCAAGTATCTGTATTGAAGTTGATTTATTTTTCAGTGAACATAGTAGTGAGGCAGACGTAACTATCTATCAATCACTGAGTCACGTGATTATAGTATTTCCGGGACAGGTAAATGCTACGACGTGATTAAAAATTATAACTAACTGTAAGTATCTATGTTGGAATCGTTTTGTATATTAGGGAACGCGCGAGTGATCGAAAGGTGAATTTCATTGTATTTAATTACCGCGTACCATGTAATCTGACTACGGCTTCTTCGCGACGGATGAATACGAAAACTGTCAGAAATTACTACGTACCTCAAGGATCTTTACTGGGTCCTGTTTGATTTTTTATTTGCTCTGGAGTGCGCCCAAAGTGATTTCGTTATATTGAGCTACCAGACACAGTGTTATCAGATTACAGTTTCTGTGGAACAGCTTCCCGAAAGGTTCCACACTGCAGCCAGTTTTGTTTATAACATGGATGTAAATAGAATGTGATTCTTCTGCGTGTAGCTACCAAACACCGTGTAACCTGCTATAATTATGGAGTAGTAATTAGACTATAAGATACAACGGGGTTCTCTGACAGGTGAGTCATTTGTACGTGCATACGGATATACGCAGAGATGGTTTTATCAGCATGTAATTGTGGAAACCTCTGTTACCTGCATATATAGCAGCGTAATTCTGACAGGAAAACACTACGATTTGTTTGCAAATACACCATGCTGCGAGGGCGTGTACTAGGAGCAATTTTGTTTAACAGTGAATACAGATTTGAGCAAAGGGCGTAGTTATGTGGCATAATATCAAAATATATAGGAGAGAAAAGAAATAAAGATATAATCGGGGAATTAAAACGTACCACGTGGATGTGTGTTAGGACCAGTTTTGTTTTTGAATGAACATGGATATGAACCAGTGGTGAAACCCCTGCGTGTAAATACTAAAAACAAGATCTCTGCTACAGGGAAATACTACGATATTGTCAGCAGATACTGGCCCTGTTTTGTTTTCGAGTGAAGTAGAAATAGAGCCAGATTTTAGTTCGGTTGTATATAGCTACCAAATACCTTATTTGATTATAGTTACTCTGGAACGTGTAAACTCTGCGCGATGGTCTGTACTTAGAACTTTCCGCAAGGACTGTATTGGGGGCAGTTTTGTTTTGGAGTCACCTAGAAATAGAGCCAGAGTTTATTTAGGTTGTATATAGCTACCAAATACCGTGTTATTTGCTTATAGTTACTCTGGAGCGCGTAAACTCTACGTAATGATCTGAACTTAGAACATGCCACAAGGATCTGTATTGGGGCCAGTTTTGTTGTAGAGTGAACACGGATATGCGACTACATATAGCCTTTAAAATATCAAAAATAGTAGCTTAGTGGGATATCAGGGACTGATAAATTCTACGGTAGGATCATAAGTTTAGCGTGTCGCAAAGATTTTTCTAAGCCTGTTTGGAGGCCATAAGAGACGGGAAAATACCAAAGGACTGGAACTGACTGGGGCCTAACTTTCTTACAGGGAATGCTGAATTTAGTTGGAATTAATTTAATTGTGATGGAGTGCATGCTCAGCTGGGCATTTTCCTAGTCATCTGTATACCCCTTTCATATCATCATTTTTTACTATTACATTAAATAGTATGAGTGTAAAATTCCCCACCCATCCACTTTTCCATTTACAAATTTTAATGTTAAATTACTTCAGCTTTTTTTTTTTTTTTTTTTTTTAGTTATTCGTCACTTCTCTTGGTAATTTATTTAAATCATTTCGAGATTACTCTGGAGTGATTTAGGGAAAACCGAATTCTGCATGGTCGGACTGAGTATTGAACCCGTGTCCTCCTGAATGACAGGCACGAGCTTTAACGTTCACCCCCATGGCAAGGATCTCTACAGGGTCAACTGGTGTTTCTACATCTACATCTATACTCTGCAATTCACAATTACTGTGGGTGGCAGAGGGTGCTAAGCACCAATCCTATTTTAGAGTATTCCAATCCCGAACAGAACGAGGAAAGAAAGAATACATAAATGTATCAGTACGGCATCTTATCTCTCGAATCTTATCCCTCCTGTCATTGCGACCTAAATAGGTTGGCGGAAGAAGTATTTCGTTGCACTCGTTAATCAGAGATTTTCGCATATTCTCCAACAAATTTAAACGAAAACGACGTCGTCTGTCCGCCAAACAATCCCAGCCTAACCCACGTATCAGCTCTGTGACACTTACATAAGGACTGTAACTAGCGGTCACGAATCGAGCGGCTCTCCTCTGTACTTTCTCTAACGTGTCAATCAATCCCTTGCGATACGGATCCCAAATTGCACAACAGTATTCCAAATGCGGACGCACTAGTGTGTTTCTGAATTAATACGAATTTAAGCGGGTGTGACGTGATTGTAGTTAATAAAAACTGGATTGTTTAATAGCACACCGTGATCTCCGCTTGTAGAAGCAAATGTCATCAAATGTAACCTACCACGGAGATATGTTCCGGGCCCAGCTTTGATTATGAGGTGAATCTGACTGTATATAGATATTAATTTTTTGTGGTTTTACTGCATACTATGATCTCTGAGAAGGGAATTAGCAAAATAAATTATGTCATGAGGATCCGCTCCAGGAGGGTTTTTTGTCCACGCGGATGTGAGTGAAACGTGTATTAGCTGTACGTACGTATTAAAAACTCAACTGCATAACTCCATCTCTGGAACGTGAGAACTACATGGTATAGCCAGCTAACACAACGTTCCAACATGTTCGGGGACCAGTATCATTTCTGAAATGCACAGAGATATCGGTCAGAGGTGAATCAAATGCATGTATCAATTAAAAGCTGATTTATGTGACAACGCTTCCACCGAGGGAGGTAGATGAGCCGTAACGCTCTTGTCTCGCATTCGGGAGGACGCGGGTGCGAATACTCGTCCGGCCATCCAAATTTCGGTTTTTCATGGTTTCCCGAAATCACTCGAGGTGAATGCCTGGATTGTTCCTTCAAAAGGCCATGGCCGAATTTTTTTTCCCGTTCCTTGCCCACAGTCTTTTCCCTTCTCCCCAAACGAAAATTTGTTAGAGCTTTAGAGTTATAAGACTGTTCTTTCGCTTATGGCTTGACGTCACGGTCATTAGAGGCGGAAAAGAATTGGAACAAGTAATTCCACTATAGCCTTTTGTAGGAACCATCCTTTAATTTTCCTAGAGTGATTTCGGGGAACCATGGGAAAACAAAATATGGATGGGTGGACGGTGATTCGAACCTATGACCTCCGAATACGAGTACAGAGCTCACCCACCACTCTCGGGGTGAACAAAATGCTGGGGGAAGAATCTAGACTAAATATAGACAAAAGTCATTAAATTTACCAGAAATCATAGCCTCAACAGCACGTTAAATGTGAAAATAAGATCGATGTACTAGAAGAAATACAATAAATTCGTGAGAGTTCACGACTGGTTGATAGAGTTTCAATTTGGCGCGCATTCCGCCTCTGTCGCGGCTGGACCCACAGTTTAACGTGGAATCCGAATCACAGATCATACTGACTTTTCTCACAGAAACGAACCTAAGCCAGTAAAAGCTCCTGGCTTCGCAGGGATCTGAACCAGGAACCATGAATATTGTATGACAGGAGCTTGTTTACTGAGCTGTCAGACCGAATTTAGAAAGTAAACTTAGAACTGATGGACGAAAGAAGGATATCGAAAAAAGATACTTTAAATTATGTTGATCTAATAGTGAGGCACACTGTTTAAAGCATCTGGTTTTACAGAAGGTTTCAGAAGATGAAGTAAACTAATGAAATACGAAATGAGTTTGTTTAGGAAATGATGGAGAAAGGGATTTGAGGAAGAGTCCGAGAGGAAGAAGAGGCAGAATGGCCGTTTACTTTTTAAGGCATGCGTGACTGGTTAATTTGACAGCGCAGGGAAAAGTCTAATGCAGGAATTTTAGAGGAAGACAAAGATTAGAATAAGAGCAGGTTGTAAGAGATACGATGTGATAAGGAATTAGCTCATGATATGAAGAGATGGAGGACAGCATAAAACCAGTTGAGAGACTGTAGACAAGAAGTGCTTGCTCGTAGACACGGATGTGGCCGTGCACAAGATTGTGATCTCCTTACGAGATAACGTTAGTTAAATTACAAATAAGCTGACAGTTCCAACCTTGTATAAAACCAAAACTGTGATATCAACATAAAGTTTACGTTTCTTTGGTTGAGAAACTGTGTTATTTTGGTAGTGGAAACTCCCAGTTGTTGAGTAACTCCACTTATCTGTCACATGGCATACATCAAAGCGATACTGTTAACTCATTTGAGACCAGGTGTAACATAATTGCGTCGACATTCATCTCGGTTTTTACGTTTCCTGTTGCCTAAATTAACAGGAACTCGAGGTAAAAATCTTTGAGAAATTCCCACAGAAAAAACGACACAAACGTCTTTGAGAAATTTTCAGAGGGAAAAAGTCACACATGGCGGGAGAGAGTCATTTTCGTCTGTTGCAACGGCATTTCAGCGCAGTTTCCCCGGATAATTTGTTGTGCAATTTGTATTGCAAAACTCGCCTTAGTGTTGATAAGCGAGGTCTTCTACCTTCACATAAAGCGCCTGCCCTTTCAAATCAGTCATAAACTGAATATTAGGTAGGTGGTTGCGAGTATCACCAATAGGCCTGTATAAATTGGCTCTAGTTGCTAACAGCTATCATTATAAAAATAATATAATATTTAATTAAATTGCGATGGAGCACAGGCTCCGGTGGAAATTTCCTTACATATCCATCTTCCCCCTTTCCTGCGCCCACCTACATTTGCCCTCTGCAAATTTTAGCTTAAAATTCTTTCAACGTTTTTGGTAAATTATTCATCATTTCTCTCCGTAACTTATTCCAAATCTGACATCTTTACCTAAAAAAGAGAATCTTCCAACACCCTTGTGCCTGAAATCGAGTGCCAGCTTGCGGTCATGGTCATCTTTTCCCTTCCATGCACTACTTTTAATTCTTACACCAATATCTTTTCACGCCTCATCACCAATATACGACTTGTACACTCCTATGATCCTCTTCACCCTCCTCCTGTCTTCCAATGAATTCCATTCCAGCTCTTTTATCGTATCTGTTATTGATTGCATTCTGCGGTAGTTCCCAGAAACAAATCTAGCACCCCTTTTTTGCACCCTCTCCAACTTCTGTATTTGATACGCAAAATGTGGGTCCCATACTACACTACCATATTCGAGCAATGGTCTGACCAAAGTTTTGTAACCCAATTCTTTTACTTCTCTCGTACATCCCCTCATCACTCTCTCCAACAAGTGCAGAATTTTGAAAGCTTTTCCTGGTACCTGTCCAATGATATCTGCCCAGTTAAGCTTGTTATCAAATGTAATGCCAAGATTTTTTCATTTCAAGTCTTGCAAGGAAGCCAGTCTTGTAGATGAAAATAAATTACAAAGTTCTAACGCATTGAAAAGAACAAACTTAAATGATACAACTTTTTGTTCTCGTATAGGCAGTATTAGAACCACCTGCAATTCTATGCCTAGCGAAGCACACAAATTAGTTTTCCGTTATACGATAGCCGGGTGAGATTTCATGTTTTGAGCCGAGCGTAATGGGTTCGAACTCCTGTCCGTGCATCCATATTTTGGTTTTGCATGGTTTCCTGAAATCACTCTAGGCGACTGTCGGGTTGGTGCCTTCAAAAGGTCTTGCCGAATTCACTCCCCCATCTTTCTTTCCCACGCCTAAGGGAACATTATAAACTACGTCACACTGTTAAAGGGGGAGGGGATACCACAACATACGCCATGTTGTGACTAGAGGGTCAAACCGAGCGTGGTGGGTGAGTGGTAACGTTGTGGTCTCGTATTCGGGAGGACGTGGGTTCGAATCACCGTCCGGCCATCCAGATTTGAGTTCTCCACGGTTTCCCCAAATCACACTAGGCTAATGCCGACACGGTTCCTTCAAAGATGCCATGGCCGAATTCCTTCATGTTCCTTGCTATCCGTGCTATCCCGCCATAAGCACAAAAAAGTAGGCGGAGCCAATCTTTCTGACGTAACGTTGGAAGTGCAGTATTAATCAAGTTTAAAATTGCAAAATGTGTGCTATTACAGTTCGCAGGTCGTTGGCGTGACAAGCAGGGAAGGACAAAAAAGCCAGGAAATTTCTGTGATTTGATTTTAGGATAGTCCTTAATGATCTCGATGTCGACTAGTCGAAAAGCCACAAGGGACAAAAAATCCATGTTTTTCAGTATCTTGAGAAAAAAAAAGTTTGGCGCTAATATTTAATTGGAAATATTGCTTTACGTCTCGGTAGAACCGGTATCATATGATCATAACTAGGGTTCAGATCATTATGATCACAACACATAGAGATATTCATGGAAATCTGACCTTAAACACGGCCAAATATGACCTAAAAATAGCAAAATATGACCAAACATTTAAATTTACTATACATCAAAACAAGCTCAATTGTACATCATTTATTTTATCTAATAGTGTTGCTTTCATGTAGACAGCGTTATTTGCTTCCGTGCACTCAACTGCCCCACTGGTAAATTAATTTTTAAATCGCTTTGTTGTAGTCACTTTAATTTCACAGAGTTTACAGAAAAAAATCTTTCCTCTGTACTGAAATCATCCTCTCCAAATACCTTTACGGTACTCCGTAACTTCGCACTTCCAGAAAATTTTGTTTTCGGCATGGCGGTACTCAATGGTCCATTGCAGATATAACACTGAGGATTATTTTCAAAAATATTGGCAACAGTGAGACATTAATTGACGCAACATGCTGCTACTGCATTGTGGAGATTAAAAGGCGGGCAGAACATTGACGTTTAGAGAGTGACAGTAATGAATAACTTAAATTCTTGACTGGTGAATTCTGAACAATTCAATGAAAAGTAATGTTTTTTCCCTCAGTACAGTTCTGTGAATAATTATCTTAATTTATTCTCATCTTTAACTTCTAGTGAATTCCCGGTACTAATAACAAATTACCAAGTTTTTCCTCAGAATATGACCATATAACCATAAATACTATCGTAATATGACCCAAACTAGGAAAATGGCTTGAATATGCATTTATATGCTATATAAAATGCATTTAAATAGAATCAGAAATGTTCAGTCAGTGTTTAATTTAGCATTACAGCTAAGAAAAGGGCAGAAAAAAATAAGACTTGTTATAAAGATTCGAACCCTACTCATATGTAACCGAAGACTGTTTTCCAAAACGTGTTCTGAAATGTAGCTACACAAGCGTTGCGGAATTTGTTAGGACTATTTCAAGCACATAATACTGGTAAATTGTTTCTGCAGCATTTTGTCATTTGTGCTTTGGACGTCACACAGATGCCTCAGTAGTACCAACCAGGGATGGTGATCTGAGATCGATTAATCGAAGAATCGATCTATTGAACCAAAAAATCGAATTTTTTAAAATCGATTTATTGTATTGAATCGATATTTCACCGTGAAAATCGAATCTGAAAAAGCACTTTCTACATGTCATGCACTTGCACATGAAAGTTAGGGCTTAAACGAAGAATTGAAACACTATTTATCGCAAGCAGTTGTGAACCTGAAATATGATCCTATACTTTACTGGCAAAAAAAAAAAAAAAACAACAACAACAATTTATCATCACGTTTACTCAACAGCCAAGAAGTATATCTGTATAGTGGGATCATCAGTACTTTGCGAGCGCCTTTTTTTTTATTGCCGCCAACATCGCAAGTGATGAGCGGAACCGCTTGGATCCTAGTAGACTGGATAGACCGTTGTTCCTGAAAAGCTTGGACACTAAGCACTGGGAAATGTAATTTCAAAACTGTTTTATGTAACCAACAAATTTGTGAATTAAAAGTCTTATTGTATACCTGATACTTTGATTTATTGCAAAAAACTTTAATGAGTTTAAAAACGATAAAAGATCGATTATTATAGTGTCCTTTTTGTTTTCCATGATTGGAATTATATTGAAAATACGAACACCGAAACCAAATCGAAAAAAGATTTTTAGAAAATCGATCTTTTATATCTTGATTTTTTTGTGAATCGATTTATGAAATTTCTATTCGAATCGATTCAAGAATCGATCTTTTTCGGAAAGAATCGCCATCCCTAGCACCAACCAACCAAACGCAAGTGTCAAGTAGATATAGCAGATAATGTCTATTTTCGAGACGTGTCAGTGCTGATTTTTCGTCTCAGGTTTGTTGTTGTTTCTGTCAGCATCAACAGGAAATACGCTAGAGTTAACTGATACCAACCGCTCTGTAGCAAGGACTCAAAGCCTGGTCCGTGCCAACGCGTGCTGACGACTTCCGAAGTGCTGTAGACTCGTGTCTGGCTTGTCTCTCTTCCTGCCAAGCAGACATCGAGTCGGTCTTAATATAAGTCCCAACGTAAATAGCGAGCCACAGGACGCTTGTGTGTACAGCTAGCGTCATAAATATACCACCGACCGCCGACCGACGGCGTATTACAACTCCACAAACATCCGCCGGGCATAAAAAAAACTTTCCAGTATGGTCAGGCGCATGCGAAACACAATCACCCACTCTACCCAGAACCTCTGCAGCAATTCCGCTTTGGTTAATCCGCGTATTCACTTGAGCACTCGCCCCGAATGAGCATTCGTTCGCCCTGTTTTGCTCAGATGGATCCGCATGCCTCAGCCTTACCCGAGAGTTGTCGGTACTTCAAAGTGAGCACGTGCTCAGTGAGTACGCGCTTCGTGTCTGTGGTTGAACCGAACAATACGAGCCGACTGCCCCGCTCTCCTTTCAGTGAATCTTACCGCTGACGACACACGTGTCCCGTGCTTAATTTGTGTAAGTGGTTATTATTATTTTGCTTTTATAAATATGGAAATTTCTCAGGTTAATTCTCTTGTGCTTATGGGTATTACCAAAACTATCCCGTGCTGTGGAACCCCAAGGATGAATTTTATTGCAGTAATTTAAAAAATGAGGATGCATGGAATGAAATTTCTGACCTTATCCTAATTTCCAAAGATGAATGTCGCAAGAAAATTGAAAGCCTCAAGGGTTCCTACCGGAAAGAAATAGCAAGATTTACCAAAAAAAAAAAAAAAAAAACATACACAACAACAACACTGGAACGGGTACGTTCTTGGTTAATTATTCTTTTTGTTTGGATTAAAGTAAGTTAACAGAATCAATTTTTAAAAGAAATCGTATCTTGAGACGATATCTCAATAAGTATTTTTGTTTTGTTTTGTTTTGTTTGGGTTATTGCAACTATGTTGAACAGTAAATACAAAACAAATCCCTCGAGCTTTTGAGCCCATTGCTATTTGTTACCGGAACAGTTGAAGCGTACAAAGAATAAATGGCGACGATAAATTTCCGGTTAACCATTGCAGTCTACTCAACATCTACACATAACAGACAGAGTTCCCTTTTGGCGCCGCACGGGGTCGGAACTATAGATGAAATGGATAGCTGTTTCTCCGGATACCGGCTATCCGGCCATCGTATAAGCAGGAAAGCAGGATATTTGGCAGCCGACCGTTGTTATTTGAGGTTAGGAAAAATCAAAATGTTGTCAGTAAGAATGGATTGCCTATTTGGGAATATTTTGATATAAATAATGGCAATAAGTTTTCTATTTTGATTTACTTTTCTTGAGGTTTTTCACGAAGTTTGAATCATTTCCTCCTTTCTTTGTGGACTTTTTTCTGTCTTCGACCGGATACCTCTGCCATGACAAACCACTTGAAAATGAAACATCCAGTAAACTTTCATGAAATGAGGAAAGCTACAGCTGCTACCGTGCCTACACTATACTACCTTTAACCATCCCCGGTACAAGTTCGTCTTCGACATCGAAAGAAAAGCAGTCGACTATATCAGAATCGTTAGATAACGATGAGAAAGCACAAAGAACTCCTGACTTACCATACATGAGAGCCTCTGTCGTTTTGGCTCCATAAGTTAAGTGAAGAGTCAACCTAATTGATTGCGACCTTCCTAGAGCCAAGTTTCAAGACATACTATTTGGGGTTTACTGAAGCTAGTAAAAAGAGTCTATTGGAATCTATAAAAATTTCTTGCGAGGTATCTTCCACCAGTAGCAGTCAAAAGGCGTAGAAGGGACGAGACAGATTCAATTGTGACTCACGAACCTCAAGAATTGTTTTAATGAGATAGCCAGTATCACGACCAAGAATCTCATTGCTAGTGAAATCGGTTTTTATTTAAAGTCATCTGGAATTGATCGGAAGCGTGATCCATATATTTTGTGGTCAGCTAATGCTACACAGTACCGAATTTGACAAAATTTTGCTAGAATTTATTTTACAGTGCCATGGAGTAGTGTATATAGCGAATGACGTTTCTTTGATCCCGGCCTTACTTGCGAGGACAAGCAAAACTGATTGTTACCTCTTATTACAGATAAATTGGTGCTCATTCTGCACAAGAACTAAATGTTTATGTAAAAAACAATAATAAACGGTATTTTTATTTGAAGACAGTGTTTTTATTTGTGCTTAGACTTATTACATACTTAGCATTTGTGAATGTAAGGAAAATTTCATAAAATTTTCTTTATTTATTGACAGTCGGATACCCGCCGGATATTGACCTACAATCCGGTATCCGGCCGGATAGTAAATATTGGCCGGATAAGCCGGATACCGGATAGTTGCCGGATATCCGTTTCATCTCTAGTCGGAACTCTGTGGCTCATTGCTATTGCGTAGCGTGGCCGTATGTCCCCTTCTTCTCGTCCCGCATCGTCAATCGGGGGCGAATGCTGAAGTGAGTACGCCGCTTTAAGAGGTTTACGCTTTGTCGGCTAGCAGCTTAATTAGATGTGGGAGAAGATTGTGATCAAGAAACGAGAAGGAAATCGGTTACAGTAATCTGTGGAACACACTGAAATCCGTAACGCCCTAAAACTACAGAAACAGACCAAGATTCGAACAGGGAACCTTTAGAGCCCCAATCGCGTTCCTTAACCAACTCAAGGTTATTAGAGGCGGAGAAGGACTGGGGGCAAGGAACGGGAATGAATTAGGCCATGGCTCTTTTGAAGGAATCATCTCAGCATTAGTCGGAGCGATTTGGGGAAACCATGACAAATCGAAATCTGGATGGGCAGACCAGGGTTCAAACCCGCCTCCTCCAGAATGCGAGGCCAAAGCGTTACTGCTCACTCACAGCGCTCCGTACCTTAATTAACTGAGCCAACAGTCCACTATAGTGGTTCAAACAATTGCAGAGTTAATATAAAACTAGGGTCAGATGCGACAAAAGAGATAAGAGAATTCTGTTACCGAGTGTGGTGGTTGCACGGTTAACGTTCTGGCCTCGCATTCGGGAGGACGCCGGTTCGAATCTCCGTCCGGGCATCCAGATTTGGGTTTTCCATGGTTTCCAAAAATCACTCCAGGCGAATGCCGCGATGCTTCCTTCAATACGCCATGGTCGAATTCCTTATCGTTCCTTGTCCCCACTCCCATCCCGCCTCTAATAACTTCGACGCCGAAGAAGCGTAAAGCCATAAGTAAAAACAAAATCTGTTATTTACGATCCCGCAATAGCAAAAAGGCATTTCAAAAAGCGGACCATTGAGTTTGATACATTGACGTACGATTCTGAGGGAAGTTAGAATATGTTCGTATGTAGCAAAGCAATTAATGAAAGCAGTGCTTGATTTTTTTTATTTGATTTTTTTTGCTTATAGCTCTACGCCAATTGACGTCGACGTCGTTAGAGGCGGGCAAGGAACGGGAAGGAATTCGGCCATGGCCTTTGAATGAACCAGCCCGGTAGTCGCCTGGAGTGATTTGGGGAAACCATGCAAAACCCAAATCTGGTTGGCCGGACGGGGATTCGAACCCACGTCCTCCCGAATGCGAAGGCAGAGCGTTAACCGCTCATGCACCACCCTCGGTCCAGTGATTGAACTTAAAGGAACACCAGAAAATAAGAAAATGGTAGCAAAAGAAATCTGTATAAAGAGTAGATCGACGGATAAAATAAGAAATGGGCGCCTAATTGAAATAACTGTTGGGGAAAGAATTTTGTAAACGTGTCTGATAGATATAAGAGGAATGGTCTGGTGGCTCAGTGGAAGGCGTGTGATTAGAGATCGGAAGGTCGCCGGTTTGAATCCGTGTCTCGATGGGAATTTTCATATGCGAAAAACCTGACCTTCACCTCTGTCACAGCTTGCTGTGTAATGTGAAGTACGCCAGAACGCTTCCGTGGTTCGGATTTCACGATAAACTGTAGGTCCCCTATACCCGGTAGGGTTACCGACTTAGGTTGGGTAAGGAGGGACGAAACTGACCACCCTACCTCTAGTACCACGCTAAGTAAACTGTAGACATTAGAAACAGGACGGAGAATCACGTTTTAATGCATGTAGGGTTGGTTAATTTGTTAATATAGCGAACTGCAGAGAAAGACAAAGATTAGAATTTGTGAAGCAGATAACTGAGTACGTGGGTTATAACCAGTGTGAGAGGGCTAGCTGAAGATAGGAAGAGATAGAGAATTGTTTAGAACCAGTACAGACATTGGTAAAAAAAGTAATTGGTCGTAATAATAAGCTCACAATTTGATGCGTATTTTGATCCTCAAATTACGTTACACCAATTTCAAAGTTTCTATTACCCCGATCTCTTGGTCACACATTATCACACCAGGTCACACTCTGTGAACGTACGCTCCCCTCCTTTATGACATCACACACTTTGCAATTTTAAATTTAGAACATGATTAATACAGCGCTTCTAGTTTGACGTCACAAAGCTTACCAATGGTGTGAAGTGTATTGTCAGAAATGATATGTTTCTCTGGCTCATATGGTAGTGGGAAAACATAGCTCCGTGGTGTAGGTCGATATTACCTAAGATACTTATCGACAGATGTTTTTCGAACTGGTATTTGGTAGTTTGGGGTAAACGTAGCCGTGGCTGGTGTAGGTTGTGTACAGCGCCGCAGGTGGCCGGTGACGGTACTATATTTGGCAGCCCCATTGCCCCCGTGGTCGGACTTACCGGTAATGTCGATGGGTCGATTGCAGTGTCGAGATGTCCGGGGTGGATGAAGATTCAGTGGAGGAAGAAGAACCCCAGCAAGTGGAGGAAGAGGTTCAACTGGACAACTCCAGAGCGGCGAAGCTAATCCGGCAACTACGCTGGGCACCTGTCTTCAGAAAGGTAACACGTCAAGCCATGCTGGGTTGTCACTATGTGTGAATGGTTCGTCCAATTGGCCGTGATATCTACGGCTGGTCATACTCCAATCCAACCACATCGCCGGCAGTAGTAAAATAAGAGGTAAGAAGGAATTGTGCTATTCGCTTGAAATTTGTCACGCATATTCCTCAGGTCAGACCTTTTGCGAAAAAGTGTATATGAAAGCGAAATGAAACTTACAATAAACGTGAAGCCACACGAAACGATGCAATGTAAACAGTAAAGACCGCCATTTCCATTCAATTTGTTCACGCCAAAGATTGTATCTACTCTCTATTGCAATTAATGTAAATCGCTCTGACGTTTTCGTGATAACTGACCAGCTGGACCAGATTGATAAAAATACGTAAATGTTTACAGCAAAGAAGCGAAGAATTTAATTTTCACCAATAAATTAAGGTCACTTGATTTTTTTGGCGGTAATATACTGGCATAATGGTTAGGTTGTAATGCAGCCTGGACCATAGTGAAAAACACATACTTTGTATGTGAGGAATTAGTTTTAAATTCGTTGCTGTATACTGCAGATACTATCTTTGGCAAGAACAATTTTACTGCAAAAGGCGGTTTATTTACTATTGAAGTGCATCGTTTCGTAACTTTCGTGAGGCGCCACGTCAAAGGTAACTTTCATTTCGCTTTCATGTACACTTTTCCTTAAAAATTATGACCACAGTAATGTGTCGCAAATTTCAAGCGAATAGCACAGGTCCTTCTTACCTCGTTCTTATTTAAAGTCACCACATCGTCACTTGGCTTGGATCTACTGGAGATCGCGATTCCACTACAACATTCAGTAATGACGTCATAATACTGCTGTAGTCAATCGAAAGACGTATTATTTTCAAGCGGTAATTGCGTTGTAATACAGCCTGGACAGTTATTTTCAAGAAAAATTTAGGTTGTAACATGACACCGTTAAATGCACGTCGGAAAGTATTAATAGCTGAGACTTGCGTTTGACTACTGCAGTATTGTGACGCCAATACATTGCGGAATTGTGATCGCCAGTAATCCCCTTGGCTTCTGAGCTGTCCGTCATTTTCAAGCAAATTTTGAGAGAATTCTGCCTTCCTGAATTATATCCTCGAATATTTCGGTTTAATTCTTGATCATGATGCCGCCAGCACTACAAAATTAATGCAAATCTCTTAAAATGTTAGTTAGCTTCCCTCCGTTACGAAAAGACTCAAGAAATTTCGACGAAAAAATATTTTCCACATGGAAGAGTGTTTTCGCTGTACGCAAATACCGCCTTTCTATGGCTTTAATGACATTTTTCCCCATTGTCCAGCAAGCATTTTAACCTAACGACAACTGCTAGGAACAGGGGCGGATCCAGGATTTTGGTTTTTGGGGGGGGGGGGGCTTGAGCGGACTTTGGTTTGGGGGGAGGGGGTCTTGGCTTGAATGAAATTTGGTTCGGAGGGCTTGCCTTCAGTGGATTTTGGTTTTGGGGGAGGGGGGGCTTGAGTCGGCCCTTAGGGTTGTCTTTATTGCCTTCTCGGGCCTCAAATCCGTAGAGCTAAAAAAAAAAGTCTCCAAAATTACAGTGTCGGGGGTGGACCTAGATACTTTTGGGGGCGGCTTGAGCCCCCTAGCCCCTCCCCCCTGGATCCGCCCCTGGCTAGGAAGCAGGTTGACGTGACTCCTGCACTGACAATGCTATTGGTGGAAAGTGTTTACAACGTTGCGTTGAAGCAATATTGCGATTTGGAATTAAATCCTGAATCAAACAAATCTTTCCAAAATATTTCCCCTGGCTGCCAAAACTTTAAATCACATTAGTTTTCTGGACTAATTTAACCCCACATTGGGCGGTAGTAAGGCTAGTGGACGCGTATTATTATCGCGAAAAATGCTCGCGCGAGTACGCCTGTATACGCACGAACAGATCGCTCCAATCCAAACACTGCATGTTATGTGGCCCCGTCCACTGTGAGCGCTGAGTCGCGCGAACATACGCGAGGGATATGAGATCCGAATTGTTTGGGTTTGGTCGCGCGAACACGCGCTTCACGCGATGGATATTGAGAATGACAGACCTTTTTCGAGCTCCAACGATCACGAAAACAGTACTAATCGTACAAAAAAAATTAAAACTTATACAAAAATACTTGAAATCATAGAAAATATACAGGGTGTTACAAAATGGTACGGCCAAACATTCAGGAAACATTCCTCACACACAAACAAAGAAAATATATTATGTGGACATGTGTCCGGAAACGCTTACTTTCCATGTTAGAGCTCATTTTAGTTTCGTTAGTATGTACTGTACTTCCTCGATTCACCGCTCGTATTGTGGACGGCTGTGATACAATACGCCATTCTCCAGGGCTGCATCAGCGCATCAGGGATTCCATGCGACGGAGGGTGGATGCATGTATCCTCGCTAACGGAGGACATTTTGAACATTTCCTGTAACAAAGTGTTTGAAGTCACGCTGTTACGTTCTGTTGCTGTGTGTTTCCATTCCATGTTTAATGTGATTTGAAGAGAAGTAATAAAATGAGCTCTAACATGGAAAGTAAGCGTTTCCAGACACATGTCCTCATAACATATTTTCTTTGTTTGTGTGTGAGGAATGTTTCCTGAAAGTTTGGCCGTACCTTTTTTGTAACACCCTGTATACGAGCACACAACAGCATATTTACGAAACCAAACACTTCTAAACATTCAAAAATCTCATTCGAAACATTATGGTCCACATAACATTTTTAATTACGGTCCTCTAATTTTCCATGCACTATATTGCTTTTAATACAATCACAACAGTGATGCAGTTCATTTAAACCATTTTAATCTATCGAAACACAACACGTTCATGGAGTAATTACACAAATTTGTAATCTATTTCTTCGCTTCTCTCTCAAACACAGATTCGATTTTTACGCGGATTGTAATTAGTGGTGACCAATCTTTAGTAGCCTACGTAACAGTGCGTATAGTATTGTATATTAAATTTGTTTGTTGTTGTATAGATAAAATTACAAAACTACTTAATATGGCATAATATTACGAACAAAATGTCGTTAATTTATAAAGATTATTTACCGCGTAGTTCATTTCAACGGGTTTATATAGGGCCACTTGTTTACTGGAATTTAGCTGGAAATTGTTTCAGCCGCCCTTTCGAATTACTTTTTTTTTTGTCCCATTTCCAAGGTTTTTTTTTTTTTTAACATAAAACTGTTTTAAGTTTACCAGTACATTTCAAGATAAATAGCTATTGCGGTATAAGATTTAAATAAATTAAAAAGTCATTTCCTTAGGTGCATATCCTTTGATCAGGATCCTCCATTTCATTGAATAAACTTAAAAATCAGAAAAATTTAGGAACACATGATTTCTATATTGATTTGATAAAAAGTAGTGTACATATATTTTCCTCAATCTAATTAAAATGTCTATCGTTTAAATTTAAAGAAAAAATATTTTATAGTTTTTTTAGTTGACCGTGTCGCCAATGATAGGATGTAAGAAACGAAATTTGGTTCATCTAAACAAAGAAATTTACGAAATAAACTTTTCTCGGGTTTTCTGCCGGATAATATTTTTATTTAAATCATTGTACAACGTTTCGGCAGCAACCTCCGCTGCCTTCATCAGGTACTGCGTCATATCGAAGCTCAGAACTGCCTCACGGACGACCCGGAACTTCCATAAGTAGCCTGCTACCGGGGAGAAATTTTCCGCTGCTCCGCCATTGGTCGCCGCTTCAATCGACCCCAGACGGGGTGGAACCGGATGGCCGCGGCTGACTGGCAAATGACAGCAATGATGATGATGGTGCATTACGTGGCTCCACGGAAGTCACAGCCGTACTCTACGCCATTGCTTGACAGGAAGCAATTAGTAAAAATGCATATCAAGACTCCACAGCGACGGTCACCCATCCAAGTGCTGACCCGGCTAAACGTTGCTTAACCAGCAGTAGCATCACGCTCAAAGCTTCTCCACGAGCGGCATTAATCAAGCTGGCCAATCACAGCGCCCGAACTCCTGATTGGCTCGGAAGCGGCGGATCAAACTTCCCATTGGTCGACACGTCAGTAACGTATCTAACACGATGTAATTTCAAATTTTTGTACAATTGGCTCCTATGCTCCGCTCAGGAAAAGGCCGGAGTCTCTGTTAGTGTCGTTACTTACGATGATGCATTACGTGGCTCCACGGAAGTCATAGTCGTTCTCTACGCCATTGCTTAACAGGAGGCAATTGGTAAAAATGCATATCAAGACTCCACAGCGACGGTCACCCATCCAAGTGCTGACCAGACTAAACGTTGCTTAACCAGCAGTAGCATCACGCTCAAAGCTTCTCCACGAGCGGCATTAACCAAACTGGCCAATCACAGCACACGATCTCCTGATTGGCTCGGAAGCGGCGGATCAGCATTCCCATTGGTCGACACTTCAAGACGGCGTACTCCCGGACGGTTGTGTCCAACACGTTGTAATTTTAAATCTTGGACAATTGGCTCCCATGCTTCGCTCAGGAAAAGGCCGGAATCTCTGTTAATGTTGTTGTTACTTATTCTAATCTCCAGAGATTCTCTGATTACCGAATCCCAGAAGTATGATATTTGAGCCAAAACTTTAGTATTTTCAAAATTTATGTTATGAAAATTTTCCACAGCATGTTCGGCCAGTGCGGATTTTTCCAATTGTAGCAACCGTAGATATCGTTGGTGCTCGATGCGGCGTTCCTCGATCGTTCTTATGGTTTGGCAGTTCTGAGCTTCGATATGACGCAGTACCTTATGAAGGCAGCGGAGGTTGCTGCCGAAACGTTGTACAATGATTTAAATAAAAATATTATCCGGCAGAAAACCCGAGAAAAGTTTATTTCATTCATACGCCGGGAAAAACTTAATTCCCACAAAGAAATTTACGTTTATTTTCTTAATTAAAAAGTAGATATATTTTAAGAAATTATTGTTCTATTTTATGTTCACTGACATCAAGAAGAAATGGGGTGGGTTGCGGCTGGCGGGATACAACGGAGAACTGGTGACAAAGTCGCCACAATCTGCTTTCAGTCTTCGCGTCAACGCAGTTCGAGAGAATACGGCAGCGTAACTATCGTAATTCGCGAGACTTTGCTCAAATATGTTAGTGTTGTCTGAAACTTGCTCCGTGAGGCTGAAATAATCCCAAGTTGCTGTATTATGTTTTTATCGCGCTGGATTGACCTGTCTGCAGTAATGTGCCGATACATTTTGCATTGCAACTAACCTATGACAGAAGTTAGGTTAATGTATGGCATCTGGGCATCCGGTAGGTTTAAACATTGCTTCGGTACTTTGTTGTTTGGCTCGTTCTTCCACCTTTACTTACTATGACTGTTCTTTAACCAGTCTTAATTACTTTTTTTTTGCATTATGGTCTTGAACGAGATTTTAGCGCGCTATTCACTCGCAATTAGGGGCAAACAAAAGACCTCTTAAGTGAAGTACTAAGGTAACTATTAAAGTCCTTTTTGGGGATGTGCGAGGGAGGAAATTGGTACAAAAAAAATGCTTAGAATGTTGCCCCCCCCCCTCCTTCTTTTTTTAAGGTTTCATTCCTCCCAGCCTGGGAGGCGGGCTGTTGTAGGCTCTAATCGATTTTTTTCTGCCAAACTAACCTAAGGGGAGGGAATGGAAAGGAATTCGGCCATGGCTTTTGAAAGGAAGCATCCCGGTATTGCCTACATGGCCTGCGGAAAACCACGGGACAACGGTCAGTATGGCCGGACAGGGATTTGAACGCCAGTCTGAATGTCAGGTTTTTGGTATCACATGCAGGAGGTACAAATGAGATTATGTAGCCAATTCAGTTAATAGAGGCTGCTCACTGCTATTCTCACTCCGCTGCCCTTACTCCTACATGTGCAATGGAAATTTCCAACCACCTACAAGGATAATGGTCAGCTCGGAGAGGTAGGAGAGGGTAGGATGAAGTGAGGAGCGAGGCAGGAGAACATGACCTTGAGCCGTCAGTTCGGATTGAACTGATTATAGTACTGCACTAACGTCTTCAATTCACTCGCAGTAGTTAGTTATACATGTTTCCGTTTGCAAATGTGCCGAAACGTCGCTACAAGTAATATTTACGCCTTTTGATACATCGAACATATCTGCGTTACTGACTTGTGACGTACCCCTGTCTGAATTCTATACCGTCGATATATCGATCCATGACGACGCACTATTCAATTTTGCTTATTGAGGCGCGGCAGAAGACGACTGCAATCGATAATTCGATAATGCAGAAACTAATGGTTTCTTTCGTCCCTTCGATGGAGGATTATACTCTGAGAGGAAGAACTTCGCAAGAGTATAGCTTAAACGTGACTTTTCCTTCTGTTTCAGACGGCATTTTCAGTGTACCGCTGCAAAAATCAACAATCGGCAGTAACAACAATTTTAAGTTTGAACCCAACTGCAGTAATTTTGATGCACTCGCTGATCTCGATGTTGGCTGGAGAACGGTGATTTCACATGCCGGCCTTCGCTCGCAAAACAACAGCGACCAGAGATATTAGAAATTAGAAGTTATGTAAACAATTTAATAGCTACCAACTGCTATGAAATTAATTGCCAGAATACATTCATTAAGTTTACAAGTCAAGTTTGTATTTCAGCCAATTCGAGTTTAGCAACCACAACCTTTAAAACAATTATCCGATCGTCTCTGTCCGTGTTTAATACATCTATTAATACTTTAAGCTCAAGAGATTTTATTCAAGTTTTGCACAATGAACCGTTATGGTGAAATACAATTCAACTTCTCGTTTAGCCACATCGGGTCGATCTGTCATAATCTTTGATCCTTAACATTGGAACTGTTCTTCATCCGTGACCATACGCAAAAAAACTGGTTAAGAATAATGCCATACATACCGACATTGCCCCATGTCGCGGTCAGTAATCATATTTTTGGTGATCTTTTCGCGTTTGTGGCGGGAATATGAAAAACTAATTACACAAATAATTTTAGGAAGGTTTTTTTAATTGGTTTTGAAGGGTGGCGATATTGACCAAAAACCCCTACCCTTACCTACAAATCGGAACTTCCCGTTCATATGTCCGAAGTCGATTGCTAGTTTTATTGTAGTTTCTTCCTCCCATGTGAGTGAATAGTTATTCATTTGTACCCAGGTAGGTGAGGAATATCACTCCGACCTGGCATTCGAGAAGACATTGCTTCAAATCCCACTCAGCCATCCAGATTTCGGTTTTCCGAAATCACTCTTGACGAATGCCTGGCCTTCAGAGGATCATGGCCGAATTCTTTTCCGATCCTAGCCTCCCAGTTTCTTCCCTCTTGGCTCAAAAGGGTCCATGATACTCTACAGAATTCTTGAGCTTCATCCGGGAGAAGTGAAGGGTTAAAAAAAAATATTCATAAGGGAACGGTAGTAAGTTTTTGAGGAAGACGCTGGAGAATATACATAAATCATAGGAGCATTATCTGTACGCATAATGTATCTGCATATTTAATCATGCATTGAGGTTCCTATGTGTTTTCTGAAAACAACAGTTTTGAAATGGCAACGCTCTGCTATCGGCTTCTTTACCGATTAGCTGGATATCACAACCGTTTCTAAATGTTGCGATTAACTCCAAAGCTGTTGGTAACTTCGTGGAAATTTCACAGGCTTATATCAAGTTAGCTAACAGCTTGTTTCAGGTAATTCCATTAACTGTTGTGCCGGTACGCAATTTCAGCAGTGTTGCCAACTGTCGCGAGAAGCAATCTACTTCGGTCAATATTAAACACTGCCTACAGTTGTGTTCATAATAACACAATCGTAAATGTTATTGAAATGAAACTTCCATTCGAGCAGAAAACCAGTATGGATTTTATTTTGTGATGTAACGGAAATGTCACGCAATTGACGTAACGGCCCGGGGTCATTAGTTCTGGAAGAGGTCTGGGAACATACTAAAGGAACTATCCCGGCCTTAGCGTTGAATGATATACTGTATAGCAGCGTTTTTTCAGCCTTTTTGAGTACGCGACTCTTTTACAAGCAAAAATATTTTGGTGACCCACCTCCACGTCTCCAATAAAGCATTTCAGTGATTTCAAAACAGACGTATTTAATTTTCTTGCTCTTGAGATTATACATACTGATACAGAAGTAGTCGCGGGCACTGGTTTAGTCTTTGCCGCGTTGGCTGCGCGGGAGGCGACCACAGGGGAAGAGTTTGTTTTCATTCACTGCAATCAGCTGTCTGACTACGCCAGCGAGTACGCACTAGCTTCGCTGCGAGCGAGGATAAGATGGAGTTCTCCATGTCTGCTACAAGTGGCAGTGGCGGAAGGAAATAATAATAAAAAAGGACTTTATGACAGTTACCTGAAATATGATAGAAAGAGGCTGCAATTAGAAAATGATTTGGTTACTCGAGTCTCAAAAAACATTCCCGATTCAACAATTTATTTAAAAAATAAACAAACATAGCCTTCTCACAAGAGCTGTAACAAACCGTATGTATTCGTACATCGCCTGACTAAAAGTACCGAAACGCTATTCACAAATTCATTTCGTTACTCACATTTGTCGTATGGATGTCAGTTTAATTCGATAAACGAAAAAATGACACATCACGCGGGAACTGGAACGGTTCACCCAGCGACTAAATGAATTTGAATGAGAGAATGAACATTTGAACACCGTTCATCGCGTATTTCTGGGAATTTTGATTTGAATTAGTTTCGTTACAAAGGAAAATGTGTACGTACAAACACGTTATTAAATAATTAATATTATTTACTGTTAAGTGTTGATATTTTTAACAAGGTAAGTACGAATACTTTTAACAGTTATTTTGTAGTTGTGTTTTTGTTTAAAATAAAAATTTACAGAGCATAAGTCGTAAATAGAAAATTTGCATAGATAATTTGAGATGGTTATTGTTTTATTTATCATACCTTAGTGAGATTTTATTAATTTCAAACATTTTATTTCGAAGTGCAAATTTTACCTAAACCTACTTTACTGAATGAACAAATTGCTAACCTTTACGAAGTACGAATGAAGTAATCCCGTAACCTGTACGCGATGTGACTCGATGCTATGCTTCACATTAGTGATCGATTGTGTCAAAAGTAACGATTAACGAAACGATACGATAGTAACGAAGTAGTCCCGTACGCGGCGCGACTCGGTACAATGCTTCATGTTAGTGCTCGAATGTACCAAAAGTAACGATTCAATGGTAACGAGTATCGATTGGTTTAGTAACGAATACGTACAGGCACACAATTTCTCGCTACTTTTACATTTCTACTTGTCACTGAAAATTTTGTATTTTTACTGTATTGTAAGACCTACAAACCGAGCGTGGTGGTGTAACGGATAGCGTTCTGGCCTCGCATTCGGGAGGACGGCGGTTCGAATCCCCGTCCGGGCATCCAGATTTGGGTTTTCCATGGTTTCCCCAAATCACTCCAGGTGAATGCCGGGATGCTTCCTTCAAAAGGCCATGGCCGAATTCCTTCCCATTCCTTGCCCCCATCCTTTCCCGTCTCTAAAGACCACGTTGTTAAAAAGGGACGTTAAACTGTGAAAAAAAAAAAAAAAAAAAAAAGACCTACAAATCTTTACTTTTTACAATTACCTGGCTTGCAACTAAGATCCCTCCAAGCAAGACATGGTGATCGCGACCCACATGTTGAAAAACACTGCTATGCAGCAAAGTCAGTTCCCTGACGATTTGACACACATAAAGACCGATCTGGGTGGGCGAGCGGACTGCTTGGAATCCCCGCCCGGCCATCCAGATTTTGGTTTTCCATGTTTTTTTCCGAAATCACTCCAGGCGAATGCCGGGATGGTTCCTCCATAGCCGAATTCTTTCCACCGAGCGTGGTGGGTGAACGGTTAACGTTCTGGCCTCGCAATCGGGAGGACGCCGGTTCGAATCCCCATCTTGGCATCCAGATTTGGGTTTTCCATGGTTTCCCCAAATCACTCCAGGCGAATGCTTCCTTCTAAAAGGCCATGGCCTAATTCCTTCCCGTTCCTTATCCCCAGTCCCATCCCGCCTCTAATGACCTTAGCTGTCGACAAGGTGTAAAGCCGTAAGTAAAAGAGTTCTTTCCCGTTCCATGATTCACTCCGTTAGTAGTTTCCCTCCTCTAATGGCTTCGACATCGACGATGCGTTTAAAATCTAATTTCCAACAGATAAAGCATATTTTTTAAAATTATTATTCATACCTTATTGGAGATTTTATTTCGTATCCTGAAATTCGATAACTTTTGTCTTTTATGCAAGGCTTATATATATATATATATATATATTTTACCTGAGAATATTTTTGGGTCATATTTAAATACTTATAAAAAGATTTTACTCTTCTCATTTACAACTACCATATTGGCCTAAGCAGTCTTTTTGTTTATCCACTTTGGCGAACTGTCGAAGTCGTATAATCAGGGGCTTTTTGACATTTTTTTGTTGATACTGTTCTGGGTCTGCTTTCCTCCGTTTGCCATAAAATTGAGATTTTCGATTCGGCTACTGAATTGCTCTCTGCTGTAATTCGTGTTATTCATTAAGGTCTAGCAGTGTGTGTGTGTGTGTGTGTGTGTGTGTGAGAGAGAGAGAGAGAGAGAGAGAGAGAGAGAGAGAGAGAGAGAGAGAGAATATATTACGTTTCGTTCGTAGAAAACGTGAGGGAAAAGTTTTTTAGGTGCCGGGTGTTTAATATTTCTTCCGCGTCGATGTTGGCACTGCTGTTGTAGTTGGAGGCGTGTCTGCATGACGGTAGAGGAAATGAAATATAGTTGAGTTTTTAATTATTTGAAATTAAGGGTGGTAGTTAGTTTTGATGACTATATAAGAAAAGTAAGATTCATATAACCGTAATTAGAAGTGAGATGGTCACCATTTCTTCGAGGTAATAGGCCTACATTTCTAAATTGTAATTCTCTTTTAGAAAACTGCCGAGGGTGGTGGGTGAGTGGTCAACGCTGTGGCCTCGCATTCGGGAGGACACGGGTTCGAATCCCCGTCCGGGCGTCCAGATTTGGGTTTTCCATGGTTTCCCCAAATCACTCAGAGTGAATGCATGGATGTATCGTTCAAAAGGCCTTCCCGTTCCCTGTCCCCATGTTTTCCTGCCTCTAATGACCTCGACGTCGACGAGGCGTAAACAGGGTTGCAACGATATATCGATCAGCCGATAATATCGATATGATGTAGTGAAATATCGAAAACTACAAACCCCTTAGCGCTAAATGAAATAAAAATAATAATAATAAAAAATCCTGCAAATGTATGGGAGAAGGGGCCAAACTTGACTGCTAAACTCTGTGGTTTCACTTTGTTTCGTGCGCGTTATTCCCCATTCATTTACGTTCACCGTTTTATTATTTAATATGTTGGGTTGCGTTACGTTTGCGTTCGTTAGTTCTTATTTCTCTCTGGGACGTATTACAATATTCTAAAGGGGGTAAAAAATATGACCACCTGACCGATACAACTTGGCACCATTATACAAAGGGGGCATCCATAAATTACGTGAGGTGTTTTTCCAGATTTCCGGACCCCCCCCCCTCCCCACTGGTGAGATTTCGTGAGATTTCGCCAGACTCCCCCCCCCCCCTTCTGGTGAGATTTGGCCCGTGAGAACCCCTACCCCCCCTAGATATAGCCCTTGAAACTTTTTGAGACCTTAGTTTTTTTTAGGTCTCACCCTTCAAAATTCGTTTTTTCGACGAAATTTCTCCGTAAAATAGCTTTTCGCGCAATTTGTAGACTTTTTTTTTAACTCTACTATCCCAAAAAAAAATTCAAAACCTTACATGAGATTTCTGTATACCCCCCCCCCCTCGGGTGAGATTTTGCCGGACCCCCCCTCCCCCATTTGACCTCACGTAATTTATGGATGCCCCCAAAGTCGCTTTTCGTGGAACTTTCAAAACAAAAATTGATGAAAAATATTTATATTTTTCGGAAGTTGTGAAGGAGGAGTTGAAAAGTGTGAAGCATTTTTTGTTACGTATAGAATAACACCGGATTACGGTACATTTTTTGCTGGAAAATTGAACTAAAATCAATCATGATTGGTATATTAGTTGGATTAAGATATGTTCAAAATTGCAATTAATCATTTAGTTAAAATTGCCTCGTAGATACCTTCTCAACGCCTTTTCTCACTCAAACCAGGAATGGACTTCATGGGAAAAGGTTAAGCAAACTAAGTTTTCAGGATCTGTTGACTCTTAATATTTGCAAACCTAATTTTTTTCAATAAACTACCTCAAATTTATTATTTGATTTTGATTTACATTTCTAAAATAATATATACAAATATCGGAAAATGTCTATTATCGATATGATACTGCTGATATATCGATGAATTTACTTTCATCCTTAGGCGTAAAGTCATAAATTTTTTTTTAGAAAACGTCTTATGTAATAAATAAGATTTACTTGAAAACATTTTCGTAAAATTCTTTATAACAATCTGAGTGCAGAATACTCTTGTTTTCGGTATTCCACTTGTTACGAACTTCCTATTGTATTGGCCGGTATCACCGCATCCACGTGTTTGAGAGCCGTCACTGCGCGGAGTTGTTCTTGGAGACAGTTTTCACCGCTCGTTTCGCTTCCTTATTCCCAGCATGTCCGTATTTCCGGTTTGTGTTACCAAATCGCTTGTCTTGTGTTGAGATTTGTTTCACCTCATTATCCCCCGTTCCGGGTGGGGTGTATTATTTTGTTAAGAGCGTGAGAAGCGTAGAAACACGTTCCCACGTTTAAGGCACTTTTCCTTGTGAGGGTCCTGTTGGTTTGACTACGCATGGGTCAATGCTCTCAAAGAGCGGTCTGGTAGCTCAGGCGCAACGGTAGGTCATCGGTTCGAATCCCGGTTTCGGCAGGAATTTTTAGAGGTCGTAGAAACTTACCGTCACCTTTTGCAAAGCTTTATTTTGTCGTGTGGGGTACGCTATGACGTTCCGTGGTTCGGATTCCACATAAAATTGAAGTCTCCTGCACCTGGTAGAATAACCAGGTTAGGTTAGGGTTGCCACCACAGAATCGCAAACGCGGCGAAGCGAAACTCTGTAAACCGGCGACCTAACTACCCTTCGCCTTTCGCCCTTTTTTTTAATTCACTCCAAACGCCATCTGTTAAGAACTTGCATCTTCTTAGAATATTTAAACTACTTGTTGCATATTTCACTCAAAACTTAGGAAAAAATGGAACAAAACTTAATAAGCTGAGAAGTACAAGTCAGCCTCATACAATTAAAGTTCTACACTAAAATGATGATAATAATAATAACGTAATGCGCCTCTATCGATAATCATAAGGAAGCGTCCATAAACTACGTGGCGCCTTCTGGGGGGGTGGGGGAGGGGTTGACTTGCAGACTACGCCGAGCTACGTGGAGAGAGGGGTTCCGAGCCAAACCACGTAGATTTTCATTCATATTATTTGTCACAGTTGAAATAGGGTACAGAACATTCAAAAGCATGTGATTATTTATTTCTGTCATTTAATTATCTCCTTGTGTTATTTACGTTAGTCTGACGAGAGAAAACAGTACAAAATGTATTCTGGAATCAAAGCTACGTGCTACGTGGGGGGAGGAGAGGGGGAGTAGAGGCAAAAGCCACGTTTGGTCACGTAGGTGTGGGAGGGGGATTCACAGGAGGACAAAAATGGAGCGACGTGGTTTATGGACGCTCCCTATCTGTGAATTAGCAGCACAAATCTCAAATTCCGCGTGGGTGAAGTCGCGGGTAGTAACTAGTTATATATAAAATCCAGTGTGCGTGCAGTAACCGCATCACTGACAAACCACGGGATCTATTGAGTTCACATGCACGGCATATGTTTTAAAGAGTTGGCGAGTAAGGTTTAGTTACGTTTCATTCCACTAGATGTCACTAGCGTCTTAGGGGCCGTCCATTAATTACGTGAGGTTTTTTCCCGGAATTCCGTACCCCCCCTTTCTGGTGCGATTTGTGGGGCCCCCCTGTAAAATGACGTGAAATTTTGGTGGAGACACCCCCCACCCCCTACGAATGGACCTTGCAACTTTTTGAGACCCTTCTTTTAGGTCTTATGCTCCCAAGAGCGGTTATTACTCCCCCCCCCCCCAAAGTCGTTTTTTAATCCCTTAAAACAGACTTTCGCGTCATTTGTAGACCTTTTTTAACTCTACCATTCTACTAGAATTTCAAAACCTCGCGTGAGATTTCACCGGACGCCCCCCCCCTTTATTTCATTTACTTAATAATGGACGTCCCCTTATCTTGTACAGAGTTACTGCAAAAGAATCATTCACTTTCAAAATCCCATTTATTCAAAGGTATTATACTTGCAAATATTATTGATATATGAACATAACAACACCAGGAGGCGTGGCAGCACTAGTTCAGTATCTGTAACGAGTTCAGTTCAGTCTCTCCCGAAATGGAGGCAAAGCGAGAAAAGAGGTTTTTTTTTTTTTTTTTTTTGCTGTCGTCAGTCATTCGACTGGTTTGATGCAATCCTCCATCCCTTCCTATCCTGTGCTAACCTCTTCATTTCTACATACCCCTTACAGCCCACGTCCTCAATTATCTGCTTCATATATTCTAATCTCTGTCTTCCTCTACAGTTCTTACCTTCGACTGTTCCCTCCACTAACAAATTAACCAATCCAGCATGTCTCAAAATATGACCTACCAGCCTTTCTCTTCTTTCTGTAAGCTTCTTCCATAAACTTCTTTTCTCACCGATCATTTCCAAAACTCGTTCATTTCTTACTTTGTCTGTCCACTTAATTTTCAGCATTCTTCTGTAGCACCACATTTCAAATGCTTCAAGTTTTTTTCTTTCCGGTATTCCTAAAGTCCATGTTTCGCTACCGTAAAGTGCTGTGCTTCACACATAGTTTTAAAAAATTCTTTCTAATTCCTAGATCAATATTTGATACTAAATGGTTTCTCTTTTTCATGAAGGCTCTTTTTGCTAGTGCTATTCTGCTTTTAACATCATTCTTGCTTCGGCCATCGGTTGTAATTTTGCTTCCCAAGTAACAGAACTCACTCACTTCTCCTATTGCATCCGATCCTATTTTTATATTTAATCTGCTAGTATTGGTATCATTTCTACTACATTTCATCACTTTTGTCTTTGATTTATATTCAGTCCAAAATCTTCCTTCAGTATTTTGTTCATGCCATTCAATAACTTCTCAATATCCTCAGCCCTCTCTGCTAACAAGACAATGTCATCAGTAAATCGTAGCATACTGATTTTTTCTCCCTGAAAACTTATGCCACATGGAAATTTTTCTTTGACTTTCTTCATTGCTTCTTCTACATACAAGTTGAATATTAACGGGGATAGACTACAAGAGTTTCTATGTCCTAGAATATGCGACATATTCGTATGTAATATTGTTTACGTACCGCCACTACCAAAAACGATAGAGCTGAAGAAACGGATCAGTGATGCATTGATGAGCATTGACGCGATCACGCTACACAATGTGTGGATTGACTTGAACTACCGCCTGGACGTATGTCGTGTGTCGTGTAACCAAGAAGATTTGTAGAGTCAGCATAAAAATTGGATTTTTTTGGTTATTTTCATATATCAATAATATTTGTAAGTATAATACTTTGCAATAAATCGGGTTTTGAAAGTGAATGATTCTTTTGTAGTAACCCTGTACTATGGATCGATTTTTTCCTCATATTTACAAGGAATTCGTTTAATATCCCTTGTGGATGTTTCTCCCAGTCGAAATACCTATTACTTTCCGATTCTAACATGGTGTTTATATCAGACTAGTTGTTGAATGAGTGAATGCTTTCATGGTGTACCAACTGTATAGAATGTTGTCGGACCTTCTAAACGTCGCATCAGATTGACGATCTCCCCGGGTGGAAAGCCCGAGAACATTTTATACAAACTGTTGGTGTGTTTACGTGTGCTGTTAATGTACATATTAAACCGATCTCGGCAGTTAACACATCACCGGCGACAAAAGTAACTCAATTGCTCGGAATATTACGCCGTTTACAAGCTGAAATCATGATACGATGCGAGAATTGACTAAATCCACTCAATAGTTTTTTCCTGCATCGCAATCGGCGAAAAATTTATATTCATTTCTTCTTTGGAATAACCCATTTGGAGGGCACGATAAAGCAACTCTGGCTATGTTTCTTTGTATTTAATTTTCTTTGCTTCCAAACTTCCTTCATTCTTTGAGAGCGTTGTTCCTTTTCTTCCCAGGTCCATTTTTTCCCTTTATGTATTTCTCTCTTTTCTGAAAACCCGCCATTTACGGTTGAGATAGTTTATATTTCTTATTGTAAGCTTACCCGTATCTTATCGATGCATTTAATAAAACTTTTGTGACTGTGTAAATACCAATGAAATCGTGTCGTTTTGAGCATACGCCTTTTTATTACGTATCCTCTAACAGAAACATTTAAAAATTTAAAAATCGGAGCTAATTTCTTTAGCCATTTCTTACCTGCAAATAATAGTAGAGGAAGTTTTTCAACGTCTATATTAACCCCCATAAATATTAAATATTAAACTTGTATGTAGAAGTAATAAAGGGAATGAATAAAAGATCCGAATGTGGCATAAATGTTCAAGCAGAAAAAGATCAGTATACTACGATTTGCTGATGACATTGTCTTGTTAGCAGAACAGGCTGTGAATATTGAGAAGTTACTGAATGGCATAAGCAAAATACTGAAGGAAGATTTTGGACTAAATAAGAGTATAAACCGAAGCAAGATGAAAGTGATAAAATTTAGCAGAAATGATAACAAATAAATATAAAAATATAAAAATCGTGTCTGATGTAATAAAAGTAATTAGTGAATTTTGTTACTTAGGAACTAAAAACCGAGCGCGGCGGGTGAACAGTTAACGTTCTGGCCTCGCATTCAGGAGGACGGCGCGGCGGTTCGAATCCCCGTCCGGGCATCCAGATTTGGGTTATTGATGTTTTTCCCCAAATCACTCCAGTGGAATGCCGGGATATTGCCTACAAAAGGCCATAACCGAATTCCTTCCCGTTCCTTGTCCTCAGTCGCTTCCCGCCTCTAGTGACCTCGACGTCGACGAGGTGTAAAGCCATAAGTAAATAAATAAAAAAGGAAGTAAAATTACAACTGATGGCCGAAGCAGGAATGATGTTAAAAGCAGATTAGCACTAGCAGAAAGAGCCTACATGAAAAAGAGAAATCTTTAAGATTCAAAGATTAATCTAGGACTCGGAAATTTTTAAAACTGTGTGTTGAACACAGCACCTCATGACAGCGAAGCATGAACTTTAGGATTATCAGAAAGAAGGAAAACTAAAGCATTTGAAAAGTGGTGCTATAGAAGGATGCTGAGAATTAAGTGGGCGCATAAAGTACGAAACGAACGAGATTTGGAAATAATGGTTGAGGAAAGAAGTTTGTGGAGGAGTCTAACAGAAAAAAGAGACAAGATGGTAGGTCATATTTTGAGACATGCGGGATTGGTTATCCTGTTAGTGGAGGGAACAGTCGAAGGTAAGAACTGTAGAGGAAGACAGAGATTAGAATATATGAAGCAGATAATTGAGGACGTGGGTTGTTAGGGGCATGTCGAGATGAAAAGGCTAGCACAATATAGGAAGGGATGGAGGATTGTATCAAACCAATCGGGAGAATGATGACAGGAAAAAAAACCTATGCTCATTTAAAAATTTAATTAGTGCAAAATTCATGTAATTTCGTAAACTTTTAGATTTTGGTGGTACTTAACGTTATAAATAACTAAATTTTTTACCGAATTTATAGAAATTTTACGGCATATTTAAATGCATCTTCAATGTTTTCAAACTTTTAGCATGTGCCAAAAATGTTATTCCTCCAATTTTATTATTAAATATGAAACGTATTTAGTTAGTTAGCTTTAAAGTTTATCCCAGTTTTCCCCCTTTAAACAAAACTGATAACACATTGTCTGGACGGTTAGGCCTCTATCAAACGCAACATATTTGTATTAACGATATGGAGTTGTCTGCATTGCGCCAAATGTAATCCGCTTGCGTGCTGTGTGTGTATGTGTGTGTTTAATCTTTCCCGCTTTGTTATGTCCCCCGCGCGGTTGAAAATGGTAGTTCATTTAATTACCGTTAGGCGCGCCACAGCCAATACTGCTAATGGAGCAATACGACGCCTGTTCCTGCCATTGTCACTTTTGTGACGCTACATTGTTTACAAATAAAAGATATTGTTTAACTTCCGTGTACACCGTAACTGCAGTTGTCTCTACACACCTTTATCGTTGTTTACTACTGTTTAAAACTACACATACAGATTTAATATGTTCAAAAATGGTCTAATTTTTTTAAATTGGTGCCGTTAATTTTAGTTAAGAGTAAGACGGAATGTGATTTGTCCATAACCTATTTTTTCGAGCTAGATGATTATCTAAAATTTATGAAAACTCCTTTGCTGGTATGACATTCTTTCGTTTGACTTCTAAAGTACCATTACTGTACTAAAATTTGTTACGACTTTTGTGATGAATAAAAATCAGTTAATATAAATTAAGTGGTGTTCATGAGCGCCGGGAGAGGGATGCAAGGGGCTACACCTGCATCCCTTGCTATGAAAGAAAATACACAGAAAAAGATTAAGAAATATTTGTCTTGCAAGTTGTGTAATATTTTGAATTTGGGTATTAAATATATTGTTTTAAATATTGTAAAGTAACATTTAGAACGATATTTTCTTATTTCGTGTTTTATTTTTTTATTTTTAAATGTCGTTTCACCACCTTGTCAATAAATTCAGTATCCTTAGTTAATAAGTGTTTATATATATATATATAAACAGATGCACCTCCCTTAAAGTAATCGTGCCGGCGTCCATGTGGTATTTGAAACCAAAACGAAAGTAAACCTCATAATAACTAACGTGATGATTGTTCATCATTAATTGATGACAATGTACACAAACTATCCGGCTATGTCCAGATTTATGTATTTCTTAGTTTCGCAAAATCAAGCAAGCTGAATGCAATGATGGAGCCTTCAAAAAGTATTCGCCATTTTCTTAACATTTCTTTTACATAAGGCTCTAACGACCTCGACGTCGACGAATTGTGAGGTCTTAACAAGAAAATGTTTTATGGTCGTGTATTGATCTTGTGGTCTGAATGTCCTTACTGACGTGGAATAATTTTTAGTTTTGATTTGCTTCATCTACAACTACATCTATCCTGCAATTTTCAAAAAAAAAATAATAATAAATAAATAAAAAATGGTGGCTCGGGGTGCTTTGAACCAAAATTAATCTGTTGTGTATTTCACTGCCTAAAGATACGAAAGAAATAATTCTTACAAGCATCAGTACGGCATCACACTCACCTGACATATATCCCGTTATTGTGACTCGGAATACGTTGGTGGAAGCGTTTCACTGCATTCTTAGGGGACATCCATAAATTACGTGAGGTCGTGAGGTGTTTTTTCCGATTTTCGGACCCCCCCCCCCCCTCTGGTGAGATTTTGGTGAGATCTTGCCAGACCCCCCCCCCCCCCCTGTGGTGTGATCAGGTCCCGTGAGATCCCCCCCCCCCTACAGATTGTCTTGCAGGTTGCAACCTTTTGAGATTTTTTTTTTAGTTCTCACCCACATTTTCCATTCAAATACCCCCCCCCCCCCCCTAAAATCGACATTCGCGTCGATTGTAGACCTTTCTTTTTTTTTAGCTCTACAGTCCTGCCCAATTTTAAAAAAATCTCACTTGAGATTTCCGTTGACCCACCCCTCCCCTGGTGAGATTTCGCCGGACCCCCCCCCCCCCCCCGCTCCTATTTCACCTCACGTAATTTATGGATGCCCCCTTAAGGTGGCCATACATGATCGCTCCATTCGTCCAAATGGAGCGATGTCACTCCATTATCGTATCGTCTACGGGGAAATTGTTGTGGATGACGTGGACTGACAGTTTTATTTGGATATCCGGTCAGTTCAACATCCATCAGTTTCGTGCATCATGCCATCACTGACGGTATTTAGTGAAAAAACACGTAGCGCGCCGTGGAGCGACGCCAAGCTCGTGTGTGGTGAAACCGCGGTCCAAACACTTCTCATTCTGTCGCCGACCACCGAACAGACAACATCAGTGCCTTGATTAGATTTCGCAAGATCGCATTTCGTTTTAATTTTCAATTTGGTATAGAAATATTTGTCTTGCAAGTTGTTAAATAATTTGAATTTAGTTATTAAAAATATTGTTTTAAATATTATAAAGTAAGATTTAGAACGATATTATTTTCTTATTTAGTGTTTTATTTTTAAATGTCGTCTCAACACTGCTTTGTATTGGACATTATCAAAAAATATTAAGACTTACAAGCTGTTGTGTGTATTGTATATTATTTTAACTGTGATAAATAATATGAACGAAAAGCTACGTGACTTGCCTCGGACACCCCCCCCCCTTTTTCCCCACGTAGCCCAGCGTAACTTAAGATCCTTCCTCTTCCCCCCCTCCCTAACCGAATTACGTAGTTTATGGACGCTCCATAAGCATCAGTATGTCGTTTGGAAATTACATATTTACATACAAGTGTTCCATTCTATGAATTGCATATTTCAGACTGAATAAAGTATTTCCACATACTTGGTTAGGTTAATGTATATCGACCTAAAATAAAGTAAAATAGTTTTTTTTTTTTGATAAAGTATGGCTGGCAAACATACTTCGGGCGTCCATTGATTACATGAGGTGTTTTTCTTGAATTTCGGAACCCCCCCCCCCCCCTCTTCCTCTGGTGAGATTTCGTGAGATCTGGTCGGACCCCCCTCCCCCACTCTAAAATAAAGTGAGATTTTGACGGACGGACCCCTCCCCCCCCCCCCCCCCCCCGTCTTTCCCCGCTAATCGACATCGTAGTTTGAGATTTTTTAAGTAGCTCTGATGCTTGCAAGAACGGTTATACCCCCCTAAGGTCGGTTTTCGCGTCGTTTTTAAACCATACACCCCCTTCTAAAGTCGACTTTCGCGTCATTTGTAGAGTTTTTTTTCTCCGTTGACCCCCCTCCCCTATGGTGAGGTTTCGTGAGATTTCACCGGAACCCCTCCCCCATTTCACCATGGGCGCCCCCTCGCGATACGGATCCCGTACGGCACTCCCAGAGTAGTAATAAATTTAGAGGATGTGGTAAGGAATTTCCAGTGTGAGTTCGCCAGATATGCGTGATTAATAGCCAGCAGAGTCTATGTACACTGTACAGTCTGCGTTTGAGACGGAATTTCCGGGCTCATCCCCGTAAGCCTCTGCCGCTAGTTTGAATGCTCTGAATTCTGAGACTGCAGGGCGGACATGTTTGCTTTTTGTGTGACGGGTTTTTTAATTTGCGTCTGTCTGCGGAAATGAACAGCGCCGGGAAATGAGCGGCGCGGAAGGCGGACGGCTTCCAATCTGTCTTTCATCGCGCCGACCAAGAATCGGAATTAAAAGTGGGGCCCCCGAGACAAAGACGTAGACGGCGCCCGCCTACCACTTCTCGGATGCGTGACGACAGCCGTTTTCTCTGCTGATCGATTTGAACATTGGCTCCCCACTTCTCCGCATCTCTACTTTGATCATCTGCATCCTATGTCCTTGTTCTGCATATCGTAAACGTTGTATTCCTGTTGCTGTCATAATATCCTCAAAAAGCTTCTACAGCTCCAAACTTCTAATGAATTTAGTTTCTTCTCTTTTCGTTCCCGCAGTCCAAGTTTGGCGACTATATACAGATACACTCCAGACAATAGTTTCCAGGAGTCTCAGCACAGTTTCGTTTATTGAAAGCGGCCTCTTCTACTACACCCATCCCTGTTATTACTACCCTTAATCAAATAGGCGATTGTTAATTTTTAAACTGCATTTTAGTTCGTTCTCCCAACAAAGTATTAATTTTGTTTCAGATCCTATTAAAAAAAATTCTACTTCAGTCTCTTATTATAAACCATCCGAATTTTTCTGTAATTTCGGTAGTTGATTTTAATTTTTTATTATATTTCCAATTTCCATACCCGCATTTCTATCTCCAGCTATTTGTCCATCCAAAGCTCCGTTTTATACTGCCATATCCAATTATTTATTCCCTTCGCGATTGTTTTCTTTCCCTTTGTTATGCACCATTCAGCAATTTGTGTTTCGATCGCCATCATTCACCCATTTTCATTGCAGGGTCTGTACTACTTGTGAATGTCACGCCTGCCAAGCTTACCTAAATCATTTGTTTCGAGTTCTTGTTTAAATATTTTTTTTCCGGCTATTTGTTCCACCCACTGTAATTCTATTACGGTTTTAATAATTTCCCAATCATTTAAAATTATTGTTAAGAATTTTTTAACATTTGCAAATACTATCAGTTTTGTTAATAAATTGACATTTTTTTTTTTAACTGCCTTATTCTGGTGCTGGTGGCGCCTAATTGACATATTAGTTCGTATATGATGTAACGATTTTTCAGCTCAAATAACAGTGCTCTCTGATCCGACTATTAGAACCAAGCGTGGTGAGTGAACAGTGAACGCTCTGGCCTCTCATTCGGGAGTACACTGAAGAGCAAAAGAAACTGGTACACCTGCTACCTGGCTAATATCCTGTAGGGCCCCCGTCTCGTGAGCACGCAGAAGTGCCGAAACACGACATGGCATGGACTTGACTAGTGTCTGAAGTAGTGCTGGAGGGAATTGACACCATGAATCCTGCAGGGCTGTCCGTAAATCCGTAAGAGTACGAGGGGGTAGAGATCTCTTCAGAACGCCACGTTGCAAGGCATCCCAGATATGCTCAATAATGTTCAAGTTTTGGGAGTTTGGTGGCCAGCGGAGGTGTTTAAACTCAGAAGTGTGTTCCTGGAGCCACTCTGTATCAATTCTGGACGTGTGGGGTCTCGCATTGTCCTGCTGCAATTGACCAAGTCCGTCGGATTGCACAATGAACATGAATTGATGCAGGTGATCAGCCAGGATGCGTACGTACGTGTCACTTGTCAGAGTCGTATCTAGACGTATCAGGGGTCCCATGTCACGCCCCACACTATTACAGAGCCTCACCAGCTTGAACAATCCCCTGCTGACTCAGGGTTAATGAATTCATGAGGTTGTCTCCATAACCGTACACGTCCATCCGCTCGATACAATTGGATACGAGACTCGTCAGACCATACAAATGTTTCCAATCATCTACAGTCCAATGTTGGTGTTGATGGGCCCAGGCGAAGCCTAAAGCTTTGTGTCGTGCACTTAGCAAGGGTACATGAGAGGACCTCGGCTCTGAAAGCCCATATCGATGATGTTTCGTTGAATGGTTCGCACGCTGACACTTGTTGATGGCCCAGCATTGAAATCCGTAGAAATTTGCGGAAGGGTTGCACTTCTGCCACGTTGAACGATTCTCTTCAGTCGTCGTTGGTGCCGTTGTTGCAGGATCTTTTTCCGGCCTCAGCGATGTCGGAGATTTGATGTTTTACTGGATTCCCGATATTCACGGAGCACTCGTGAAATGGTCGTACGGGAAAATCCCCTCCTCATCGCTACCTCGAAGATGCTGTGTCCCATCTCTCGTGCGCCGACTATAACACCACGTTCAGACTCACTTAAATCGTGATAACCTTCCATTGTAGCAGCAGTAACTGATCTAACGCCTCCGCCAAACACCGGTTGTCTTACTCGTATATAGGCGTTGCCGACCGCAGCGCCGTACTCTTGAGTGTTTACATATATCTGTGTTTGCATACGCATGCCTATACCAGATTCTTTGGCTCTTCAGAGTAACAGCCCTTACATTTACAGACTTATTGTATCTAAAGATAGGCAACGGTCCCGGCGAGAACAATACATGCCTGTAGGATGGCGAGACTGCAGAGAAAGGTGTATTCACATAAAATCGTTTCGACAATGTCGTTTTTTTCCTCTGATGATGGAGCGGTTGGACTGGCTGCAATTGACTGTATTTCTCATCGCTGGAACAGCTGTTGCTGTCGTGACGTGGTATAATTTAGTCATAAATCCGCGGAGGGTTTTTTAACAGCGGGACTTAATTCAACGCGCAACACGGCTCTGCTGTTTGTGTGGCGTGGACACAAAAAAGTGGGTCTGTTTCTGATTCACGAGTTGAAATTCTTTTCATTTCGCAGAGTAGAATAGAATCGAGCCAATTCTTCTTCGTTAGTTTGACAGCGTATTTAATTAACACACTCTTGTTCGAGTTTACGTAAAGCGGAATAAAGCGACTGAAGAGAAGTTTCAAACGCGCTGGGGGAGCAGCATATTGTTTGGCCTTACCGCAACAGGCTTTTTTCAAATAGCCCATATTTATTTCACAGTCGACGGCTTTGAAAGTACCGTAACAGAAACTTTCGTAACGTTTTCATCAGATATGAATTTTATACTAGGTCTCCAGATACAGGACGATTTTATAAACCTCACATTTTTAGTGAAATCGTCAAATTTCAATGGGTAAAAACTCCAAGAAAATTACTCCACCATCAAATGACGTAGCTCAAGACCGGTTTTAAGTTGGACTGTGGACCTTAAAACTGAAAAGCGTCAGAGGATTCAATGTATATATATTTTTTTTAAATTGCAGAACAAAATTTAAAATGCTTTGTCGCTTAGTAGTTAAGTATCTCTTTTTCTTTAAAAAATGCTGGCAGTCCAGTCAGTTTTAGAATAGTACCGCTAAGTTACGGAAACGATGAAATCTTATGACTGGCTAACAGTGGAATCCCCGGTGGTGTCGAATGTCAAAATGCAAAATCGGTAGACCTGCCCTCTAATATCGGTATATTTGTACCCGAAATCGGTATACGAAAAAAATACTACCTCAATAACCACAATTTGCATGGCGATTTGGCACAAGCTGAAATGAATGGCATGTGCACTTAAGTAGAAAAATATTGGAAATGTCGTTTTGCAGCAATACTACAACAGAGTTATTACACTCCATCATTATATTTGACCAATCAGATGCAAAACCCATTATTTTTACATGAAATATTATTGCTTCCAAAAAAGTTTACATTATGTTCAAATAATGATACTTCATAAGCAGCTTCTAATGGAATTAGAAATAAAAAAAAGAAAAAAAACACACACACAATCTTTGATGCGAAGCTGTTATTCATATCTCACAACTAAGCACAAGTGTTCGGTTGTGCTAAGATCACAATAAGCGAAAATTAGTTTGAGGCAGATCTTCGCATAAATCAAAACCTTCATTACCTATAACCTAACTATGGCGTGAGTTTTCCTCGTCGAACATTTATTCTTCTGCAATTTTTGAATCTGGACAACCGGACAACAATTTGGTTAGGTGCTCCATAATGGTAAATGATAGATTATGTTCCGCAACAAACGAGGCTAATAACATTGCAAGTACTGGTACGTAGTAGATAATGAAATATTTTTTGCTTTTTTATTTTGTGTATCAGGTTTTTGAGTTTTTGTCCAGGAAAACGACGATATCTTTGTGGTTTTATATTTGGCGATACCGAATGTACTTGTGAATTGTTTCTTGAGAGCCTTCTTCCCTGATGTAATAAAAATATATTTATTACAACTGTTACAATAGTCATAGTTTGTGTGCGCTTTCACCACATTTTGCAGGCTGCCTCAAAATTCTTCTTCCCATTCTTTGCTATAAAACTGAAGGGTTTTATCTTAGATTCGCTCTTGTACTCTGTTCTTCATCTGACGACATTTTGAGGTAGTAACTCTGTGAAAATTTTTCTTCTAAATGATGAAAATTAATGAACGAAAAATTCCGAATTCTCGTTTATGTAGATAAGGGAATTAGCTCGAAAATCCCCTAAAAATGACGAAAATGTAGGGTACCATGATATTCCGCAAAATATTTCGGGAACATTCTGCCATAGATACCATAGATATAATCGATCGAGGAATTCCCCGTAATAGCATAATCAAAAAGGACTGCCAACTTGAAAATGTAAAATCGATAAAAAAAAATAAAATGCGGGAAATTTTCCTTGTATTTTCAGAAATTGCTGAAATCGTTACATTTTGGTAGGACATATCCCATATCGGCAGAAATAAAGAAAAATCTGTATGTTCGAGGCAACTGGGAAAGCCTGTTGTAAACTCTAGTACTGCCGGTTGTGGAACTTGCAGTGTAGCAGCACTCTACTCCGTTTGTACGTGTATACACTGCAGTCTCCCTTTCTACTGGTTGTGGTGAGTCGGTCTTACGCGTTGAGTAGTTGTCTGACAGCGCGAGCGCTCCCCGCGGTCGGTTTCTGTAACTACCGGCGGTTTTTCTTTTTTTTTTGCGCCGTGTCCAATTAGAAAGCGGGCTAATTAATCCCGAGGAGGCCGGCCCCTCTTAATTAGGGCAGGTCCCGCCACAGCGAGCGCTTGTTCTTCCCTACAGTGTTAACGGACCAGCCCACTCGTCACCCCTCTCCTTCCTACACATCGATTCCCGGACACAGCTTCACCACCATCAGTTCAAAACCCAAATCCAGTACTTCATCTCAAACGATGACCAAATACAAGTTCGAGGTCTTAATTCCAAGGTCAGATTTTCATGGAACAAGTTTCAAATCAGGAATCGAAGACCAACAACACTGACGCCGGTTCGAATCCAGATTTGGGTGTCCCATGGTTTCCATAAATCTCCAGGATAATGCCGGGATGCTTCCTTCAAAAAGGCTATGACCGAATTCCGTCCCGTTCCTTGTCCCCCGTCCCATCCAACCCTCGACGTCGACGTAAAGCCATAATTTTAAAAAAAAAACAGTAACCTCGGCTACAGAACCTGCACTCAGTGTTGAGGACTAAGACAAGGAGCGATTCCTGGGAATAAATGGTATGCTCCGATTTATAAGTCATAATTTAAAAAAAAACTGTACACCGGAAGTAAAAACGATTGCATAAAAAGCACTGGTGCGACCTCTCTTAGAATATTTTTCTTATGTATGAGGCCCCCTTCAAAAAAAAAAGGATTGGATAAGTGGCAAATAAGAGCCGCGAGATGGGTGATAGGAATATATAGCTGGAGAGAAAGCGTAAGTGCGATGTTGAAGCAATTAGGTCGGGATGATACGGTACAGCGGAATCGTTGCTCTCGGCAAAAGCTGATTGGAACTTTCACGACAAACCTATTTCAGGATGACAGCAAACACAGCAACATTCCCATCTAGGAATGACCGAGAAAATAAGAGAAATCAGGGTCAGAACTCTTCTTTTTCTATAAGCGATTAGGGAACGTAATACAATTTATCGAGGGAGAATACATACAATCGGAGAGAAGTAGGTAGCGAGAAACCGCTCCGGCCATCCTGATCTGGGTTTACCATACATGGTTTCACTGATAGCTCCTGCCTAATGCCGGGATGGTTCCTGCAAACAGCCCGTGGGCGCCTCCTGCCATATCCCCTATATCCCTTCCAATTCATAAACTATTACACATTAGGATACAGGCAGTGCAACCTCCGCTACCCTTTAGTGAATCGCGAAATAATAATATTTATAAAACGGCCGAAAAGCTTGCATACACACAGGAGATTTCAATAGTTAGACTGCAATCAGAATAGTTTCGAAATACAATACCAGATGCAAACTTAAGACGCCATTCTGCGACATGCTAACGAGACATTATACTCTCTACTTAAACCTCTACCAGCTGCCGGGGAAATTTCAACCGCGGTTAGGGGGCGTCCATAAATTACGTAAGGTGAAACAAGGGGGGGGGGCGGTGCGACGCAATCTCACCAAAAGGTGGGGGGGGTCAACGGAAGTCTCTCGTGAGGTTTTTGAAAAATTGTTGGACCGTAGAGCTAAAAAAAAGTATAGAAATGACGCGAAAGTCGATTTAAGGGGGTTTTTCGTCGAAAAGTGGGGGTGTGACCTGATTCTGGAAGGGTGAAACCTAAAAAAAAAAGTCTCAATAAGTTGCGAGGGCAGTAACTGAGCTGACTTCTTCACGAGACAGTCTTCCAAAGAAGTTGCCATTTGTGTTTACCTACAACTAGCGCCGTAGGTTACGGGTGGCTGAAATTCTGCACAGTTGCCAACCGCATGTCTTAGAGTTACAATACACTACTAGTTTCTCTATAACGTACTACCGTCCAGGAATATCGACCTTAGTTTTTGATCACCCATCGTGTATGTATTACAGGTGGTACCGGAAATCGTATCCCTACTGTATGTTCTGTGGCTATATTAAACGGGTTGAAAGTGAATTTGTCGCAAATGACAGGAAATCCCTTATCGGTCCATTACCAGGCTGTGTGGTGGCGTGAGCTATCGCTACAGTGGTTGCAGTGCGGTCCGCTTTAAGTCCCGTCCGGCCTCTTGTTTAAAGTCTCGCCCCGGGCGGCCACACCATTGACAGGGCCTGGGAGTGCGTTACCTCAAACCTCGCTACCTCTAGCGACCGCGAGCAGTCCGCTTTGACGACCTGTGTGGACTATACTGTTTCAACCTGTCAAAGGTGTATCTTACCAAGCTGACATACCACGGACACGGAGTGATAAGAGACCTTGAAGTATACTATTGGGCTCTTCTCTTCCAATATGTGTGTGAGGGGACGTCTAATAATTGAGATGAAATAACGGGGGGGGGGGATTCGACGAAAACTTGCCAAATCTCACTAATGGGGGAGGGTGAAGAGAAACCGCTTGTCATCTTTTTAATTCATTAAAGGGGCGTCCATTAATTACGTGAGAAGAAAAAGGAGATGTAGGGGTCCGGCGAAATCACACGAAACCTCACCAACGGGGAGGTGGGGAGGGGGGAAGCAACGGAAATCTCACGTGAGGTTTTGAAATTCTTGTAAAATGGTAGAGCTTAAAAAAAAGGAAAGTCTACGAACGACGCGAAAGTCGATTTTAGGGGGGTAAAAACAGACTTTAGGGGGGTGTAACCGCCCTCGGGAACATGAGATCTAAAAAAAAAAGAAATAGAAAAAAAAGGTTTTAAAAAGTGGCGAGGTCCATTCGTAGGGTGGGTGGGGGGGAGGATATCCGTCAAAATCTTGCGTCATTTAACAGGGAGGGAGGTCCGACCAGATCCACGAAGTCTCACCAGAGAGTTGGGGGGGGGGGGGTCCGGAATTCTGGAAAAACGTCTCACGTAATTAATGTACGTCCCATAATAATAGTTAAAAAAAATAAGAAGTCTAAATACGACGCCGATCCTAACGTTGGGGGGAAATCACGATAGCTAAAAAAAAGTCTCCAGTTACACGAGGGTTTTTTACTTATGGCTTTACGCCTCGTCATCGTCATTAGAGGGGGGGGGATGGGACTGGGGACAAGGAACGGGAAGCAATTCGGCCATGGGCTTTTGAAGTAAGCATCCCGGCTACATGAAGTGGAATAGGGGGGGGGGATTCTCACCTGATCTCAACAAATCTCACCCCGGGAGGAGGGGAGGGGAGGGGTACAGGTTTGTGAAAAAACATCTCAATCAACGCCCCGTAACAAATACATCTCTGTCGCAGTCTATTTGGTTCACGTAATTATTGTTTTATGGCGCATTTCTGCTAGTAAATTATTCCCTCTACACTCGGAAAATTTAATGTTCAAAGGGGCGGCAATGTCAGTTTGTAGACCCGTTTCGGAAAATTCCTAGATCCACCACAGGCTGTAGTTAGACAGGGGGCGGCATTATCGGTATTGCACAAGGGCGTTCAAATTGATAACGCCGGGCCTGGCTGGACAATATGGAGAAGCGTATACAAAGAGTTTAGAAATTTCTGGTCCTATACGACTAAATGCTGTTTCAACGTTACTGATTGCTTTAGAAAAGTGTCCTTTCTTTCAGCCTTACTTTAGGTTCATCAGATGTTAGTAAAATGTAGGTAGAGTCCTTGCATGTTCGTATTAACAAATCAAGTCCTTAGCAGACGTGAAGGTCGATTTTAGGGCCTGTAAAAATTGTGTCCGAAACCCGGGTTTTCAACCGGGGTCCTTCCATACCCGAGTCTCACGCCGCAAGCATCTGAATTTAGAAGTACTGAAAAATTTGTATTCAAACATAAAAAAGTACATTTGTGTTTTGGGATAGCAAAAATAAATGATATAGAAAAAAGTAAGTTGATTTTACTATGTTTGAATATTTATTTGTCATTACATCCATACTTGCCTCTTGACTCGGATACGGCGTACGATTGGGGTACTGAAAGTTCCTTGTTCAAATCCCTGTCTCAGTTGTAATTTCCATGGGTCTTAAAATTGACAGTCACCTCTGGCAAAGCTTTGATATTTTAATGCTAAGATGATGGGACGCTCCATGGTTCGTATTTCACGTTAATCTGTAGGTCTCCTTTTAAAAATAGGTGAAAACGATAGCGGTGAACTGCGCGGCTGATAAGAAACTCTGTGAGTGGATTTTTAGATCACGTTGTAGTGTATCGCTACACTACATAGTATATTCGCGATATGCCAGGTGAACAATTGAGACAAAGGGTGACAGGGCTGCTTTGGTATGCGACCTTGGGCAGGTGCCGAGGAGCCGTTAGGTGTCTGAGTGGAGAGGGGACACAGTGGGCTGCCGGCAGTGGTTGTGTGCGTGGCAGCCGACATGAGAGAGAATGTGATGTGCAGCAGCTAATGGTAGCACGCGCTGCTGTGGTGCTCTGTGTCCCATGTCACCTACGGAGCCGATGGGTCATCGCCTAGAAGACCACTGGAAGCCGACCTGGCGCCTTCGGAAAATGGTAACCACAGATTGATCTTGATAACCACCTCAAGAAGTGTCGTACTGATAACCAAACCTGCCGCCCTAGAGATTCTCATTGCCCCGTTGTGCTTAGTCAAAGGACACCTAACAACCGCTGAGAACTGATATGTGGAAACTATTATATTATACGTGGATTGATTCATTGTAATTGAGAAGTAATTGTTATTATAAATGTCAATATTAAATGTACGTGAAACGGTGTTGCCAACCTGTACAGCAAAATTCCAAATTCCACTTTTCATTAATTTAATTTAATAATAATGGTTTTTTGGTCAATTAATTAAATTAAAAAGTAATTTAATTTAAAGAAAGGATGAAGTACAAGTTGTACGCTTCAACGTGAAACTATTACTATGTTACAGAATCTTTGCAGTCTGTATTTAAATTAAAATGTATAATAATCTTATTTTTTGTTAAAATAATATTGAGTGAATCGAAAGGAACCTGTAACCGCTTTCAAGGACCATCAAGAGTTCTTTTATCGAAAATCTAATCTCGTAGGTCCTGCAAGGTGTACTGTGAATGCGCCACCAGAGCGGTGGGAAGGCGGGTGGCGAGCACGGAACTGAGCGTGGCGGGTAGGTGGTAACTGCCTGGCCTCGCATTAGGGAGGACGCTGGTTCGAATCCCCTTACGGGATTCCATATTTGGGTTTTCCATGGCTTCCCCAAATCACTCTAGGCGAATGCTTCCATTAAAAGACCATGGCCGAATTCCTTCCCGTTCCTAGCCCCGATCTTGTCATGCCGCTAATGACCTCGACGTCGACGAGACGTATTGTTCTAAGACAAAAAAACGAACGCAGAGATGCGCGGTGGAGTGGCCTTGTGCTTGACGCTTGAATTAGTCTAGCCACGAACTCCGCAAAGTTCACATGACAAAGACTGGCTTATAGAAGCGTGCGTAGTTATGTAAATAATTTAATTCACTTGTGAAATCGCCCCACATTTTTTGTCGTGGAACGATGAGGCAAAAATAAATGAAAATGGCAGTATCATATGAAAATAGAATTTACTTACAAGAAAGATTGATTTTAAATTTATTTTTGATAAAATATTAAAACCTAAATTATACATTTATTTTTCCACATCCGCTTCCGCAAAACATCCGATCCGTGGATGTCAAGCACTGAACATCCGCATCCACATTCGCATCCAAAAAGATGACATCCGCAACATCCCTAGAGGGCAGAAATTAAAACAGTGCGACGTTAGTTTAAACTTAGTTGCTTCTTGTTTATTTACGACTTATAAATGCAGAAGTCCATGCAAAAGAAGAACATTCGATGTTTAGGCTATATTCTTTGTAGTAGTAGCCTACTGTAGTTACTAGAACAAGGTCAAAACATAACCTAAGAATTTTGACAGAAGGAAATAAAGACCGAAGTTTATTAAAAATTCTGATAACGTTTACACGAAACGCCGGCAATCACCAAGTATCAATGAAATACGTAAAAGTTATTCGTTTTTGAAATTGTTCGTATAAACTTTATCATAACAATAAAAATTCTCCAAAAATCTAATCAGAAAAGGTTTACACACATCACGAAAACTCTCTAAGATAATCTGTATTCGTTTTTCTTTAGAAACTTTTCTATAACAGACTCCTACTACAGTGTGTGACATTTTTAAAGGGCGTTTAAACTGGTTTAATTGTATTAAAATAAGCAGTGTTGTTATGTCCGTACCTTCCTTTATTTTTCATTTTTAAAAATGAGCCTATTCACGGGAAGCTTTGTTTAGAGGCATAAGATCGCGCAGTGTACCAGACGAGTGTGTGTTGGAAGTGAAGGCGCTGTTGCCTGTAGTCCACAGTGAAAGCGGGTTACGGGGACGCAGCTGTGAACACAACTAAAACCACACTCTCTACATTCACAGCAAAAAAAACCTCCGATATATAATTCACATCGTCCCTGAGACAATAGTAAAGTACGTGAAAGTTCTGACACGAGAATTAGTTCTCACAGCTGTAATAGTATGTTGGAGCATATTTATCGTATTACCATCCTACCCTTGACTCATAGCACATTTCGCAACTATTTGGCTTAATTTGTTTTCATAAATTGCTTTTCTCTACATAACGAGCCTGGCCTGGCTTTCGGGAGGAAGCGGGATCAAATCCCTGTCCGGGCATCCAGATTTGGGTTTTCCACGCTTTTCCCAAATCATTCCAGGTCAATGCAGGGTTGGTTCCTTAAAAAAAAGATCGTGGAGGAATTTATTCCCGTTCGTAGCTTTCAAAACTATCCTGCCTCTAACAATCTCGACATCGACGATCCCTACATACGTTTCAATCTGTCTCTTTATAAGCAGTTGTTAGCGTGATCCAATTACTGTTTTGTCCCCTGCACATTTTGCCTCTGTATTAGAGAGTCTATATTGAGTCTCGGGTGTTTACCTCATTTGAACGTCGAGTTATCACTTTTTATTCCATTGTCACATCAACCTTGACGCCTTTTCTTATACGGTGCGATTCAAAACACCGAAAGTCCTTAGTGCAGTGGTTCCCAAGTCCCAACCTATGGGTCGCGACCCACTGGCGGGTCGCGGCGTGTACTTTCGTGTGTCGCTGGACAATCGAGTTTTTTGCCACAAAAATGTATATTTTATTTCATCTACTTAAAAAATATAACACGATATTTACAAGTGCAATAATCATGAAAGCTATTAGCTTAAATTAAAACTTTGTGAGAAAAAAGTTTTTAAGTATGTATAGAAAGTGACTTCAGGTTAAAATTAGCCAGTGTTAACTCTAATATCGATGCCCTCATTAGTAAACACCAATGCCAGAAATATCACTGATTGTAAAGTTCTGTTTTTATAATAATTAAAACCTAATTTTCATTATCTTTGTAATAAAGCTGAAATTCCAGGATTAGTTAAACCTCTGTTTGCACATTATAATGCCACTGATGTGCCAAAACACTTACAAATCTCATTTTAGTGGTTGACTGGTACGTTTACCACTGTGTTTTCCTGCTCCCAGTCTTCAATATTTTCATACAATTGGGTGGAGTAAAACACAATGATAAACCTACCAATCAACCACTAAAATCGATTCTGCAGGTGGTTTCCACCAAAAAGCGAATTGGAGGACCAGTTGCATTTTAATATGCTGGTCGAGTTACTTCTAATCATGGAATTTCAGCATCCACCTACCAATGAACCAGTGAAATCTGTCTTTTCGTAGGATAGGATAGTCGATAGCGTATCGAGGTCATACAGCAGTTCCCATTCTGATATTAGATAGACTCTCATATTAAGGGGGTCGCGACAAGTTTTTTTACTTAAAAGTGGGTCGCGTACCAATAAAGGTTGGGAACCGCTGCCTTAGTGCATTATGGCAAAATAATAGTGTTCTACGTGAACATGTGTGTACGGAAAAATAGTTTTGTGCGCTGTAGTTGGAGAACGATTCTGTAGACGTGATGGGTTTTTATTTCATGTTTTGCCAAAAATACCCAAAAAACCATAAAATCTTGCAGAAAATTAGAATAAAACGTCTCAAAACTTCGATCTCCTACTTGCGTACAGAACCTGCATTGACGGTACGTGCAGTTTCTCGCTTAATCTGGATTTCTCTCCCTGAAGTTACGGGAATATCGCACAATATTACCTCCATGTTATCCATACTCCCCGTCTTACGCGCCTGATACTCATTTTGTCCTCCAGAACATCCGTACTGTTCATACTCCCCTCACCACAATCCCCGTACTCACTACTCTGGGGCCACAAGACACATACGCGGGATAAAGAGTGTTAATAACTATAATTAGGAACCCTGAGAGGTAGGATTAAATAGTAAGAAATAAAACTAAGAATCTGAAGTTGCCTTAGCGGGAGTGAGCCAAGAAGTATATTTGAATTATGATTGCTGTGGCAGTCATTATGGCAAATAGGCCATGCTGCAAGGTCAGCCACCCTGGTCCCGCCCAGAGTTTGGCCCGCCATGGTACCACCCTACGAACACAAGAGTCATCTCTTGCTAGGGGTGTCATCTGTCGGTTCGTCCATAAGGTAGTGGGGTAGGAAAAACGGGAAAATAATGATAGCTGGGGTTGGCAACAAGAAGGGAAAGACATCAGGCAATCTAAATTACAGTTAGCTGGAGAGTATTTAAGGTCCAACTAACACAATAGCATCCTCAGTTGCTCAGTTCGGCTCAATGTGACTTATGCTTTATTTGCCTGCACCGCAAGCCTGCCTAGTATGATGTAAACCCATTAATACTTCTCTCTCTCTCTCTCTCTCGTGTGTGTGTGTGTGTGTGTGTGTGTGTGTGTGTGTGTGTGTGTGTTAAACTAATACCATTAAGATGACGTGTATAGCTGTCTACATGTGAATCTTAGGGGCAGACACATTGGTGATAGTGGAGCTGTTGGTCACTAGACGATTTGATGAACTTGTTTGATTGAATACGTGTTTCAATTTCGAGTATGGATCTTTGTATTCAATTTGGCTGAGAATAACGGAATATAATTTGAATTTGTGTGGTTCATCATATATCCATTTCTTTTGTTATTGTTCCCGTCTTTTACTACCTTGCTAATGAAAAGTGATTTGTTGAAAGTGGATGCAGACAATCTCCGGGAAAAGAAGTCCGCTTGATAATAAATGAACTATTTATAAAGGTAGGGAGGTTACTCTACCCCACAGGAATGTACGAGGGTGGTCCAGAAACTAGAGCACCATATTTTTTTCTTCGACAATTATTTATTGAACACAACGAAACTTATACACAAGAAAGAATGATGTTTCTTCTACACTCTCTATTTTTCCACGTAAAATCCTTCCCGATCTATGACCTTTCTCCATCGAGACACAAGAGCGTAGCGTGTATGCCCTGGCGATACCACTCCTTGTGTTCACGAAGTCATTTCTTCACTGTGCGAATCACCTCTTCGTCATCCCACTAATGGCATTCTTCAATGGCCCAAACAAGTGAAAGTCTGAGGGTGCTAGTTCAGGGCTATAGGCTGGATGCTTTAACACTGTCCAACACTGGTGATGTGTTCCAACGTCCTCGAGCTTGTGTGAAGGCGTGCGTTATCATGTTGAAACAAACAATCACCTGGGTTATTATGGCGTCCAAGTCGCTAGAAGCGCTTCTTGAGTTCGATTAATGTGTTCACATATGCCTCAGATTTAATGAATTAATCAGAATCAATAAGTATGACACCATCACAGTCCCAAAACAGAGTGATCATGACATTACGCGCGGGAGCACTGCTTTGAATTTTTTTCTTTTGTTGAGAGTCAGGATGGCGCCATTCCATCGAATGCCGTTTTGTTTCTGGGTCAAAATGGTGAACACAGGTTTCATCACCTATCACAATCTGGGACAAGAAGGCTTCCTCCTCGGCTTCAAAAATGTTGCAGCAACTCTAAATATTTTTTCTGAGAGTTTTGTGTTCCTCCGTAAGATGGCGCAGAATCCATCGTGAACACTTCTTTGCGTAATCAAGAGCATTGACGATTACACTCACACTTCCTTTGTTGACAGGTCCCGCGCCAACTGCCGAGTCGTTATGCGTCGGTCCTCACAAATGAGCACATCAGCACACTGCATCTTGTCAGGTGTTACAGCCGTGTGTGGCTTTCCAATCTCGGAGCTCTGCAGAACCGCTTTCAGATGGCTCACCCTCTGTGCTCAGCGACTAATCGTACTTCTGTCGACTGCTGATACTACATAAACTGCACATAAATGTTTGTGAATGTTTCCAACCTTTTCTTGTTTCGTAGTGAGAAATTCTATGACGATACGCTGCTTATAACGTACATCAAGTACGCTACCTGTCGGAAGAAACGGAAACTTTGCGCGCGCACTCAGAAAACGTCGAAGAATTCATATCTAAAGTTTCGCATTCGTACCATTGTTGGGGCTGAGAAAAAAAAAATGGTGCATTAATTTCTGAGCCACCCTCGTAATATCAGGTAGACTTGCAGTCCGATTCGGATACATATTCAAAGTGACGGCCCGTCATGCGTCGTGTTGGAACCACATCACCTGACAGTTCCCACTTCATACAGTATAGCAGAAACATCTTACAAATTTGTGTCCAGTTCGAACATTTTGCTACAGATGGACGGATGCAGGGCAAGCACAGGATTGTTATTAGGCGCAGTTGGTCAACAATCTTCACTCCGATGGCTACGCAGTTGCATAACCGTTAGGGACACCATAAACGATCCGAACAAACTTTTAACATGCCACAGCACGCGAATCATATTTCATCATAGTGGTCCTCAAACGGTGTTCCGCGGTGCATCTGTGTTCGCCATAAGATGAAAGGTGTGCCGTGAAATTTTACCTATTATAAGGAAATAACTGTAAAGTTTTTACTAACGTTTTTATTAGATTTTTGTTTTGTGTGCCACGAATTTACATGTTGTCGTATTCTAAGAAATCAAATGTTACTCACAGTTGCTGTTATTTTTAGTTGAATTTACAATGGTGCGCCGTGTTGGGTAATAGATAATTCGTTGTATGCCGGGAGTAGGAAGAAGATAGGAAACTCTAATTTACATGCCACTAATCTCCACCTACCGTCCCGCGCAGCATGCTAAACATTGTCTGTATTTTGCATCTCCCGCTGTATTCACTTCCTCCATGTTCTGAGAAACTACACTCCACATACTTGTAATAACCTTACTTCACAGCTATGTCAACTATGTCGTGATTGCAGAGATATATTTCTCGTTCGTCCTCAGTTTTGATCTGGCGGGAAGAAAATACTTGCACGCTTCACTTTTTGAAATTCACTATGCCTTCATTCTTATACGACACGCTAGGACGACCTGCCCGTTGCATGTCTGCCACAGTTTGCCGACCTCCGTTGAAAGCTTTTACCCAACGTGCCACTGTTCTGTACGGCAATGCAGATTCCCCGCACGCCTCTTGAAGACCTTGATGACACTGTCGTGCTGTAACATTCAATCTTGATCCAACTCTGTTGTTCCTGTTTCTAAAACATAGTGACACCGTTACGTTAGACCGCTCGCTCACAAGTGACTGCGTTTCCCTCGATTGTGCGCACGCTGAGGACGTGGGAGGTAAGTTAGGTAGGTCAACAACGTGTGCTATCAGCGACAATAGTAGATTCCATTGCGTAGTGTCTCCACAGCAGTGTTGTCACTATTTAAGTTCCAACCCTCGTATTATGACCAGCAGTACCCGTTCAGTGATTGACTGTAGTATCATTGGGGTCCTGGGCAGTCAGCGTCCACTGGCGAAGTTGACCCTCTTCCCCGCACCGGTGGTCCCACAGAAAGCCTGGCCCTGCATAGTATTCTCTCGCTGGATTTTCTTGCTCAGTCTGTAAATCCGACACCTCTCCGCGTTTCCAAGCAGATTTGCTTTCAGCTTATTCTCCTTCCACTTTCTTGTTTTGTAATGTAACATTTTAATTTCCAAAGTATTAGTTTTTTTAAAAAATTTACTTTTGACGATGTTGAAATGCTCTTAGATTGTTCCTCTTAGTGGGTTTCATACCAAACAATTTTATTTTGGCTCAAGTCACACTACAAACTATCGAGGTAGGCCACTCGGCTTGAATTTATTTGCAGTTTTGGTACCTGTCCAATCACCACCTTTTGAAGCGTCGTATGGGGGTTTGGGGAAGTGTTTCTTTATTTATTCCTTTAAAGATTCCTCTGTTGAACGGCTCTTGCTTCTTTAAGTATTTTTAGAGAACTAGCCGTACCAAACTGTGTAGTTTCCACGTCGTTCGTAATTCTGGTATGATACCCAGTAGCGACAGTGAAGACGCACGAGTGGGAATTGTATCTGTTGTGTCGCTGGCGACGCACTGTGTTCCGCTAATAGTCTGTGATGCAGTGCCTTGTGAAGCGACGCCACACAGTGTGCTGTCGCCGCAGTCCAAATTGAGACCCGAGTGCCCGCAAATAAGGTTAGCTCCACAGCCGGTTCATCCCACCCAATCGATACCTCGTTTCTGTCCACTCGCTGAGGAAGCTATCCTAACTCAAACGCCACTCCTACTCTTCGATGTGTCTTCTGACGCCTGTAGGGCTTTAGTAACTGCCATGAGGGTTTAATTAAAGGTTGTTTTAAAATTAATAGTTAACTAGCTGGTGCTCACGACTTGGTGTCTGTCAAGTATTTTAAGGGTTTTATGTTTTAAACGGAACCTTAAATATTCCAAGAATAAAAAATGGGGAATTTTACTCCCTACCAAATCAGCAACCCGCCAGCGAAAGTCCCGTCAAAATCCAAAACATGGCTATCAACATTCAACCACCATAGAGCACGATGGGAGTCTCGAGGCAACTACCACACACAAACGGCTGCGCTGGGTACTTTAAGTTGCAAAGGGTTGCAACATGGTAATAGCAGAAAAATGTCGTTTTGGTTCGTTCTAAAAGATTTGGGTTCGTTGTACGACATTTGGGTTCGTTGAACGACATTTGGGTTCGTTGAACGACATTTGGGTTCGTTGAACGACATTTGGGTTCGTTGTACCACATTTGGGTTCTTTCTACGACATTTGGGTTCTTTCTACGACATTTGGGTTCTTTCTACGACATTTGGGTTCTTTCTACGACATTTGGGTTAGTTGTACGACATTTGGATTAGTTGTACGACATTTGGGTTAGTTGTAGAACATTTGGGTTAGTTCTACATTCTACAATATTGGGGTTCGTTCTACAACATTCGGGTTCGTTCAAGAACACTTTGGATCATTGTAGAAGATTCGAGACATTTTTAAAACACCTTGGTCGAAATATGAAAATGCTTTAGGTCGACCACTTTCAACCACCACCGACATGCAACAACCATAGAGCACGATGGGAGTCTCGAGGGTACTACCGCACACAAACACGAGTGGCCTGCACTGGGTAGTAGTAGCTGCAAAGTGAAATGTAGGGACTAACGCGTCTGTTCATATATAAATATAGGTATATTTTATTTCGAGTATTGCACGCGTGACGCGATGTCAGAATTAACACATAGGGTAAACCGTAGCAACAGATGCGTTTTCACTTTACGCTCTTCATTTAAGGCGTGAGTGATCCCATTTCGAGAAGGACCGTTGTAAGTGAAAGGTCTAGAAGTATTTGAACAGTACTGTAATTTCACATGTTTCCAAATAGGGTTGCAAAGTAAGTTATTTTGTAGCTGCATTAGTCGTTTATCAATCGCGTTCCAAATATCTTAAGCAAATTTTTTTCACTAGAGGCCATCTATAAGTTCACATAGATTTTTCATCCGCATCCCCCTCGCCACCTCCCCTCCCTGCCATCACACAGTTTACGATTAAAAAACAGCAATTCCAACGTTACGTCACGAAGCTCGTGAACCCCCCATACGTTTGTCACACAATATTACACTGTGTAGTCCATTCCCCCCCATTAACGCACAACATATTTATGGGAGGCCCAGTATGGAGATTTCGGCAGTCTCATAGGATCACCGCATTGCATAATTGCATTGGAAAACATCTTTCCTTAAAGAATTAAACGATTTTACTCCAGCTTATCCGGTCAGCGTCGTCAAACCATCTCTTCCGAGCCATTCCCAGCTATCTTTCCTTTTGGCGTATATAAGAGTTTCTTTCTGAAGTCTTCCATTCATTCTATGCGATGAAACCATCTCCTTCGCTGCCCTTAAATTTAGTTATTTAGCGAGTAAAAATTACATCCGCGATGACTGAAGTTTACTTGCATCTTTTTAGTGTTGGCACTCAACTGTCTGATCTGTACAATATGGAATGCACTGTAGTGATTATCAGTTTCCTTCCTCGTAAGATGTACCGTAATATTCCGGTTTTTTTCATATCTCGGTTCTGAAGGTTGATATACAACTCTGAATACCTGATATTAAACTGTACAGGTACGAAACAGATTTTAATTTTGAGCTCCAGTGCCAGATGATGAAGTAGCATAATTAGAATTTTTAGCTCCAGCGGCAGACGAGTCGTAAACTGTGAAAACCCTGTCAAAATCGATTCAGCAGTTTTCAGGTAATGTTAGATTATTCGTAAAGTAAATGTGACGTAACGTCTTAAGATGTACTTTAAATTTTAATTTTTCCCCTAGGCTTTCAAATTCTGAAAATCGATTCAAAATATATATTATCCACGTGATGCCGGAATAGACATATTCCAGATACCTTTTTATGTATGTGGTATGTATTAATGTGCGTACCATTAGGGGGCATCCATAAATTACATGAGGTGTTTTTCCGGATTTCTGGACCCCCCCTCCCCCCTGGTGAGATTTCGTGAGATCTGGCCGGACCCCCCCCCCCCCCTCTAGTGAGATCTGGTCCGTGAGAACCCCCCTAAAAATCGCCCTGGAAACTTTTTTTTAAGGTCACACCCTAACTTTTTTGACGAAATACCCTCCTAAAATCGAGACCCCCTTTTTTTTTTTTTTCTACTGACCCTAAATTTTTCGCAAAATTTCGCGTGAGATTTCCGTAGACACCCCCCCCTCCCCCTTGGTGAGATTTCGCCAGATCCCCCCCCCCTCCCCTAATTTATGGATGCCCTCTTACACACATTAATGTGTTTGGATTTTCGAGCAGCATTACAGATGTTATTAGGTTGAAATGTAACCTGGACTAAAATAAAAACTTACATTCCGTATCAAACCACCACATTCTTAGAACTGTGCTGCTAAATCGCTGCTTAGTACCGGAAAGGGAGCGTGCATAAACCACGTAGCTCCATTTTGGACTCCTGTGAACCCCCCCCCACGAAGCCCTACGTGGCTTTTGCCTCAAACCCCCCCCCCCCCTCCACGTAGCACGTAGCTTTTTTCCCTTTTGATTCTAGAAGACATTTTGTACTGTTTTCTCTTGTCAGACTATTGTAAATTACATACGGAGATAATTAACTGAGGGAAATAAATATTCATATGCTGTTGCGTGTTCTTTAACTCATTTTAACTGTAAAAAATGTTATGAAAGGAAAGCTACGTGCCCTGGCTCGGAACCCCTCCCCTCATCCCCCCACGTAGCCCAGCGTAGCCTTCCAGCCAACCCCCCCCCCCCCCCTGGACGGAGCCACGTAGTTTGTGCACATTCCCAAATATCCGGTATGAAATCAATTAATCTTGGTGCGCATTAGGGAAAAGCCACGTTGGGCTACTTGTGGAGGAGGGGGGGGGGAGGTTCACACGTGGTAAAATGGAGCTACGTGTTTCATGGACGCTCCCTAAGCTGAAGGAAATAAGTTATAATGAAGGAAGTGGTGAATAATTTACGGAATGATTAATCGCACGTGCCTTATCGTGTGTGTTTCATGCACGAGACAGCCATTCAGACACGCGGGTGTGTGGGGGGGGGGGAGAAGGGGGGGGATATTCAACCTATCATCATGTTATCAGTACAGTAATAGACAGTAATGTTAACTGTATGTCGACATTTTTATTGTAAGCAGTCAGATGCAGCTTTTCAACGTACACTTTAATAAATGGAGAAGTTAAATCAATTTTTTGTTACTCGCCATGTGATTTGAACAAGCAATGTGCAGGATTTCAAGTTAAGAAGAGAGCTGCAACGAATTTTGTCTCGCCAATGCGACCCCTCGTTTCTAGACATGCTGTATATCTTCCGTAGTTGATGTGGCAAGGTGACCACTTAAGCAGGCATATTAACTAACAAGTTACTCCTGTTAACAAGTGGGTCGTAAGAGGCAAGCGAACTCGACACTGCCTCGGAAGCGCCCTGGCTAACGGGTTGACTTAGTTTGAGTATCCAACCCTGTCTTGGGCAAACCGTCTCCATGGAAACAAGCTATTATCTTTATTCGTGTGCCCATATTTCAGTTTGTCCCAGTCTTTGCATTGCTACAGTGTCTCTTGTTTCTCTTGGTACTTAAGCGCACAGTATCAAGCCGTTTCCTTCCTCGTCAGTGGACTTACGATATCTGAATATGCAGGTTGATACTTTCTCGCTAAAAGTGATGTTCTTGTCTAAGTTACAGAGTACGCTGACTCCTTACAAACGAGAACGCAGAGCACAAGCAGGGCATACCCAGACTGAACCGAGGACCTACAAGGAAACTTGCTGTTCCGTTTTGTAAAATGTGTAGTTTTTCAGACTGCAGTTCGGCGCCCGATTTCCAATGGGACCCGAATCCCAGAAATGAACAGGGAGGATGCAAGGTTTGTCTGGCTCAAGAAATAATGGCAGCGCAGAGGCAAGATTTAGACCAGTGTATTTCAAAGGGGGGTACGTGAACCCCTAAGGGTTCGCCAGTTGATCGTAGGGGGTTCCCGACAAGATTTCCGTAATGGCGGACAGGCTATCTCATGCGTATAACACACACAATGGTGAATATTGTCCATTGTTGCCCATTATCGCTATAAGTAGAGCTAAAAAAAGTCAGTTTTTTTCTCAAGGGGGTCCACCACTGCCTTTAAAATTTTGTATGGGCACGTGGAGATAAAAAGTTTGAGAAACGCTGATTTAGACCATGGGTGCACAATCTTTTTTGGCCTACCGCCAGTTTTCTTAAGGGGGGGAAAAAAACTCGCCCCAATTCCGAAAAAAAATATCACCGCCTCCTTTTCAGAAAACATATTCCCATTCTTGTGATAAATAATGAAACCCATAAAGCTCAAGACTCTTGAACAACTTTTTGAAAGTGATTCGATAGCACTCCTTTCAGTCGAAGTGAGCAATATCATATATGTAGAAAAACAATGACATACTCCTAAAATTACTTTGTTAAAAGATATTAACAATATTGGTGTACTTAGTTTGATTAAATAAACTTTATTGAAAAAGTATTATTAATCATAGGACTGAGATCTGTGTAATGACACTAATTTTTCGATATATGAAGCCTTAATTGTTGTCAGCAACATTAAATTGCAGGGTTTTTGCTGTAGAAAATAATTTTCTTTTCTTAGCTATTAAATTGCAGGCTACACTAAATCTTTTGATCATGGAAATGCAATTAAAAACTTCTTTGATGCAGTCCTTATAGCCGGATATAATACTGGAAAGCTTGCGTTTTGACCGTGTTTACACCGGGAGACGTTGAGCAGGACCAAACCACAATAGCTTCTCTCGTTGAAGGCCCTCTTTGGTATCTCCACAACAAGCATCAGCTACTGCGTTGTGGAGTGCCCTCTGTGGAACCCAAGTTGGTGATCGGGTATGACGCGTGCAGCCTGGATGTAGGTGTCAATACGCTTCAGCAGAATTCGCTCGAACTTTTTGCTAAGCGCGGGTAGCAGGCTCATTGGCCGGTAATGCTGGGGAAAGATTTGATCTTTCCCAGACTTATGGACTCCGACAACAATGGCATGCTTCCATGCTCTTGGGAAAGTCTGATTTCGCAGGATGGTATTGAAGAGTAGCACCAAGTACTTGATGGCTTCTGATGGTAGATTCTTGAGTGGCCGATTGACCGCTTGGTCGTGCCCAGGTGCCTTTCGTGGATGAAGTCCGGCGATGCAGCTAGCTATTTCCTGGGCTCCAATCTCGGTGATGTCATGATCGTCGTCGGCTGTCATGTACCGTCGCTGTCGGCAAAGTACTACTACGGCAATATGGCGGACATCGACAGGCTGGAAGTTTTTCTCAAAGCTGTCGGCGAGCGCGTTAGCCTTGTCTTCCGGTAGAAATAAAAGACCGCGTTTGCCTTGGAGTGATGGTATCAGCTTTCTTCGGCAGGTGAGTTGCCTAGTTTCTTTCCACGTGCTGCAATCGTTTGGTCGCAGCATTGCAGCGGGTGAACTCTTTGTTTATTTTTTTGTACAAATTTCTGCTCGAAGATCTCAAGGATACTTATCAGCCTAGCTAACCTACGGGGAGGGTGTGGGGTCGTCCCTATGTGAGGTGTTTTTCCCGATTTCCGGACTCCCCCCCTTCTGGTGAGACTTCGTGAGACTTCGTGAGACTTCGTGAGACTTCGTGAGACTTCGTGAGACTTCGTGAGACTTCGTGAGACTTCGTGAGACTTCGTGAGACTTCGTGAGACTTCGTGAGACTTCGTGAGACTTCGTGAGACTTCGTGAGACTTCGTGAGACTTCGTGAGACTTCGTGAGACTTCGTGAGACTTCGTGAGACTTCGTGAGACTTCGTGAGACTTCGTGAGACTTCGTGAGACTTCGTGAGATCTAGTTCGCCCCCTCCCCATTCCTCTGGTGAGATCTGGTCCGTCAGACCCCTCCCCCTAGAAATCGCTCGCCCTCGCAACTTTTTGAGATTTTTTTTTAGGTCTCACCCTAAGGTTACACCCCCACTTTTCGACGAAATAACCCCCTACTTTCGCGTTATTTGTAGACCGTTTTTTTTAGCTCTGCAGTTCAACAAGAATTTCGAATCCTCACGTGAAATTTCCGTTGATCCCCCCTCCCCCTTGGTGTGATTTCGCCGGACCCTTTCTATTTCACATCAAATAATTAATGGACGCCCCCTACAGAGAAGGAAGTTGGCCGTGGCCTTTCAAATGAACCATCCCGGCATCCGCCTGGAGGAACTACGGAATCCACGGAATACCGGCCAGGATGGCAGGACGGGATTTAACTCCCATTCTGGGGAATGTCGCGTAAGGGGACTCCTAACTAGAAACCACTAGAAACCACTTTAATATGATTAAGTGTAATCGGCAATATATTAGCTAAGAAAAGAAACGAATTGTCAATAGTGGCTTGAGTCGATTTAAATTGCTGATAACAAAGCATGAAATATAGTGTCATTACACCGAGCCTAGGCCTCTAATATTTTTTATTCATAATGCGTATTTGTTAATCAAATTATTTACAATACGCCAATATTGTTAATATCTTAATTTTTGATATCTGTCCTTATTTTCCTGTATATGACACTGGACACTTTACCTAAGATAGGCGCCACCGAATCATTGTTTCAAAAGTGGGTTATGAGCCAAAGAAGTTCGAGCACAATGGGTTACATTATTATAAGGAAAGGCTGTGCTTTTTTTCTGAAAAGGGAGTAACATGTAAAAAAAAAGGTTGGGAATCTTAGGGATACTTGGCCGTGTAGGATGTCCAGTCATACCTTAAGCTGGATGTCACTAACCATCGTCCAGAGTATCTCTACATGCTGACGTAATGCTCGCTCTTTGAACTGACTCGCGCCGTTAACCAAAACTGTCCTGGTTGGGTACACTGCTTGGGTTCATGTATTTCGGAAGGGACCGATTGCAGCGTGAGAGAATGAACCGGTTTTGTCCACAAAAGAGATAATATTTTACTGGTGAACTTCGCAACATCACCTAGCACGCAGGGGCGGATCCAGGGGGGGGGGCTAGGGGGCTCAAGTCCCCCCCCCAAACATATCCAGGTCCACCCCTGACATTGTAATTTTGAGACTTTTTTTTTTTAAGCTCTACTGATTTGAGGCCCGAGGAGGCTATAAATACCACCTTTTCCCGACTCAAGCCCCCCCCCCCCCAAACCAAAATCCACAGAACGCAAGCCCTCTGAACCAAAATTCACTCAAGCCAAGTTCCCCCCCCCCCCAAACAAATCCTGGATCCGCCCCTGCTAGCACGTCAGTACGGCTGCGTGTTTGTCAGAGTTCTGTTCGGTCGTGGTGCAGGTGCGGTGTTTGTCATCAGTCAGTTCATTCTCTGTGGCCAGGCGTACCAACCCTCCCCGCTAACGCGCAATTTCCACGGCGGATGACCCCGCATCAGTCACCCAGCCGGGCGGAGAGCCTCGGAAATTGAGCGTCCCTACAAACGCTGTGACAGACTGCCCTAATGGGCCGTGAGGGAGCAAAGGTTGGCAGAACTGGGAGGCCGGGAAATACCTCGCGAGAGCGGTACCAACTTTGAAAATTGTAATGTACGCTATTCGATACTCTGTTCTATTTTTTTCCTCAAAATACGATTTTATATTTCAATTGAGGTGATACAAAGTCTGCAGAGAAGATTTTCTGAATTAAAACGTGATTCCTGTGAAATCTATCGCGGCGATGCTAAATGGTTTGCGAGTACTATGCAATCTAAACTTCCTCACGAAAACAGGTGTATGACATAGGATATTCAGCTATAACTTAGTAATAGGCCCTGAAGTTTCTTTGAGAGTATCAGTGACACCGTAAGCTGGGTATGTCAGTGAGTGATGGTAGTGAACACTCATTCGATTTCTATTTGCCGTGAAAAACAGAAGCTGTGAGCCTTCCTATCTGGGAAGATCTTACCGACTGTGAATTCCTTCCTTCAATCCCACTTCATAATTTACTGTTCTCCCGAGTTGAAAATACCGACCGAATGGGATGCGATTTTAGCGATGTCGGAAACCAACGGGCCACCTAGGCCTATACAAGGTGCATTAAGGTTCTAATGTGTTAAATTTTGTTTTCCTAATTAAGTACTTACATTATAAAATTGAAACTACCCTCGCTTCTCGGTATGATCTTATTCTCAACTTGCAGGTAAAGTGCAGTATCACCTTATCACGAATCTATGACCGCGGTAAAATAACGTGTATTGTATATTTATATATTTTCTTGTTTTTGGTAGAGGGGCGACTAGAGGAGTGGGGGCGACTAGAGCCGCGTTCCCACGATCTCTTGTAACGGAGACGAGACGAGACGGGAAGGGACCTCATTAGACGAAGTGTAGGGACGAGCGCGGGCCGCAGGTTAGCCCTAGCTTACCTCGCCGCCCACCTCCCCACCACGTTGCCTAGTGTCGTTTGGCACAGAGCACTTTACAGCAGCAGAAGGGATGCGCCACCTATGCTGCAAACCGATGGCAACAGCGCGCCTCTACACACGCCTGTGATGTTTTTTTTTTTTTTTTTTTTTTTTTATTATTATTGGCCTTTGGTCTGCGACCATTTAGCCATCTTGCAACTACAAACAGTTTACATTAACTATATTACAATAACAATTTTACAATGGCAAATGGTAATAAGACCTTTATAATAACATTGCAATAAAAACATTGTAACAATAGTGCGATAACATTATAATAGCAACATTACAAAGGTAACTTTACAGGACATCATTGAGGTAACAAATTTCTTATACATTACATTTTATGGGCTTTAGATCTTTATGTTTGTGTCTTGCAAGAAGCGGATGATTGCATTGTAGACCTGTATATTTTTTGATTGTAGAATGGTAATTAGGTTCGCTGGGAAACTAACCGATAGCTGTTGTAATTGTTTGTATAGTCGCTTACGTTGAGCTTGGTATTGCGAACATGAAAGTATGATGTGGTTAAGATCTGAGGTCTCTTGATCAAAAGTGCATGTCGGGGAGTTAATTATTCGGAGGCGGCATAAATGTTGTGGATAGCACCCGTGTCCTAATCTCATTCTAATGATTGTTGTTATGTGTCTTCTTGCTATATTGAATTTTTTAAACCACGGTGTCCTTGGTATTGTTGGTTGAACTGCTGCATAATGTTTCCCTTTTAGTAGCTGTGTCTGGGCCCAGTCTTCATTCCACTTACTGTATGCCTTCCTGGTAACGAGTTGTATAAAATCGGTCCAAGGTAACTGAATGCCTAAGAAGTTCCCCTCATTAATACTCTGTTTCGCCAGCTGATCGACGGCTTCGTTGTACAGTATTCCTGTGTGACCTTTGATCCAAAGGAAATGGACTTGTATACTTGTTGAATATGCTTCTGAGACGAGTTTGATAATTTCATATAGGTACTGGTGCATCTTCGTATTGCGTACTGGGTTTTGTAATTTTTGGAGCACACTCTTGGCGTCAGTGAGTATTAGGATTCTAGCAAATTGTTTGTCTAACCCATACTTGATTGCTGCGCAGATTGCTAGGGTTTCTGCTGTGAATATTGACGTCTCTGCAGGTAATGCTGTTTGTCCGTAGTCATTGGTGGAAGGACAATAATAGCCGTATCCAACTCCTTCCATGGTTTTAGATCCATCAGTATATATGTGGGTGTAATTAGGCCAGGTTACTTTTAGGAAGTGTGAAAGTGCTGTATTAATGTTTTTATTCCGGATGATATATTCTGGCAAGTAATATATATGAAGTTTTATAAACATAAACTCGTATGGATTTAGGAAGCCTGGGATGATGCGGCTTTTTAGTATCAGTGGTCTGATCTTTTCATATTCCTTATGTCCTTCTGCTAATAGGGGCATTCTCCTCACTAAAGATGGACCATTATCTTTATTTCCGCTGTACACTTGTGACAGCTTCTTTTGTACTGGATGTTCCTTTAGAGCACTTGTACGGATAAGGTATTTGCTTGTAAGGAATTCTCGGCGAAGGTGGAGGGGCATTTCTTTTGCTTCTACCAGAAGTGCGTTTGTCGGGCTTGACATCATTGTTCCTAGACATAATCTTATAGCTCTGAATTGTACTCTATCCAGTTTTTCTAGAACATATTTTGGTGCATTCCCAAATAAAATACTTCCATAGTCTAGTACTGGGCGTATTAGGGAGCGATATAAGGTCAGTAAAGTTGTGGGATCTGCTCCCCACCACGTTCGAGTGATAGATCGCATTATGTTTAGTGCTTTCCCCACTTTCATTAGAATGTAATTTATGTGACGGCTCCATGTTAATTTGCTGTCCAAATAAAGACCGAGTATTTTGGCTGAAGCTTCAATGTGGAAGGTATACGGTCCCAGGCGAATGACTGGTTCCTCGGGAGCATACCGTTTCTTTGTGAATACCACCACTGACGATTTGGCTAGTGAGAGCTTAAGTCCGTGTTCGGATATCCAGTTGGATAACGCTGTTGCCGCCTCATTTAACCAACGAAACGTTAATTGCAGCGAAGGCGACATGGTGTAAATGCATATATCGTCGGCGTATTGCACTATTTTAATGTGAATGCCAAAGATTTTTTCAAGATAAGCGGTGTATATGGCGTATAACAGCGGGCTGAGAATAGATCCTTGAGGTATTCCTTTAGTTTGTTTCCTAGGCCCGAAAAGGGTATTATCTTGTTTTCGTATAAATATCGTGCGTTGACGGAGCATGTTGTAGATACTTTGACAGTATAATGTGGGAATTCCCAATTCCTGCAGCTTTTTGAGCAGTATTGTTGGGGTTACATTATCGTACGCACCTGATATATCTAGGAATATAGCTGTTAAATATCCTTTTCCTGTGAAAGCCTTTTCTATGTCTGTGGTTAGGAGGGTAAGGTTATCTAATGTGCAATATCCCTTACGGAAACCAAATTGAGTCTTAGGTAGCAGATTATTGTGTTCCAGCCACCATTCTAGTCGTTGTTTTACTATGCGTTCAAACGTTTTGGCGACACAGGATGTTAGAGTTATAGGACGATATGACGTAGCCTCATTGGGTTTTTCCCCGGCTTTAAAATGGTACAATAATATGCGTAGTCCAATCTTCGGGAATATTTCCTGACATCCCAATTGTGTTAAAGAGCTGGAGGAGCAGTTGTTTCGCATTACATGGCAAATTTGCAATCATACTATAGTGGATTCCGTCGTACCCTGGTGCTGTATTTGTTGATTTTTTGAGGGCAATTTCTAATTCGTTTGCTTTGAAGGGTAGCAGGAAGCATGGAGGAAGCGCTCCAGTGAAAGGCTCTTGTAGTGGCGCTGGAGGCGATGCTACCGAAGGTGGAGCAATAATATCTGCAAATTCTTCGGTCCAGCAATATAGGGAGTGTGTCGGAATTTGTTTCTTTTTAAATTTGTTTATGGTTGCCCATACTTTTGATAGTGGCGTTTCTTTTGAGATTTTGGAACAGTAATTTTTCCAACTTTCCTTTTTCTGGTGTTTTAATGTCCGTTTTACAGCAGCGTCGACCTTTTTGTAACCAATAAAATTTTCCCAGGTTGGAGACTGCTTATAATATTTCAACGCCAGTTTTCGCTTTGCTATCATCCTTCCACATTCAGGGTTCCACCATGGAACTATTATTCCTCTTGGGTGATTTACAGCTTTCTTTTGCGGGATGGCGAGATGGGCAGCTTTATTGATGCAATTAATGAAAGTGTTATATTTCTCTATTTCTGGGAGAGAGCTTGGAATATCATTAGTTTCCTTTTCCATGATTTCCTTGTATCTGCTCCAATCCGCTTTATTTAAGTTCCATTTGGAGCAAGGTTTGTATGGCGGAAGGTTAGTTGGGTTTATGGCCGATATCTCTATGGGAAAATGGTTGGAACCCAATGTGCATGAAAGAACTCGCCAGCTGAACTCCGAGGAAAGTGAAGATGAACAGAGGGTAAGGTCTATAGCAGACTTACGTTGTCCTGGCAGCGGGAGTACCGTTGCCGATCCGTCGTTTAGGATAAATAGCTCTTGTTCTTCTATTAGATCCAATAGAATCCTTCCTTTGGTATCTGTTATCTTCGCAGCCCCATACTGGTATTGTGCGCATTAAAATCGCCGCAGATTATTAGCGGGTGCTCCCGCTGTTGCATAAGGTTGTGCCATTCGTGCTCTGGAATGGTTGTTCCTTGGTGGGACAGTACAGTGAGACTATGGTAATTTCCTACCGGTTTATCTTCACATCTGGCTGCTATTGCTTGAAAGGCTTCTATATGGGTGTGATCTATGCTGATCGCTGTATGAGGTATTGAGTTCCCGATTAGGATCGCGACACCTCCCCAGCCATCTTCGCGGTTCATTGCGGTATAAGGTATATGATGGGAAGGAAATATTTCTGTCCATCTTCAGCCAAGTCTCTGATAAAGTTGCAACCGATATGTTTCGTGTACTCAGTGTTCTCACAAATGATTCTTGATTTGCAGTGAGGGAGCGTGAATTCCACTGTAATATAGTGTTCGCTATCTTCCTTAATTAAAGTTGGGTTTTAAAGTTAGGAAGATTAGGCTCTACTAATGTCTCAATAGATTTTCTAATTTCATCTAATTGTAAGTCCTCAGTTCCACTGTCTTTCATGTATCTCGCCACTGTTAATATTATATTGAAAAATTTCTTCTACTATGCCTGTTTTTCTCATTTACCATAAGGGTAGGGTTCACTAGGTTTTGTGCTTAGGAGTATAGGGGTTGTGGGCCAATTGGTGTTGCGACATTTGTGTTTGGATAATACCAATGTTGTCGATAGTCGTTTTGTCCTACTACGTTGCTGAGTTACGCTGCGTTTCTGCCTGTTCACCGTTATCCCACGGTTGTTGTTGTGTATCGCAGTGACCGCGATGTTCTGTGTTGGATGAGGTGGTTGCTCTCTGTTATTTGACAGTATTTCGGTCGGACCTTCCTGTATCTCTTCCTGGAATGCTTTTGCAGAATTGTGATTTAGAGAGTGGCTATGTTGTTGATCTACGTTTTCGTCTACTGGCGTATTCCTTTTATACAGTGGTGGAATTCCATTCTACTTTGTAGTAATGGTATATAGGGTGGCTGTCGGGGATGACTGGGGGAAACTTTCGATACACAGTTTGCATAAGACATTTTCTTTAGTTGGCCTTCGGCTTCTTTAAGGGACATGTTGTGAAATGTAGCCATTTCGTGTACCTTTCTTCTAAATAAATATTCTGGGCAGGTCCGATCTGTGGTCTCGTGTTGTCCCTTACAGTTAACACATACTATTTCATTGGATTCACACTGTTGCACGGAATGTGGACCTCCACATCTACCGCAGCGTTGCCCGCTTCTACACTGGGTACTTATGTGATTGAATCTTAAGCATTTATAACATTGTTTGACCGCTGGGACGTATGGGCTTACTTCACATCTCGTGCCGTATAGGTATACGTATTGCGGTATTTTTGACTATCAAATGTTAATATGCATGTCTGTAATTTCACAATTGATAATGAGTCGTTTCGTACAACGCGCTTTGTTATTCTTTTAACACTGGTTACTTTTACTGGGGATTCAATGTCTGCCATAATCTCTGCTTCGTTTAGAGTCATGTCTACTCCTCGGATAACACCCTGCTTTTTGACTAGAAATGTGGGGATGTATGCTTCTAGGTTTCTATTTTTAAATACTGCCGACTGAACTAACTTATTGGCTACTGAGTAGTCATCTACTTCGATTTTAATTCTATTCTTCCCTGACGGGGTAATGTTTACAACATGCCCCTTTGCTTCCGGAATGTTGGTATGCACCAGCTTTCCAATACTCATTGGGTGTAGCTTGCCTAAATTACGATCTTTACTTTCGACATACAGGTCATAAGGGCCCGGATCGGGAAGGCTTGAAATAATTTACTGATTTAGAAATAACTGGAGGCTTACTCGTGTCATGTGTTGATTCCGTCTGGCTGGTTGATGCTTGATGGGAGGCTGCATTGATCAGGGGAGGTGCTGTCATCTCCATATCTGCGACGGTCCGGTTGGCCTCTTCTTCTACTGCAAATCTTTTCTCTGCTGCTTCGGACGTGGATTCGCAAGCTCGCTTCCTGGGAGTTCTTGTAGCCTCATCCTCTTCCAATCTGCCATCCTCTGCGATGTCCATGACTACCGTTTCTTCCATCAGCTGATTTGTTTTAACTACAGTTGCTTCTGCTCTACCTGTCGTCTGGTGGGTGTTTATACCGGGAGTCGTCGTGGGGTCGAGCGGCGAAGTACTACACGGCCCCTCGCCCGTCTCCGGTATCTGATGTTGCTGCTGCTGCGTTTGTTGTTGATGTTGTTGTTGCTGCTGCTGTTGTTGCTGCTGTTGTTGTTGCAGATGCTGTATGTACTGCTGTTGTATGTGCTGTTGCTGGGGTTGCTGTTGTTGCTCCTTCGCTATGGTGGCTGGGGTATGTATTGGCTCCCCCATGCTGTTGGCTGCCTGAAACTGTGTTACTTCGTTGGTAGTAAGATTCACCGGTTGCGTTTGCAAGGTTACGTTACTGGAATATATTGTCTCTAAGGCTGTCTTAATTGTCTGCCCCGTGTCTAGCGGGACAGACATTTTCGGTTGCACCACTGATTTGTCTATTTGTTTTCTGTTAGGTTTCTCGTTAGATTCTAAAATATAACTGTTTCACTCCGGGATTCACACTCCTCGTAGACTCACTAAGTAAACAACTCGACTAGCAATCGCACTCGCGGGCCGCTGTTTGAGGAAGTTACTTCCTCGGCTGCTCGGGAGGAACTGCCTGTGATGTTTACCGACACACAGTGGGTAGCTGCGTCTCGTCTCCGCTAGCAGAGGAGGCCCTGTTCCCAAGGCGTGTTGTTAAATATATGTTCAAAGTTCGGGGTCCGGTCCCGGGTTGAAATCCCGGCGGGGACACAAATTTTTAAGAGTTGTTTGATCATATGAGCCAAGCCAGGACGTTACATCGTTCAAACTGCAAGTTAAACTGTAGGTCACCAATTGCGACACGGATGTATACATATCCAAAAGCACATCCAAGCCAAACGAAGACTTCACGTGTTCGTAGTTGGTCCAAACGTACATACATAAATATTCGCTGTTCATATTTTATAACTGAGTGTAGTTTACTGGATTTAGGTATCTGTTTTAATGAATTACATTTGTCACTTTTACGACGTTTTATATCGTGACAAATAAAGCGTGAGACTCGGTAGAAAACTGTACGAGTACCGTGAGCGTGCTTGAGGCAGATAAATTTTAAAAATACAATAGGCTCATCTGTGGAAAAAGACAGGCAGCTTATTGTAACTTCTGTCACCACATACATTATCTTTTAAAAAATATGTCGTTACATATTACTAGTAATGAGATTTTAAGTTGTTGTGTAGCCCAAGCGCTGGTTATTGTGTAATGATTGAAGTACTAATAAAACTCCATCTTAGTGTTTTTTTAATTGCTGTAAACTATAATCCACTTCCGACCCGACTATCCACTCGGACCATAAACCGAAGCAAGAATTTCGTTACTCACAAGTGTATGAAGTTAATCGAAATTGAGCAAAATGCGTACCTATACTAATATTATAAATACGAAAGTAACTGTATCTCTTTCTTTCTCTCTATTACGTTTTCGCTGGTAAGTGTCTTAACCGATCTTCATGAAAATTTGACAAGGAAATCCTATTTGACTTCGGAAAGAACATAGGGTGGTTTTGTATATATAAATATTTTGTCATGGAATTTTGAAAACTGAGTGGTGATAGACATATAGGATGTATAAGCGTCTGTAATGCCACGCCAGTGTGTAGGTGGCTCGGTGGTTAGCGCTGGTCCCGGGTTGAAATCGCGGTAGGATCAGGAATTTTTAATAGTTGTTTTTGATCGTATGAAGCACATCTATAAGTTCCGTTGTTCCCATTACACCTTAAAGTTTAGGTCCCTCCAATTCAGGGATGGAATGCTTGGCAAATCGTAGGCGGCCGAACAATACCGCACGCAAATACTTTTTTATGCTATATTGGTTGCTCAAACTTTTTTGTCTCGCAGTCAGTTTGTTAGTGATCGACACTATTATAAATGCGAAAGTAACTCTGTTACGATTTGGCGACTAAATGGGTATGCCGTTATTGATAAAATTTGACAGGGAAATACTTTGTATCTTTAGGAAGGACACAGGATACTTTTTTCGGTTTGAACAACAGTTTTTGCATTGAAATTTCGATAATTTCTGCAAGTCTATAATATTACATCTGTCGCACAGGGTGCGTTTCTCTGGAAATCTGTTAGTGTATGATCTGTTAATTAATTACGTTTGCAGACAAAACTTATTATTTAGTATAGATGTTGATTTTCGCTGCACCATACTATTACGTGTCTGCCTAAGTATCTGGAATCAGTATATATGATATGCCTCGCAGCAGTAAACCAGACCTAGCTCTAGCAGATCACGAACAGCTTAAGTTATTAGAACACAAGAATCTGACGCTCATGCTGAAGAAAGAAAAGAAGACTAGCCGAAATTGAAGTTGCCCTGTCACCCTTCCTCCGAACCCTTAACTCCCTGTACATTAGTTTCTTTTATTTTTAACATGTTGCAAATTAATTCTCTTCAGGAGAGAGGTTCGTTGGTAGAATGATATGGTGAAGGCTTCCCTGCCATATTATGCCGACTCGGTGTTTGGGACAAACCTTATGTCACTTACAGCTTTCTATAAGAGATTCTAGCAATGAAATTCTAAGTCCTCGCGGACGAAGCCGCTTGTAACAGATGTGTATATTACATACATCCAACAGTCGTAGCGTAACGTGTGTTATTTGGGGCGGGTCAGTTTACTTTGCCGATACGAGTAATTAAAGTCGCGCTATTTGCCTGCGCGTGTTATTGTCTGCAGTTGCAGCAAGTTGGCCCCCCTGCTGTTGTGACAGCTGCCAGCCCTGTTTTGTGTCCAGCCAAACGCCCACGCTCTACCCATAATGCACCTCGTTTAATCCTGCCAACGACTGGATTAATCTTTCTCCTCCTCCCCTTTCCACCAACTACCAAACGCATTGAAATTATTTCCTTTCCCACAGGGTCATCTGTTCTATCCTACTATATAAATACTGTATGTGATTAGGTTGTTTTTCAATCCGGCCCCACACAAAAACTAACCAGGTTCTGGCGTGTTTTTTAATTTGAAACCTTAGGTTCTGACGCATCTCTCTCCTAACGCTCTGTCAATCCTATAAAAACTACTGAACACAATTGGACGGGGTTTCCAGTTCTGCAAACTACATAAAAAAATAAGTGTTTTTTTTACTCCCCTTTCCTTGTCATACCAACTTTGTGGAATCATCTCTACTCCCACCCCCCTTCGCTATATCACGCTTTTTGCACGTTTGGATAATTTGCATCTTGCCGCACCCCCAATTAACACGTGACATAATTTTATGAATGATCTATTACGGTTGAGCTTAAATTGACATTTATACTATCTCTCTACTTTGATTGGCAATGCAGCAGAAAATTAAAATTAGATCGAAACATTAACAAATGCCATCTATCTGATCTTACTGTAAGTATAAGGTATTCATTTATTAGGAATGATTACTGTCAATGCAATTGAATTATTTCGTTCGTTTTTCCGAACGATTCGTCAACGGTTTTGGTCATTTAATGAGTGTATATGTAAATTTAGATCATATATGGGCAACCCCCGGCCCCCGGACCGGATCCGGCCCTCCAACAACTTCAGTCCGGCCCGCGAGAGATACAGAAATTTCAAAACGCTTCAAACTCAAGTCTCCCATTAATTTTCATTTGATATTTTTATCATTTTTTTTAATTTCCTTTTTGTATGTTTATCATATTGTAATTCTAGAAAATAAAATAGTGTGAATTTTTATCGTCTTTTTATTCACTACTATCTACTTCTTTCTTACCTACGGCCCGCGACCTGATTTAAGTCCCGAAATTACGCCCTCAGCTAAGCAAAGGTTGCCCATACCTGATTTAGATTGTATAAGAGTCTTATACAATCTAAACACAAACAAAAGTATACCGGCTGTAAGAACTATACAGAGCAGTGTAGTGAAAGTTTAGGATATAAATAAAGCAACATAGCAGAACGTGACCTGCTTTACAATAACCACGCTGAAATAACTGATGCTCAAGTAAAGTGTATAAATAAACCATAAACCAATGTAAATGACCAATGTAATATCATAATTTAAACCATAGTTTTCTGTGATGAACGTCTTTCCAGCGTCTAAGCATAGGCATTTACCACGGCGGATATTTACCTCTCCATGGGAACGTCTGGTAATATGAACTGGAGTGTTTTCCCGCTGCCTCTGCATTATGAAAGTGTTGCTAAGTGTGGATTACTGTTTTCCGTAGAGTGTCGTGGATAAGAGATAAAAGAAGGGAAACGGTGGAACCAGGTGCCGCCCCATTTTGGCCTACTCTTCCGGAAGACACCTCGGCCGCTAGGCTTTACGCCCCTTCCTACAGATGAATCGTGGTGCCGTATGCCCTCGGTCAATATGCACCGTGGATGTTTTGAATTTAATGCAGGACTATTGGGCACAGTCTAGTGATTAGAAATGTACCCCTCCGCCTCTCATACCTTACCGGTAAAGTCGTGATGATGATAATTCCCTCCACTACCGTGACTCCAATAAGATAACCCCGTGTCAGCGGCAGACACCCTCCTAGTGCAGCAGCCAAGTGATTCATCGTGGCGAGCAACAAACGAGGGTGGTCTGAAAAGTTTCAAACCTAACAAAGATTCAAGACATTTTCTCTGAATTTTTTTTTATTTTTTATTTTTCTCCTTGTAACTCTACACACTTCTCCCAGCGATGCTCCCGTCTCTGTAACCCAGGGGTGGCCAACCCAAATGATCTTGAGGGTCACTTTGGAAATGCGTCATAACTCCGCGGGCAGCATATAAAATTATATATTGTATATTATAAGAGAGATAAGTCTTTCCCGGCGTATCTTTGATACAAATTCTTCGCGGGTTTGCCGCCGGATTACATTTTCTGTTGGCGAGCTTTCGTCGACTTGCACTGCCGCCATCATCAGGTCCGTTGTTCCTTTAGATACAATGGACCTGATGATGGAGGCAGTGCAAGTCGACGAAAGCTCGTCAACAGAAAATGTAATCCGGCGGCAAACCCGCGAAGAATTTATATTGTATATTATATTAGATGTTCCGAGATACACGCGCGTTATGAGTTCGCAGAATATAACATAATTATTCCCCGAACTGATGACTGCAAACTCATAAATAAAACAGGCAATATCTGTCATATATTAGCAAAAATATTATTTAAAAATCAAAGTAATTTTTTCTCATAATTTCGACAGTTAATTTTGAAATATTCGGATGCACAAATAATGTATTTCTTTAAAAATACATTGGTTTTCACTTCATTGGCAATTATAAACTAAATATAATTTGAAAAAGTGTGATGAATCACTCGGGGCGAAAGAATCTTCAAGGCGGCCGCGGGTTGGCCAACCATGCTCTAAACGGAGTACGATGCTTATTTCTATTAATTTTCAGGATTGAAAAAAGCTGCTAACATTTATACGTGCTTCCGCATGTGCAAATTATTTTTCAAGCGAAAACTCTCAGCTTTGGACATTTTTCTTCGTAAATGTATGTTCTGTACCTGAAATTTCTTAATCTCTCGCGGGCCGGATTGAAGCTGGTGGAGAGCCGGATTGAAGCTGGTGGAGAGCCGGATTGAAGATGGTGGAGAGCCGGATCCGGGCCGGGGGTTGCCAATATATGCTGTAACCCATCCAAATAGTACTCGGCGTTTTTCTCTGCTAAATAATTGTTCACGAAGGTGATTGCCACGGCAACTGGTAAGGTGTGAAACGGTGCGTTGTGTTGGTGAAAAAGGATTTTCTTTTTCTGCAAATGTGGCCGTTTTTCCGCAAGTTCTGCCTTCAGCTTGTCAAGTAATGGTGCGTAGTATGCTCCTGTAATGGTTTTTCCTTTTTGAAGGTAATCGATTATAATAACTCCATGACTATTCCAAAAAACAGCCGCTAGCACTTTTCCAGCCGAAAAAACACTTTTTGGTTTTTTTTTGAGCCGGTTCCCCCTTTGCAGTCCACTGTTCGGCCTGTATTTTTGTTTCGGGCGTATAATGGTGTGTCCAAGTTTCATTTACAGTAATTAATCGGCGCCAAAACTCGGATTTATTGCACCTAAACTGCGCCAACAGAGCGTTGGAAATGTTCATTCGAACACGTTTTTGGTCTAATGTGAGCAAACGTGGCACCCAACTCGCGGACAGCTTTCTCATACCTAAATGTTGATTTAATATTTAACAAACACGTTCTTTTGAAATGTTCATAACCTCTGCTATCTCTCTCACTTTAATTCGGCGGTCGTCTAGCACCAATTGGTACTTTGGCGATGTTTTCGTAGGTAGTTGCAGTTTTTTGACGTCCCGAACGTTCATCGTCTCCCAAGCTCTTACGGCCACGTTTAAATTCAGCTGCTCAAAATTTCACTGTTGTAAGTGATGGTGCAGAGTCCCCATAGACAGAATCCAACTCTTCTTTGATTTGCGTAGGCATATTGCCTTTCAAAAACAAATATTTAATGACAGTTCGATACTCGATTTTGTCCATTTTCACAAAAGACTCACATCAACTCACTCAAACGACTGTTACATAACAACTGCGCGTCCAAAATGAGTGAAACTTTGGTGAGTAACTGTCGACAGATAAACAACGAAATTCACTAGCTTTTATTTACGAGTGCTGCCATCTTCACGTTGAGGTCGGAAACTTTTCAGCCCACTCTCGTAGGTTTCTATGTGCTGAAAAGTAATGGCATAACCGGATAATGAAATGTACACACGGGAAAACCGCTGAAGATGCTTCTGTGAAAGAAGTGACACTCCTTCGGAAAAAACAAACGAAAAAAATTCAGTTGCGTTGGCAGTAATAATTTATCGTACATTTATAACTATCTGCAGTTGAGGGGAAACGCTTTACAGCTTCAAAATATCGGGTCTTTAAATCCTATAGATTGCAGTATTGTAACACAACAGTCGAGTTAATTCAATGTCATATGGAGAAACTACTCAAGAACATCTCACATGCACATTATTAAACTGTTTTTATAATGCATTAAATATACACGATGCACAATATTTCGCGTCTGTTCGGTTGTTCACCCCCTGTGTTGTATAACATCTCTGATCGTTATGTGACGTCACCATAACTAGTTTTGGAGTCACTAGTGCACGTAAAGAAGATTCACCTGGAAAATAGTTTTCATTGTAACCTCGTTGTAAGTTTGACAACGTCTTAAAAATGAAATGGTTGTAAGGTTATTACAGGAGTTTGCTCCCGTGATTGTTAAAAGTTGCTGCTTCCAATGAGATCATAGCGCCTACGATATCACTCCACCCACATTTTCACCGAGCTCACCTGTTGCGTTACGTAAGTGAATACCAGCGCGACGGTGGTTGCCCGTTCCGTCAGCAGATACTTCCTTCCGGCGGCATTGTATTCGGACCAGGGACCTGCAGCATCAAATATTCATTCCGCGGACAGAGCGACAGTAAAAAAGGCCACAGCCACTTCAGGAGAATAGCAAGGTCGTGGCTCAAGTTTTTTACGAAAACTCTTCACAGCGGTGTTGAATTCACTACTACAAAACACGTACAAAGCAAATAACAAAACGTAACCAAAATTCACTTGGAATATTAATTCTATAGTGATTTTCTTGTCTTATAAATATTGCTGAAAGTTTTCTGATATTTTTTTTTTCCTCCCAACTCTAACTGCCAAACACTAAAAAAAGAAAAAAATGGATATTTAAATAAAGGTTTCAGGAACTGTTTTTCACTCAACAGAGACATTTAATGTTTTCTGTAAGACGTAGATGTGACCAAAATAACCATAAAACACCTGATATGAGCAGTTACGAAGATTGCAGGTTTGTACAAAATAAATGCACATGACAAACTAGTCTTCTTGTACGGAAATGCCTATCAACTGATGAAATGTTTTGCTGGATCATTTTAACTCAGTTTCTTGTTTACACTCGTGTCATTTAGCTCGGCTATCGAAATGTCTTCCGATCAGTTAGTTGTCACTCTGTCAACGCGAGATTAAACTGTTCCATACTTCGTGTCAACAGATTTTAAAGTATCATACTTTATTTTTGATCGGTATGCTTTAGGCTAGCCATAAATAATACGAAAATACTTTGAGTAGCCCATACAATGGGAATGAACGCTTAATTTCTAAAAGACTTAAAACTAAACGGAGCGCTCATTCACTAATAGATTATTTCGGAGATGGAAGGAAGTCGATTATACACGACGCAACACTTAATATTAAATGATCTCCATAAAAGGTAGGGGAGGGGGGGGGGTAGAAATAGTCGAAAATTATAGGCCAATCAGTTTGACATCAGTGGTAGGTAAATTAATGCAGAGATTGATATGCTACCACATCAGAAATGTATGTGAGGAGCGTAAGTGGTTTTCAAGTAGGCTACATGGATTATACAAGGATATTAATTCGAATCTCAGTTGGTGGGATAAGTGCAAAACATTTCGGATGAAATGGATAAGGGAGGCCAAATTGATAGTGTAGCACTAGATCTGTCAAACGCTTTTGACAGAGTGAGCCATAAAATGGTAGTAAATAAGATAAAAACTTCTGGAGTGGATGAAAAACTGATTTGCTGGGTAGAAGAATTTTTAGAAGGTAGAAAACAAAAAGTTAGGGTTAAATGCAGTATCAAAAGAAGTGGAAGTAAAAATGGGAGTGACACAGGTTATCGTATTGGAACCATTGCTATTCATTATTCTAATGAACGATTGTGTTGATTGTTTACTATCTGAAATTAGATTGTTTGGAGATGGCATAATGCTGTATAAAAAAATCAAAACGATAGAGGACTGTAAACAGTTGCAGGGTGATCTGGACAGGATATCTAATTGGGTTGGTAAACATGGGATAAAGATAAATTCAAAGAAGAATCAGCTTATTAGATACACAAATAAAAAAAACTGATGGTTGATTATAAATATAAGGCGGGGAAATAATTGTTTGCTGAGGACTTGCAATGTAAATATCTTAGTATTACCTTTGATAACAAGCTTAACTGGGCAGGACACATTGGACAGGTGGTAGGAAAAGGTTTAAAAATCTTGCACGAGAGGAGTAAAGGAATTGGGTTAAAAACTTTGGTCAGACTATTGCTTGAATATGGTGGTTTAGTATGGGACCCACATTTTGAGTATCAAATACAGGAGTTCGAGAGGGTGCAGAAAAGGGCTGCTAGATTTGTTTCTGGAAATTACCGCAGAACGCAATCAGTAACAGACATAATAAAGAATCTGGAATGGGATTCATTGCAAGACAGGAGGAGGGTGAAGAGGATCATCGGGGTGTACAAGGCGTATATTGGTGATGAGGCATCGAAAGAATTAAAAGTAATTCATGGCGGAAACAGAGAAAGAGTGCGTTCTTAAATTAAAAATTATTTTAGATATTAGTGTGAACTTACAAAGTAGCAGTTATTTTTACAAAGGAAACTAAAAATTAATAAAAATATGTATGTAAGGCAATAAAATCAAAATTTAGAAAATACTTTTATTCTTTCATATACTGTTTATATTTCTCTTCCGATTCGATGAATGGGGTTATTTTTCCGAAAATTAGTTGGCAAACATATACATACTGGTTTCGCGCAGTTTTTCCGTTTTATTAGGTGAAGATGAGATTCAGAAAAATCCTCATCGCTTCTATCTTTTAAGCATAAATCTGTATCCCTTTACAGTTGCAGCAGAACATTCGCTGTAGCCTGTCTAAACTAAATTAGCTGCAGTGCTTATCACTCCGATCTGTTAGCCACGCTGTGTGTACTTTGGTTGGCCACGCCTCTTCCTGCTCCCCCCCCCCCTCCCCCCCCCCCCCCTGGTGCTAATGACCCTGGTGGGGCACTCGATGAAGTTCTTCTTTTAGGTGCTGTCGATAGGCCACCTGATGTAATACTCTGTGCGTGCGATTTCGTAATGTAGTTAATTCTAATACAGCCATTTTTTTCTTTCTTGGCTAGTTGTTTGTGTTACGTAATTGATACTTTTGTATCATAATTTTTTTCCTCTGATTCGACTATCGAGGACCACACTGGCCACTGTTTTACTTATGGCTTTACGCCTCGTCGACGTCGAGGTAATTAGAGGCGGGAAACGATTAAGGACGAGGAACGGGAAGGAATTCACCCATGGACCTTTTGAAGGAAGCATCCCAACCTTCGCTTGGAGTGATTAGGGGAAGCCATGGAAAACCCAAATCTGGATGCCCGGACGGGGATTCGAATCGCCGTCCTCCCGAATACGAGGCCAGAACGTTAACCGCTCACCCACCACGCTCGATACGGAGTGTTAATGAGACAGTGGTACCAAGATCATATTTCTTTTTATTGGAATGTATTTAATAAGTTGTTGATTTTGTTCAGGAAGTCTCTGAAAAAACATTGAGATAATTTTGTAGTCATTTTCAGAGTTTTTTTTTCACCGACTGTGGTGGTGTAACTGCTAGCGTTCTGGCCTCGCATTCGGGAGGATGGCGGTTCGAATCCCCGTCCGGGCATCCAGATTTGGGTTTTCCATGGTTTCCCCAGATAACTCCAGGTGAATGCCGGGATGCTTCCTTCAAAAGGCCATGGCCGAATTCCTTCCCATTCCTTGCCCCCCCATACTCTCCCGTCTCTAAAAGACCTAGTTGTTATAGTAGACATTAAGCAGTTAAAAAAAAAAGTTTTATACAATTTCGTTAGTATTTGTAATTATCAGGTTGTTTAACGTATTAATAGTCTGGAAGTTACTACACATTGCCAAGTCGTGACTGCTTTGTCTGTGAATTCTGCCGCCTGCCGCCTTTGCCTGGGTTATAAAATATGTACGTTTTATAGTCATGTAGTTATTAGAACTCGCTAAATTTGTAACTACCTGTTTTAATCGAGACATTCATTAATTACTCTGTGCTTTGTAGAGACGATGGAGGAAAAAGTTTCGATAAACACGGATCAACAAGTTTAATAATCGCAAAGTTGCTGAAATTTGACTCATTTCGTAATTAAGTGAATCTGGCTGAGTTAATTATAGCGGCACCAAGAATCGAGAAGCTCTGATGGAAGCTGTAAACCGTCTGGCGATCGATGCGTCAATAGAACTACAGGTAAAACAAAGAGCCTGGAGAAAAGAGATGACAGTATTGCTCTCGTACTAAACCTTTCCTTCTCATCCACCGTCCCCGTGGCGTATAAATACTTCTTTTGGCCATGGAAACTAAATGTTTGCCTATAGTCTATATTTGTGAGGCGTTAAAATACATATACGTGAGCATGTAATCACTGGTCTGGGTAATTACAACACATGACCAACGAATTATTATTTAATACTTCAATATTCGCCTAAACGAGTCGCAACTAGCAAGACCTCCTAACATGTTCGCGAAAGCATTGCGTCCCTGTGCAAAACAACTACTGATTTAATGAAACTTAAACACATTAGATACAGGTAGTTAATACCGGCAAATAATAATTCCAGAAACCTGTTAACCCCTTGCCGTACTTTGACGAGTCAGACTCCTGGAAACAAAGGCGGGACAAAAGTGAACATCACGAGTGAGACTTGTGGAGCTAAGTGCGGACCAAACGTAAACCACAATACTTTCAGAAGTACCATAGCATGCCGGAATACTAATTTTTAGAGTTGTTAGTATTTTCCTATTAGATATTCGTGCAAGGGAGCATTTATTCCTGTAATTAACTTTTTTTGTTGCAATATTTACTTTTAGGCGTCGCGTTGTTACATTCCTTATGAAGACGTCATGCCTGAAGACGCCCAGGAAGATTGTAATTTATATTAAAGCAATGTTCGTGTATAAATTAGTTTTGAAACTGTTATTTCTTGTCTATTATTCAGGATTATATTTTGAAGTATTGATTGAGATATTGTATAAAAATATTTATATAAAAAAGGAATGAAGATTTAAGTGTTGGCGTCCAGAAGAACAGTATCGCGTGGAACAAGTAAGCGTATTGCTATATGACAGGTATCCGCACGTCGGCTTCTATTGCGAGTGTCTCGCACATCACGCTGCCCGTTTAGCGCGCGTCCACAACCGCTTTGTCATGGATTTCGTCCAGCTAAATGGTACGACAAGGGGTTAAGGGTCTCATGCCTGTACCAGATTCCATAGGGCATGGTGTAAGGTAGTAAAACTGTTTACCCTTCTGTTATTTCATTTTATTTTTTTTCCTGTAAATGTTTAACGTCGATTGTTTTGTCATGGGTGGATAAATCTAAGTTGTAAGAGAGGAGTTTGTAATAAAGGTGTATTTCAAGTCGTAGACATTAGTCATTTGACTGGTTAGTCGGAGAATATAAACAAGTAGCATGGCCGAAGAAACTTGATACAATCAACGTCGGTCGTCACTATACAGCAAATTATTGAATGGCTTTAAGAAACCTCATCCATAAATGTAATTTTGTGGATTGAATAGAATGGGCAGTATTTGGTTGAATAAAAGCGTTCAGTTTTAACCCTAGAAAGATAATCGTATCACATTATATGATAACCATACGCTTCAGAGGCGCACGTTTTTCAAATTCGTATGTTTTTTCTAAATGCTAATATTTATTCAAAATAATTGTATTTATTTCCAGAGATAAAGAAAAGTTCTAAAAATAATGCGATTCTAATATGAGTTTCTTTATCATAAATCATTAAACCTTTACAGAAAATTAACAAAAATCGAGTATCTTTTGTTTATAGGACCAATATTCACAGATTACCAGTTTTTTCCTAAAAATAAGTAAAATAAGTAAAATATAGTAAATAAGGTAAAAACCATTGGAGTGGATAAGAAAGTCATTTGTTGGGTAGAAGAATTTTTAAAAGGTAGAAAACAGAAAGTTAGGGTAGGAAATGTAGTATCAAAAGAAGTTGAAGTAAAAATGGGTGTGCCACAGGGTAGCGTATTGGGACCATTGCTATTCATTATTCTAATGAATAATTGTGTTGATTGTTTACTATCTGAAATGAGATTGTTTGCAGATGACATAATGCTGTATAAAAGAATCAAAACGATAGAGGATTGTAAACAGTTGCAGGGTGATCTGGACAGGATATCTAATTGGGTTGGTAAACATGGAATGAAGATAAATGCAAAAGAAGAGTCAGCTTATTAGATACACAAATAAAAAACAAAAGGTTAATTATGAATATAAGGTGGGGAAAGAACTGCTTGCTGAAGACTTGAAATTCAAATATCTTGGAATTACTTTTGATAACAAAGTTAACTGGGCAGGACACATAGGACAGGTGGTAGGAAAAGGTTTCAAAGTTCTGCACTTGTTGGAGAGAGTGATGAGGGGATGTACGAGAGAAGTCAAGGAATCGGGTTACAAAGCTTTGGTCAGACCATTGCTCGAACATGGTAGTGTAGTATGGGACCCTCATTTTACGTATCAAATACAGGAGTTGGAGAGGGTGCAAAGAAGGGCTGCTAGATTTGTTTCTGGAAATTATCGCAGAATGCAATCAGTGACGGATATGATATAGGAGCTGGAATGGGATTCATTGCAAGACAGGAGGAGGATGAGGAGGGTCATGGGAGTGTACAGGGCATATACTGGTGATGAGGCATGGAAAGATATTGCAATAGGTATGAAAAGTAGTGCATGGAAGGGAAAAGATGACCATGACCACAAGCTGGCACTCGATTTCAGGCACAAGGGTGTGGGAAGATTCTCTTTTTTAGGTAAGGGTGTCAGGGATTGGAATGAGTTACCAAGAGAAATGATGTATAATTTACCGAAAACTTTGAAGGAATTTAAAGATAAAATTTGTAGAGGGCAAATGTAGGTGGGTGCAGGATAGGGGGAAGATGGGTGTGTAGGGAAATTGCCACCGGAGCATGTGCTCCATTGAAATTAAATTAAACTAGTTGATTATAATGTAATTGAAAAGAGAAAGGGGTGTCTGCAACGTAACTTACTTTCCCAGTGTTAAATTGTGTGATGTGCGTTATTTCTGATAAATATTGGAGTGCAGAAAGAAGTGTCTCTAAACGAACAGTGGTGGTATGAAAATTTCGCCCCATAGACAATAATTGTAGATATAGGCCCTACTATAACTTGTTCTGTGCTGCTATAAGTATAAAGTAGACATTATTTCTAAAGAAATGGTCTGCCAAATTTTGTAAAATTCGACAACTGCATTAAAACACAGCCGTCTCTGATGGAGGTAAACTTTTTTTTCAAATATTGTAATAAGTAATCTGTTTGTCACTGTGTGCATCAAATGTCAATGGAGAAAGTGAGTTGTGAAGCATTCAGCTAGTGCGCCTGCGAAGCAGCTGCTAGACGGTCTGCTACGCACCGCAGATGGATCCGGTTGCCAGTCCAAACACGCGCAGGCGTTCTGCAGTCCCAGCAGGTGGAGCTGAAATACTGAAATACGAGGAAAAGATTGGAGCATAGCCGACATAGAATAGGGAAACACGGCGGAGAGGAACCGTCATCAGGACTTTGTGCAAGTCCTAAGTCATGCCACTGATACTAGATTGGTATCCAAAACGAATTTAAAGAAACATGATTGTGGTATAAAGTGAGAGAGAGAGATAGATACTCGTATGTTCACTTTGATCACATGTGAGAATAATCTCGGGGATGTGGAACAGTACATACACTTATTGATAATGTCAATTATATTACTATATAATAGATATTATTATTATACATTGATAACAAGTTAGCTACAACCCATTAGTATAATCAATATCTCCTGTAATCTACAAATACAATCCTGAGTTAATTACTACTTATTATGTGGAACAGTGTATTCACTTGTTACCAGCATCTAATAACCAGTTATTTTCTTACCAACCAGTTACCATTCCAAGTTTCACTGTAATCTACAACTACATATTATATCATGTTAGTTACTATTTATGTGGAACAGTACACACACTTAATAACAATATCAATTATATTACCAACAACTCATAAGCAGTCAATTACTTAAAAACCTGCTAGCATGATAATTTTTCACAGCAATTTTTGAGTGCATGCTATCCCATGTTAGTAACTATATATGAGTGAATTTTGTAAACAGTGTAATTTCTTAATTTGTCAAAAGTTTCAATAGTAAGAAAAACCATACATCATTTTAGTAATTTTGGACAACGTTGTCACCTTCTCCTTCCATACACCATATATACTATTTTATCAGTCATTCTTAGTTACCAAATTCCAAGAGGAAAATTCTTTCACAGAGTAAAATGGATTCTGAAGCAGAAACTCTTTCAGTTTGGACTTAAAGTAGTTGGGTTTTCGTAGATAACATTTAATTTCTGTTGATAAGACATTGAATAAGGAAGCTCCAGTAAATTTTACCCCATTCTATGAATATCCTACAGTTTCTCAAAACTTAATTCACAACCAGAAGATTGGACGGATTTTCTAGAAGGGTGTGTCATGGTTAGGACTTTTCTCTGGTACCTACAGTTTAAAATGAATTATGGATCGTGTTAACACTGATATTCTGAGTTTGTCTGTAGAGAAATTATTGAACTGCGTAAAAAAAAAAAAGCGAATCTTAAAAATCGTTGAGTTTTTATCTTCCATCAGAAATATGTGTATCCGGTATTCTGCGGAGAATAGGTATCGGAATTTCTTACGAATTATAAAACAAAAAGCAGAAGTATAATACCACAAAAACAATGCGAATAGCAGAGCGAGCCTTCTCAACAGAGTTCTTTGAGCGTCATGTACAGATACTCCAAGCTTCACAAAAAAGCCGTCTAAACATTATGTATTGAACCAGTATCTGTGGATGGGAACATTTGATATGATACTGAGAAGAAGGTAATGTGGAATTTTCTAAACATGTCTATACGGCGAACTAAATGTAGCACATAAATTTAAAAATTAACCCTTGCTAGAAGTGCAGGGACAAAGAACGAATGTGCAGAGAAATGTTTCAGAAAGACGTGGTGGAGAGTCGGAGCAATAGAGAAGCAAAAGAATTTGGGTGGAAACAATTTGTGAAGCATGTAACTGGGGTCGTAATGAGTCTGAAATTCGCAGAAACATGAGGGATGAGAATGTTCCTGTAATGAGATGCCGTGTCCATGCTGGAATGGAACATTATTTTTATACTCGTCTGATGGTTAGAAGTAGAGTTGTGAAGTAACACCGAACAGCTCAGAGCGGTTTATAAAAAAAAAAATATGCGGGGAATAATTAATATTATTTGACGGCAGAAGTCTATGTTCATATTCCATTTCTGTCAAGGAATCGTGATGTTAGCCTACAATCATTACTTTTTCTTTATATCCCTGTTGCAGAAGTCTACAAATCAAGCATTGATAATCAACCTGTGGCCGCATGCAATTATAAACCAGATTTATCGAAGATTATTAAAAAAATTGTAACGTCAAAAATTCCATTATTGTTAAAATTAATGCTTATTTTTAAATGCAGAGTTTTATTGTACTGTAGGTTATTGTGGCCCATTATGATATAGCTGTAGTGCTTATGTGGCCCAGGAAGGCAAGACATCGAGAGAAAGGGTTTTCGAATGTCGTGGATGGTCAACCTAACCCAGTAATCCTGCCGGGTACAGGTCATCTGCAGTTTAACGTAGAATCCGAACCACGGAAGCGTTCTGACGTACTTCACATTACCCAGCAAGCTGTGCCAGAGGTGAAGGTGGGTTAAGGGCTTATGAAAATCACCACCTAGACAGAGAGTCGAACCGGGGAGCTGTCGATCTCCAGACAGACGTGTTAACCACTGAACTAGTACACCGCTCAGAAGTCGACAAATGTTTCGTTAATCGATTAAATCGTTCTAGTGATGGTCGACTGTTGTAAATTACCAGTGGAAGGCCCAAATGTATCATTGTCACCTTGTACAATCTCTCCATTCTATGGTGCGGATAAAGAGTTCGGCTAGAATAACAAACCAATTTCCCATAGCTTACAAAATTCTGTTTTTGGTCACTCAGTTAACAAACGCTAAAAGTAAAAGAATGTGGGCTTTCTTGGTGAGTCAGTTGCGTAAAATCTTCTCGAGATTTCCACCGGGATAGCACGTCAATAAAAGTACAAGGCGACGTTTCGGAGCCTTCGCCGGAAGATGGAGCCAGAGGCCGGCTCCAAAACGTCGCTTTGTATTTCTACTGACGCGCTATACCGATGGAAAGCTCGAGAGGATTTTACGCAAACGCTAAAAGTCTTCGCCATTACAATTAATGACGTCAGCCACGCTCACCGAACAGTATCTTCTACGCTGAACCCTTAAGGCTCGTTCGCACTGGGCGAGTAATTTAGTCGAGTGGCGAGTGATTTAGTAACTAAACGTGTGTGAACAATGAAATTTAGTCGAGTAGTTTAGTCGAGTGGTTTAGTCGAGTCGATCCGTTTTGTTCTATTAAACCGGGCGAGTAGCACCCCCCACCACGCGCCACTTCCCCCACCACGCGCCACTGCCCACTTGCTCAGCAGCTAATCAAGTCTCAACCAATAGTTTTAGTAGAGTTCATTAGCAGCCGCAAAAATGTCGTTTCGCTGGAACCAAGAAACAATTTTAAAATTTGTTTCTAAATATGTAGGACATGACTGCTTGTAGAATATTAAGTCCCAAACTAGAAAAACAAATAAAGGAAGCAATCTGCACACATAGATTTGGAAAATACAATAAACATACCGGGATTTGGTGAGAAGTAAATTAAAAACATCTGCTTAGTAAACAATTTTATTAAATTATTTAATTTAATTACAATAGCATCTAGATTATACATTAAGATGTTATTCCTATTTTTATTAGAAGTACTACAAAAACCGATAAAAATCTTTTTAGTATTATCTACTCTCAGAAGTTAAAAAATTTAGGCGCAGGTACTGAAACAGTTTACACTCCTTCAGTAAAATGATTCAGTTTACTGGATGCATCTCTATGAAACATTAATTCAATTCCTTGAATGTTTCATAGATTCCTTCACACTGTGATTAATTGGGAAATACCTTATTTTCCGTGTATAAATACGAGGTGTGAGTGTCCATAAACTACATCCGGTGGCAATAAAGTAGAGAACTGCCTGTAACTACGTAGTTGCCGGCATTGCACTCCTTAAATAGGTTCCGGCTGCATTTTCATTAAGACAAATTTTGGACATTCTCAAACTATTCGTAGGGATCTCCTAATGCTAATTCCTTCAGAAGACAATTTCAGCTCCTAGTTCATTAACCCATTTTCGTACCCATTGCTTTTTTTTCTTTCTTTATCGCATAAACTTCTTCATCCATCTCTTATAAAAGAGCGCTGTATCAGCTCATTCATTTGATTGCGATGCAACCTGCTGGAAAAATACCACGCTACTTGTGTACTGTACTCGACCGTAGTGCGAACGATTTTTGGTCAGTAGCGAGTAATTTAGCTACTAAACTACTCGCCACTCGACTAAATTACTGGCCCAGTGCGAACGAGCCTTAACAATTCTTTTTAGTTCCCTACTCGTAACACTTATTCATCTTTGTTAAGCTCACTAGATCGTCTCTTACTTCATAAACCGACGTTACTACATTGTGTTTTTTCTTCTTTTTTTTCGCAAGTATTGGCTCTTGTGTAATAACTATTCCCCGTGTTGTTAAACAATCGTTGTCTTCGACTTTGCAAGAACTGTTGTCACACTGTTCAAAAACTGTTTTGAGACAATTACGAAAGTGGTGCGATTGTTTCTGAACGAGTGCCGATGTATTTCGTGACTCTTGACACTTTATTGACCAATGTTCGTAAACTTTCAGAAAGTTAAGACACATTAAAAATCTTTAACAAATCGCGTACGTAAAGCCCCTTCAGGTGTTACAGGTTTCAGTTCGAATCATTGTCTCGTCCGGAATTTTACCGGATCTTAAATTTACCTTCCGCCCTGGCAGAACTTTACACTATTAATGCTTGATCGCTCCTTGGTGCTGTTTGGTAGTAAGGCCGTAGGATCTATTAAGTGTTAGTATTATCAGGTTAGGTTAAATGACGAGACAAGCTAAATGAGCGCGAAATGGAAAGTGTATGGCGGCCGGACAATTCTTCGGATTTTCCGCGACATTCGTGAAGCCAAGACGGCTTCGTGTCTACTATATGGGAGAGCGAATTTTCGCAGAAAGAAAAATAAATGAAGTGTAAACAACCGAAGTTAATTGTATGAAAACAGATCTGCACGAGGCAGATAAATCGTAACCGCAAGCAGTAAACGAAATGCCTTTGTGGCTACCACTAGCGACTTAGGAGAGAGAGAAAAATAAATTAAGTGTAAGCTGCCGAAGTTTGCTTAGTGAAAACAAATTAGTACCAGGCAGTTGCAATCAGAAATACTGGTCGTAGAGATTAAACGAACTGTTTGCTACGACATAAAAGCCAATTTTATGTTTTTATGATGGATGTAGCAACTTGGGAAATTAAAATTTGGCTGCAACTTCTCGAGGAAGACATTTGACACAATGTTATTATGCAGAGCCAGTTTCCATTTATTTGTTTGAAGGTAGTTGGAAAAGCTGATTCTAGCCTGTAAAACGAAGATCGAACTTTGAAGAATTGTAATGTATCTGTAAAGCAAATCTACAGGGGAGAGCCGGGCAAGGTGGCCATGGGGGTTTTTGGGATTAAAGGATGGTGCCATCACGCGGGAAAAATCACAACTAGTGCAACTTAATGGCTTCTGTTGCCTTGAGAAGCCCGATCCGGTTAGCTTATTTCTCGAAGGTATTAGAATATTTGTGGTTTTTGACGAGCCTGATGTTTGGTAAGGGGTCAGTGTATGAATGTATTACTAATAAATCAAATCAGATGACTTACCGCTTCTGAACAAAATTCTTTTGCAGTGAGTTCCTTATATGCTTATCTTGATTGTTTCATCGCAAAGGTAGAATGACGTTTCTATAACGGCGCCAAGTCGTGGCCTCTGTCTGCTGCGCACGGATTCTGTTTGTTCCTATCAGATTATTTTGTGGTGGTATTTCAACGACCGAAAACTTCTTTTTCTGCGAGCCCAAAGGACATTGTCGTGCAACAATAGCAGGAAAAAGCAAATGCGAAGGCCGAAACAAAGGTTTTTTGCAGACGTTCACATCAAGTTCATATAAAAATGTACTTGAGGCTGCAAAAGCAAAGAACAAGAACAAAACAAAAAGAAGGAAACCAACGCTAAATAAAAAAAAAGCCATCGACCGTAGGAAATCTAACCCTAAAGGAATGTTATTTAATGATGACGATGATCAAGAATACACACAGTGCCAATACTGCAACGAACATTTTTCAGCTCAAGATCACAAGAACGATGGATGAGTTACTTTTGGGTTCACGAGCTATGTGATGAAGTTGACCAAAACAGCTATTCCTTCATTTGCGAAAATTGTAATTAAAGTGTCTTTTCGCCCTTATAATTTCAGTTATTTACAAGTTATACGACTTCTTTATTTCTAAATAAAGTATACTGTTTTGCAAGTTTAGAGCCGTTTAGATCCATTTTATATGCAGTGATTTCTGATTCTGAAGCTATGTGGCCACTTGGGTACTTTTTGAAAAATTGGTTATTTAGGTACTAAACGTAATGCAAAAGAAACTAAAAAATTCTGGTATGTACTAGTTGAACGTTGTAACCCCCCATTTTGATGCTCTTTGGTTTATTGTAAGTTACCTTTAAACATCGTCAAACTTTAGCCAGACCACTTTGCCCTGCCTTCCCCTACATAAAAAGGCAATGCTCGTGTGTTTCCGCTATAGACTAAAAAACTACGGTACCAATTTACGCTTAAAAAAAATAATGGTTACGTATGTGACTCACGTGCTACTGAATCATAACATGAGCACCAAATAAGGCAAGAATCGGAGTAATAAGACAATCTGTCGTATAGTGGTCGAAATAAACATTACTATTGTGTATTATCCATGCAAATTAATTGATTAAATCAGTTTTGAAAAACTAACGTATTGTATTTCGGTATAATTTGGAATTTGAATAAACAGGTTGCATTAAATTGCCAAACGATTTTTACAGGATCACTCATTCACAAGGAAAATTCGTTCAAAGCGCATTTCCATATATCAAACAAAAATACAAAAGTCATCAATGGTTAAGTGAACGTGTAATATTAGCTGCAAAACATGTGGGTGTAAATTTAATTAATATCAGCATTCAACGACTGTAACCATGAAAAACAGCTACTAACAAATCAATATATACTGTTATAGATCTAGATGAAGTAGTAAATTATCCAACCGAATTATTAAATACACTTGAGTTATCTAAATTGCCGCCACACATAATTAATCTGAAGGTTGGAATTCCTATCATTTTTCTTAGAAAGCATTGATCCACCCCGTTGTTGCAATGGTACGAAACTGGCAGTCAAATAATAAAGTAATCAAAGCAGTTTTAATGGCAATATTCAAAAGAGAGGATATGGTAATACCACGTGACTATTAATACCAACAGACATGCTATTCCAATTCAAACTATTGCCTCGATAAGAATGCGTTTCGTGCTCTGATTTAAGAAAACCAAGGAATTTAATTATATATTCCAGATGGAATGTAATCCGAAACATAAAAATAATGAAGTATTTGTAAATATCCAATTTTAAATACGAAAATTGATATCAATCTTTCAATTGTGTTCATATATATACTAGCGGTAACAGATTAACTATCAAAAGAGTATTAAAAAATAATCAAAGTACCAATTTTAATTGTGATATTCAAAAGAGAGGATGTGGTAATTCCATGTATACTATATAAGACTGGGTCACTTGACAATGTGCAAATTACGCCGACTGCCTACCAAAGAACCCCAGCCGTACTTCAGTATGAATTCTGTGATATTTTAGCGGTCACAAAACGCAAGGTATTTTTTTTTTTTCTGTATATTGTGACCTCCGAAACGTTCTGTTGGATCGATGGACTAACTCTGCTAATTACCCAAGAAAAGTTTATTCACCATGTATACTACTAAAACCTACAGATATGCCATTCAAATTCCAATGGTTGAATGGTTGAATCGACAATTGTAATGTTTCTGCTCTCGTTCAAGAAAACCAAGAAATGATATTATATTGAATATATACAATCTCTCCAAACAATAATTACAATTTACTTAAACTGAAGCATAAAAATAATGTATTTGTAAATATCCAATTTTAAATACAAAAATTGATATCAATCTTTCAATTGTGTTCGTGTATATAGATATACTAGCGGAGTTCCCGGCGTTGCCCGGTATAGTTGGCGTAGATTTAACCGTACCCTACTTTTATTCCCGCAAAACATTTGTACAAAGTTTCATAAAAGACGCGCAAACTTTTTCGGAATTAAAGCAAACTTACATTCACCCGCCCCCTACCAAGAAACTGTTGGGCTGAAGTTTATTTGCACGTATACTATTTTCATTCGTCCGACAAGATTCATGTATATCAAGCTTCGATAATTTGGTTAAGAAATTTCATTACTACATTACTGAACAACCCTAGATTATGTTAAAAACTCACGTTTGATTCAATTGCGAAGTGAATGGATATACTTGTGGCTCGAAACGCCAGATCCTTTAACTCTGCAGATAAAATATCAAATGTGAATCCGGAATAATATTATCGTAAACAGAAGACTAACGCTGAAGGCCAGAGATATTGTCCAGAGATCGTGCTTTTACGGCTATCTATATCGTTTAAAAATTGATATCCCGAATTAAAGGAAAGAATACTTCAAGCTATGGCTTTTAAAAATTGAATATATCGAATTAAAAGAAAGAATACTTAAAGTTTTGTTTAGTGTGCAAAATAGTTATTACTATAAGTTATCTTATTGCTTTAATTAAAGGCTATGGTCAGAGACATTGTGTTGTGTGTTTACTGCGGAGTATGCGGCATCTAGTGATTCCTCCTGTGGAATTTCTCACCGTACGTTCAGAATTTCATTTAATGCTCCTACATTATTTAACGTTGAAACATAAGACATGCCAGACAAGTGAATTAAGATTCTAAGCTTTAAAACGGTGAAAACTCCATCGAAATCTGCCCCGTAGATTCCGAGTTTTTATACGACCAATATGTCCGGTTTTCGTTTTATAGATATAGAAGAAGAAGATTAGCAATAGCTAAATATTGTTGTGAGTGGGATCCGTATGGCTATGAAGTTAATGTTTCAAGAATATGCAGAGAAAAAAAAAAAAACCTTGCGATTTGTGACCGCTGAAGTATCATAGAATTCATAAGGAAGTACGGCTGGGGTTCTTTGGTAGGCAGAAGGCGTAATTTGCACATAAATTTATTACCATGAGAACAAGTTGTCTTCTACGAATGCAGTGAAATTCTACTCCCACCAACATATTTGGGTCGGAATGACACTATAGATATCAGCGTGTTCTAATGTCAATATTTTTCTTCGTTTTGTGCTGTTAGAGACTGGAATGCGCAGGATATTAATTTTCCTACCACCTGTAGTTTCCTTGAGGAGCAGGGTGTAGATGTAGATGGGCTATGTAGTTCAGAGAATTATACGTAATAATCGTCAAATTATTTATCCTAGCTATAAAGTTGAGAGTATCTCTGAGAACGTTTGCAGCGTGCCCTACTGGGAGTCCTCAAACGAGATAAAAGCACTTTGCAGTGGGAAACTGCATTGCCGTCGGGAACCGCGTTACAGGTGATTATGAAACGAGCGGTTTGCGGCGAGCGAGTACAGACGGTGCAACTTGGCAAACCGAATTTGTTACGGATGCAAATCGGAAATGGACTTCGGAATAGGATTACGAGGCCAACTGTTCAGTACGTACAATGAGAGAGAGATAGACAGAGATAGAAGGGGGGGGGGGGTACAAATATCAGAGCAGTCTCTTTACTTGCTGTTCGTCCAGTGATTTGGGTGCACGGCAGTGCACCCGCCGAGTCAACGGCAGCACTGCCTACACTTTTTTCGAAGCGATTCGGGCCATTTTTGGACCTCAATTTCTTCGGTCGTATTCATGCTACATGTCTCAAATTTCTATTATGATGTAGATATCAGCAATCTTAGCAAACAAACTAAATTTTATTTTGTTACTGTTCTTAGTTCGGATGCAAACTTCAGCGATTTTGTCACTCACTGACTGTTGCTATTACAGTAATTATTAATTTAATATTGCTAACAGATTTTAATAAATTAAAGGGTTCCATCAAAATGACAAATTGATTATTAATGCAAAGTGACAAACACGATATTCTGAAACGTAATATCTTGAATTAAAAAAGAAACAGAGTTCACAAATTGACTTTTCGGTCAGTATTACAAAAATCTTAGTGATACATTGTATACGAATGGCATAGCAGACAATGTAGAGTAGGAGGCAATTCAGTAGCAGGCAGCTGAATTGCAGAGTTCGTGACAGATATAGAGTCGGTTAGAAACCGTCCGCAGTGAAATTGAGGTTCAGAGCGCAGTATTGGCTGCCAAAGAAATATGTAAGGTCTTCTTTTCACCGCGGTGGGCAAAAAATTTATAAAGATGGAAGAGTTCTGGGACTTAGGTCTTATGAAAAATGAATGAAGGCAAAATACCTCGTTGATTTCCACAAGAATTATTCCACAGAGGCAGAATTCCTTCCCGTTCCTTGCTCTCGATACTTTAATAACTCCGACTTCGACGAACCGGAAGAAGAAAAAGTGCTTCTGAAAACGTGTACAAATATGAACGACATTAACAAACCGTACCGTGAAAACGAGTCTGCCAACTTGCCTTTTGACGGGTAATGCACGAGAGCTAGTGGTTTAGGTTAAAAAAAACTAATATCTTAGCACATGAGCACTGATTCCCAGTCCAAACAATAATTCAGTACGCTGTACACCGGGTAATTACCTCTACTGTGTGTCTAATCTTACAACAGGGGAAATTGTTGATTTATAGAGTAATAATCTGGGTACGATTGTGACAATTTTCATTTGATCACCCATAATATTGTTAGTATGCGAGTTAGTTGGAAGGAACGTGTAAAGTGTATATTTGCTTACGTATAAATGCTAACATTTTGTCCATAAGCAGAATGGTTAACTCATAGCAACAAATTAGAAAAAAAGATAAAATGTCACAACGGACCAGAACCCAGTGGTGGTTGTGACAGTATTTTGGGTCGGTGGTGACAGGTTAAAAAATACACCAAAATGATCTAAAATCACTTTTATTGTAAGTAATACATCTACACATCTACATATATACTCTGCAATTCACAAAATTGTGGATGGCAGAGGGTGCTCAGCACCAAAGCTAATCTCTTTGCTGTGCATTCCAATCCCTGATGGTACGAGGGGAAAAAAGAATTCATATAAGAATCAGTCCGGCACCTTATTTCTCTAATTTTATCTTTCCTGTCCTTCCGACTCAAATAGGTTGGTGGAAGATGTATTTCACTACACTCGAAAGTGAAAGTGCGAGTACGCATGTTTACCAATAAGTTTAAACGAAACGTGTGTCGTCTATCTACCAGAGGCTCCCAACCTAGTCTACTAATCAGTTCTGTGACGCTTTCATAAGGACTGTAGCAAGCGGTCACGAATCGAGCGGCTCTTCTCTGTACTTTCTCTATACTTTCGATCAATCCCTTACGAAACGGGTCCCAAATGGCACAACAATAATCCAAATGTGGACGCACAAGAGATTTGTACGCTATCTCCTTTGTTTGTTCATTACAATTTTTCAAGATTCGACCTATGAATCGCAGCCTAGAATTTGCTCTACCTACTAACGAATTAATGTGTATGTCCCATTTCATGTTTCTTTGTACTGTTACTCCAAAATATTTCAGAGAATCGACCATATCAATAACTGTTTTGTTTAACTCGTATTTATGAACAATTGGATTCTTTTTGTTAGTTATGCTCATTGTCTTGCACTTTTTACAATTTAGAGTAAGTTGCCACTCAGCGCACCAAGCCAGAATAACACCCAACATAATCTCCTGGAAAATTAATCGCTTATAACTAATAGACACAGGATTGTCTATAGTTATTTCAACAATCTTCATATTACAATCAGTCAAAAAAGTTAACTAAACATTTCTGATTAATATTTGTTTTGTATTTTGACACAGTCAAGGTAATGTTGTATCAAAATCCCTGAAACAAAAAGCTGAAAATGTCTTCTTCAGGAGAAATAAACATTTGTGTAAGTACGGGAGGAAATCCGAAGTTGATTTTTAGTTCTAAAAGCTGAAACGTAAGGCACTGAGATGTAGTAGACTAGTCAAAGTTATGAATAGGGTTCGGGTCTTTATGACCAAAAAAGGATATGCATGCTAATATGACCTTAAAAACTGATAAATATGACCTAAAAATAACAAAATATGACCAAACATTAAATTTACTATACATAAAATATGTTCTACCACACATTTATTTTATCTAGCAGTGTCGCTTTCGTGTAGACAGCATAATTTGCTTCCGTGCACCTACTGCACCCTTGGGAAGTTTTAAATCGTTTTGTTGATTTCATGTAATTTATATAAACGAACTCTTTCATCTGCACTAAAATACTCCCCTCAACAGTCCTTTACGTAACTCCATAACATCGCGCTTTCAGAAAATTTTGTTTCCGGCATGGCGACACTTACCCACTGTGGGTCCGTCCTAGTAATCACTTACTGTCGGCTGAGGTTTTCTTGGTTTCCAGTCGGCATCTGTAAGCATCTGGCTAGGATAAAACACACACACAGAGACTTAAATCACTTAAAAGCAGGACGGGAGTGCTCCTTGGAATGGTAAAAAGAGTTGCAACTACTTGATTTATTACAGAGAAATTGTTGCAAGGTAATCTTACAAAGGTTGATACATGAATCGGAGGTTTTCCGATAATAGCAATAGTGAACCATAGGGTTCAAGCAATGGCACATGCTTCTGAGCCAGCAGAGAGAAAATTATAGAAAAATACCGAAAATACCCAAAATGGCTAACTTGAGTAGCAATAGTTCTGGCCTATGAAAATTCACATCGCGGACTGCTTACCAAAGTACGCGCCGAGAAGTGTCCCCTGCCCTGAAAGTGGGGAATGCTCTCTTCTCATTGGCTGTATGTCATGTCGTACACGCGTGTACTTCACGTGTTCATAGCATGTGTTCCTCGTGTACTAACCGTGCTGGTTGACTTTCTCACAGTAAGGACTGCAAGACCAGTGGCCTTGCTGCCGGAGTCATATAGAAGCGGTGTAGTCTCACACCGTTGCACTGGATTGAAAACAAACTGCCTTTATTACCACTAAAAACTATATTACAAAATAGCCCCCGCCACAGACATAGCAGTTTTGATAATACCTGGTATATCGTAGATTACCGTTGTTTTTCTAGGGAGACTCTGTATGATCCGTCACGTGGGATCGTCCATAAACTACGTGGCTTGGTCTATGGGGGGGGAGGGGTTGGGTAAAAAGGTACGCTGGGCTACATCTAAAAAAGAGGGGGAGGTTCGGAGCCAAGTCACGTAGCTTACTTGGGGGGAAGGAGAGGTTCAGAGGAGACCAAAATGGAGCTACATAGTTTATGGATGCTCCTCAACCAGTATCCATAGCAAAATTTTTTTAAGGGTCTGAAATCACTCCAAGGGCTACAGTTTGAGCGAGCAATGTGGAGGGTATGAAAGATACTTCCAAAGGTCCGGTATCAAAGACGGATTTAATATCGTATGTACCACATTTTTCACTTTCGTAGAAAAGAAGAAACTAATATTTCTGACATCAAAACGACAAAAAAAAGGATGAAATCAAAGACTATATTAGCAGCACGTCAGATGTTAAACGCCCCCAACATTTAATATTGTAGAAGCGCTTGCTTCTCTCAATAAAGCAAAAATTGCAATTAATCGTGTGTGACTTAACCATCCAACTCAGAGGCACAGTAATATTGCCAGCACAGTTTCACTTTGACGACTATCTGATATGTGATGTTCATTCTGTATCGGAATACCGGCGCCGAAGAAGTGGTGGAAAAAATTCCTGGAACCCATTCAAAAAGTTCATAAAGGTTAAAGATGAGTGAAATTATTTCTGAGCTTCATATCAGCAGCTAAAAAGTTCTATAGCTATAATATAGAAATTCCATTGAAGAAATGCCAATTATACGCAAGTCTTGTGCCAAAAAAGAGAAGACGAATACAACGAAAAAATGAAACTGAAAAACTGCAAAATCGAGTACTAAATGCTCAAGTGAAACGAATAAGACACTCAAAAATCGTAACAGAACAAGACGACTCAATGCAAGAAGACAAATTCTGATTATTTAAACACAGTTGCTATGCCGTGCTGATATATTTATATTGATTATATATGTGTGGAAGCATGTTTACGATTCGTACGTGACTAATAATCGTAGCAAAAATATGGTATTAGCTGTGCACAATGTGAAAATGTTAAGCTGATTTACTCGAAGTCGCTTCCAATAGAAGTTAAATTACTAATATTCTTCAAATCATTCTTAAACTCTTCATGATGATGGCTATGCTTATAGAACTAATGACCTGAAGTATTGCAGCAAACAATTTTTCCTGGTTGGGTTGGAATGCATGAATGAAATAGTACATCAGTAGAGGGACAGTTGCAAGAAAAAAGTGTCAACGAAGGTAAGATTAGATTACATTGAGAACGCGTTGATTGTGATTGAAAGCGTTGTATAGAGCTGAAGAGGTTAGTTCCCAAGTAGGAAGAGATGGACTATTGCATCAAACTAGTGGAATACTGTTAACAGGAAAAAAATGACAATTTTTTTTTTTTAGAAATTAAAACAGCATTGGAAAAAATTTATGTATTTGTATAAAAAAATATCTGTGCAGAGATAACTGCTAACACTTTGGCATTATGGAACTGGAACAGAATTAGAAATTTCTAAAATCTTTCTAAAATTTGACAATAGCGAAACAGTTGCCTACAAGAGACGATCTTGTTGATACTGTTTTCGAAGTGAATTTTTAAGACACCACCTCGGAAGTATTGCCATTAAAATTGGTCGTTTCATAATGGTGAGAAGTGTTTCAAAAATTATTACCCGGCGGCTGCAAGCAATAATCGGAAGTTGAGGTACGGCAGGATAGGCTATATATGTCCGTATATCAGACAATATATACACTGGTGTCTACCCACGCTTCGTCTTGCAGTCAAGTGTTGTGCGTTCCTACGAAAGAGTGAGCAAAACATAAACATTATCGCTAGCATTATATATCGCGATATAACTGGAACTACGGAATTAATGACGTCATCAATACGGTGCCACTGAAACCAAATAAAATTGAAAACAAACGGTGGAATCTTAACACTTCATTCTGTATCTCGTAATGTTGGTTTTGGCCGGATAGACTGCGATACATGTGGAATTACATCCATCCAACAAAAAGTAATGACGTCACTAGCATGGCGCTCTTGGAAAACTACTTCAATTACTATTAGGCAAAAAAAGAAGTTCCTCGTGCTTTATGCTGTGTGTGGTAGGGAATTTCACTTGCCGTTTTGGTTCAGGCAGCATTCCAAATTAACCACAGTCTTTCCTAATATTGTTACTCGAAAATCCAAACATTTATTTCCACGCATTAACACATTCACGGAATCCAGATCGGAATGCCTGTTGTCATTCTCGTCCAGACTGCATTTCATCCTAACCACAATCTCCACTAATATTGTTGTTCGAAATTCCAAACATACTGTGTGTATACCATTCGCGTGTTAATGCGGTAGAATTTTCCCACGCGGATCTCGTTGCGCTTAGTAATGCGTTTGACCTTTGGTTTTGTGGTTTGAATAACGTTTTCTGTGTATCATAACGTACTAAATTTAACTGAACAAATAAATAACCAAAGTTAAGCAATTTAAAAAAAAATCAACAGAATCCAAAATACAGTGTTTATCTGTTTTGTAAAGTGATCTTTGGTGGGTCTTTGGTAAAGGTGTGTTCATCTGCGATGCAGTGTAATCTGTGGAGACCATCTGTTCACAGTATGAAAAAATTATCGTTTCTTACTCCTACAGGTAGAGTAATAACATATACAGCAGATTTTAAGTCACAACTTTCAAACTGTGAATATCCTATTCAAATTGGTTGAGTGATAGACAACAAGTAACAGCCCGTCTACAGCTTTATAATAGTATCAGCTGTACCCGACACTTGGTACGTGTGTACTTAGAACTTGTTACATAGTATAGATGCGCATTTAATATCCAATTCCAGCAATAAAATTGTCACCGTTCGTAGTTTCAAAATTTCGTGACCAAAAAAAGGTTGTATGTCCCGGAAAATTATCTTATTTCCTTCGTGATGATAGGCCTACATAGTATTTTCTTGTCAAATTTCATCAAAATCTGTTTAGCCTTTTAGTCGTGAAACCGTAAAGAGCCACCCATAAATTACGTCATGCGTTTAGGGGGAGGGACGGAGGGAGTCAACGAAGTGTGACATCGTGTGATAAAGGGTGGGGACGAGTCATAAGCTTCATGACGTCACATGTACCACTTTTTGACATGTGGCTGCCTCTCATATTGTCGCGTTGGAACCGGGGCAGGTGTGAATTCGAAGGTTACTTGTCAATGAACACAGCACTTAAACGGAGAACAGGTTTATTGAGAACTCAAACATACACGCAGCACTGACTGCCTCTTGGGCAGAATGCTCTTCTATTTATACACAGATAGAACGTACTAGAGATTACAATAGTAGTTAACAAGTGACCTTAGGAAACATGTAGAATCTTCTGGAAATAATAAACAGAATTAAATAATTTTTGTCAGTGGGCGGGATTGAACCGGCGACCTTCGGTACCGCAATTCGTGACGCTACCCGCTGCGCCATGCTGGCAGACGGTACACTGGCGTTCATGCGGCATTGCTCCCTCTCCTGAGGAAAACAGCGTCCCGCTGTTAGATTTCTTTTGGGGCACGCTGAAGTGTCCTGGATCTTGATCTTGTCGTGGGTCCTCTGTATGGCAGTTCTGGAGGGCCCCTCCTGTTTGTACTATTATCTTCCTGTCCGACTTCCTCAGTATCCAAACCGTCCTCAGAGTCCTTGAACAAGAAGCTGGTTGTGCCTAGCTGCTCGTCAGGATTGTAGTAAGGCTTCATGCGGAGGACGTGAACAATGTCCCTTCGCTTTCGTCGTTTCGAAGACGGCTCATAATCCTCGACTTCGTATGTGACGTCTGACCGGCGGCGTATGACACGATACGGACCAAAGTACCGCTTCAGTAACTTTTCTGATAGCCCAACCTTCCGGACAGGGGTAAAAATCCATACGAGATCTCCTGGGTTGTACGCAACAGGTCGGTGCTTGCCGTCATACCGCTGACGGTCCCTCTCCTGGGTGGCCAGTGTTCGTATGCGAGCCAGCTGTCTTGCTTCTTCGACCCTGGTAATGAGCTGTTTTATATAGTCATCCTGAGTGTCGTCCGGCTGGAATGGGAACAGCGTATCCATTGTGGTCTCAGCTTCACGGCCATGGAGCAGAAAAAACGGAGTGAAGCCTGTCGTATCTTGCCTTGCTGTATTATAAGCAAATGTGACCACTGGCAGTATTGTATCCCAATCCTTCTGCTCAACATCCACATACATCGACAGCATATCGGCTAATGTCTTGTTGAAGCGTTCTGTGAGACCGTTTGTCTGAGGGTGGTATGCAGTTGTCATCCTGTGGACAACGTCGCATCTTGACATGACCTCTGACACTAGTCTTGACTGGAATACCTTTCCACGATCGGATATCATCACACGTGGTGCTCCATGCTTCAAAATAATGTCTTCTACTAGAAATTTTGCAACCTCTGGAGCTTCTGCAGTCGGCACAGGTTTGGTGACAGCGTAGCGCGTGAGGTAGTCGGTGCAGACTATTATCCATCGGTTACCGGTTGTCGACTTCGGGAACCTCCCCAAAAGGTCGATCCCAATTCGGTGGAATGGAACTGCTGCAGGTGGAATTGGTACTAGATGACCTGGAGGTAATTGCGGCACATGTTTCCGTCGCTGGCACTCTTTACAGTGACTCACATAATGCTTGACAGATCGGTAGAGACCCTTCCAGTAATACCTGCGTCTGATTCGGTCCAGGGTCTTCACAAATCCCAGATGACCGGATATTGGAGCGTCGTGGAAATACTTGAGAATAGCTGGCTGGAGATGAGCTGGAACGACCAGAAGCCACTTGGGGCCTAGTGGATCGTAGTTGTTCTTATACAATGTCCCATCTATCAATTGAAACCCTCCTTTGGCCGGTTCTCCTTTCTCCAAGGCGTCTATGGTTCTTAATAACTCTGAATCTTCCCTCTGTTCAGCTGCAACGTCACCTAATTCAGCGAGGGCTGAAATTCCATTCATGCTGTTGTGTTCTATTAAAGGATTCCTTGAAAGGCTGTCGGCATCCTTGTGTTTGCGTCCGTTTTTGAATACCACCGTGACGTCGTACTCTTGAAGTCTAAGTGCCCATCTTGCTAGTCGACCTGATGGATCCTTCAAGCTGGCTAGCCAACATAAAGAATGGTGGTCTGTTACGACGGTGAAAGGTTTGCCGAATAAATACGGACGAAACTTGTTGATAGCCCAGACAACTGCGAGGCATTCTTTCTCGGTTGTAGAGTAGTTTATCTCGGGCTTAGAGAATACTCTTGATGCATAGGCTATCACCTTCTCAGCACCTTCCTGAATTTGCACAAGCACTGCACCGATCCCATAACCGCTGGCGTCAGTGTGAAGTTCAGTTTCTGCATTCTCGTCGTATAAGGCTAGAACTGGTGCGGAAGTTAGAGCCTCCTTAAGTGCCTGGAAAGATCTTTCTTTAGTTTCATCCCAGTAAAACTTGGCGTCTCCCTGCAAAAGTTCTTGCAGTGGACGTGCCATGTTACAGAATCCTTTTATGAAACGCCGGAAGTATGAGCACAGCCCAAGAAAGCTTCTCACATCACGAATGTGCTGAGGAGTTGGAAATTCCATGACTGCCCTTACTTTATCTGGATCAGCGCGGACGCCATCTCCGTTGACCAGGTGCCCCAGGATTTTTATCTCTCTGGCGACGAAGAGGCACTTCTTCGGATTGAGGCGGAGTCCTGCAGTCTGAACACACTTCAGCACCGTTGACAGGCGACTCAGATGTTCTTCAAATGTTTTCGAGAAAACAACAATGTCATCTAAATAACAAAGACACGTCGTCCACTTGAAGGTGTCGAAGTAAGTTGTCCATCATGCGTTCGAATGTGGCCGGAGCGTTGCATAATCCGAATGGCATTACTTTGAATTCATAGAGGCCATCAGGTGTAATAAAAGCCGTCTTTTCTCTGTCAGCTTCGTCAACCTCGATTTGCCAGTAGCCTGTCTGCATGTCCATGGTTGAGAAGTATGTAGCTCCTTTCAAGCAGTCTAAGGCGTCGTCGATGCGCGGCAGTGGGTAGACATCTTTCTTTGTGATTTTGTTCAGCCGCCGATAGTCGACACAGAATCGCCACGTACCATCCTTCTTCTTTACGAGGACCACCGGAGATGACCAAGGACTCTCCGAAGGTTGAATAATGTCATTATGCAACATCTTCTCCACTTCCTCTCGAATTATTCGCCTTTCGACTGGTGACAATCGGTACGAGCGCTGGCTAATGGGCGGATGATCCCCAGTATTGATACGATGCTTTATCGTGGGCCGTTTCGTCTGACCTTTTTTTTTGCTGGGGTGTGAATACACCAGAGAATTGGCGTAGTATAGCTAACACCCGGTGGTGTTGTTCCTTGGTCAGGCCGGACCCTATTGGCAGTTCCATAGTTGTTTCCTCCAGCGTGTTGTCGGTACTAGTAACAGAGCATGGATCTTCGTTAATGACGTTGAGCTCGCCCTCCTGGACTGGTTCAGCTGTCCCTATGCACATTCCCTTGGGGATAATTTGTGACTGCTCGTGACAGTTGGTGATCCAAATGTCTCCTCGACCACCGATAATGCTTATGATAGCCGCTGGTATGTAGATTTCTTTCGTGAGCCTAATAAACTTTCTACTATCGACAAGCACTTCAAGGTTGCGGTCGTCCGTGTTTTTGACTGGGACTCTTCTCATTGCGAACGGCGGGATTGTCACGTTGTCAACGGCGAATAACTTCCCAGAAGATTCTGTGTTACGTGTACCCGTCGCAACGACTTCTTCAATTTGCAGCTCAGACGTTCCACAGTCAATGACAGCTTGGGATGCCTTAAGGAAGTCCCATCCAAGGATGACATTATGACTACATTCTGTTAAAATGACAAATTCAACTGGCTGGGTCCTGTTGTTGATGGTTATTCTCGCGACACAAGCTCCAGCTGGCTGGACGTACTTTCCATTTGCGACCTTTAGCACAGTTGCCCCCGTATCACGGAACATTGTCTTCTTTAGTGTGCGACGATAATTGTCCGACAATACGGAGAAAGAAGCTCCTGAATCAACCAGCGCCCGGACAGGTTGGCCGTCGATTATAACGTTGATGAGATTTCCCGACATCTTAGTGACTGTCATCCATGGAGGATTTTCATCTGCGGCGGCCTCACCTCCGTAGATGGTCGCCTTGCTTAGTTTTCCTGCGTGCGGCGGCTAGGGGAGCGGCTGGTAGCTCTGTCCGGCGACGATGAACGGCAGCGGCGCGTCGGGGATCGACCTCGTCTAGGGTACGGCGATGGGCTTCTTCCGTAGGTCGACCGAACTCGTCAGCGGGTGGCTGCTGGGGTAGAACTGTTCGGATGGCGGACGTCTTGCGGCAAAATAATCGTTCAAATACTCGTCTTCTCTCTCTGCAGTAGCGTATGACATGTCCAGGGCGCCCACAGTGGAAACATACTGGCGCGTTGTCTTCTGTCCTCCAGACGTCCGTTCGTCTGCGGGACGTCATAGGTGCCGGAGGATTTGGTTGTGGCCGTGTCGGCCGGTTCCTAGGCTGCCGTTTGGCAGCTGCAGCATACGTCATATCAGGGCGAGGCCATTCTTCACGTCGAGTGCGATTGGCTCGGCAGACAGGAGCTATTGTCTGAAATACCTCTTTTTCCGCCGCGTCGGCTCCTTCATGACCCACTGGGCTTACATCCATGGCCATGATCTGATGCTCACTCGGTTCAAGAGTCCCAGCTGCCATGAACTGTTGTAATTCTGTCGTATGAGAGACGCAAAGTCGTGCTGGTCTTCCACAACTGCCATAGGGACTACGTTGGGAAGTCTGTCATACTTCTTTCGCCCAACCCTCCTTTGTTGCATCTCCTCAATCCGCTGGCACCACTTGATGAACTCTTCCGTCGTAGCGACGTCTTTTATCAGAAGAGCTTGGTACATGTCTTCTGCAATACCTTTCATTAGGTGCGTGATTTTGTCGGCTTCAGTCATATTCGGGTTGACTACGTTGCATAGGGCCAAAACATCCTGTATGTAAGATTGCGTCGGCTCCCCATGTCGTTGGGCCCGGTTCTTCAGTTGTTCTTCCGCCGAGCGGATTTGTCGCTGGTGGTCCCCAAACGTTTTCTTAAGTTCCGTCTGGAACATTTCCCAGTTATTCAGTTTTTCTTCGTTGTTCTCGAACCACTGCTGGGCGGTTCCGTCCAGATAGAAATAAACATTTGCCAAGCACATGGTATGATCCCACCTGTTGTACTTGGCGACTCGGTCGAACCCTTTTAGCCATTTGTTAGGATCCTGTCCAGCGTCTCCAGAGAACACCGATGGGTGTCGAATGTGCAGCTGGCTTGCCGCCATGGGTTTCCTAATGACGCGGACTTTCGGAAGGACGTACTGAGTATATCCTTTGTAGTCCGGTTCCAGTCCGTGTAGGCGGCGACTTTTACGTTGCCTAATCGGAGCCACGATGCAGCTGTTGCACAGGGTACCCGGCGTCTCCACCAAACTATGTCGCGTTGGAACCGGGGCAGGTGTGAATTCGAAGGTTACTTGTCAATGAACACAGCACTTAAACTGAGAACAGGTTTATTGAGAACTCAAACATACACGCAGCACTGACTGCCTCTTGGGCAGAATGCTCTTCTATTTATACACAGATAGAACGTACTAGAGATTACAAGAGTAGTTAACAAATGAAATGTGTAGAAGTTACAAGTGACCTTAGGAAACATGTAGAATCTTCTGGAAATAATAAACAGAATTAAATAATTTTTGTCAGTGGGCGGGATTGAACCGGCGACCTTCGGTACCGCAATTCGTGACGCTACCCGCTGCGCCATGCTGGCAGACGGTACACTGGCGTTCATGCGGCATTATTGTATAATTGGCGCAATATCTTCATGACCATCCTGACACTGGCTTTGATGCTGAATGTTTATTGTTGTAACTGTGATGTGACAGCAATTCTCTCAGTGTGCCAGTAGTTTCTTGAAAATCTGAAACAAACTATTTGTCTTGTTTCTTTTTATTGATTTGAAGGTTTTTCAACAACAGTGTTTTTAAAATAAAACCATTAAAGCAGATGTAAGTTTCGTTTTCTGTGTTATTGAGTTATGTTGACTTCAGTATCTTTTCCCAACATTATATGCCTATAAGGGCATCATGTTCATATTCTATAAGGAAGCATAAATGTTTGACAATTGAAACTAAGCTTGCAATTTTGGATAAAATTTGAAAATGAGAAAGTGGTTCATCTTCTATGATGTTGAAGGGCAATAATCTGCAGCATTACAAAGAAGAAGGAAAGCATATTGAATTTTGCAACAAAACTGGATTCATGTGATGGTTCAAAGAACATAATGAGGTAATTAGCAGCAAAGAACATCTTCAAAATGAAGCAAAGAAAATAAGTCTTATTTTTCTAGGGGTATCGTTATATATCTATTATCTTGCCTAAACCATTTAGCAGGAAACCTATAAGTATTATAGAAAATAATTTTTATAATAATTTTCTTAATTGTAAAGCATCTTTCAGCCTAGAACATATATATATATATACACACACACTGTTTCCCTATATTTCACTTTCAGCCACCACTACCTAACACAGATCACTGGTGTTTGTGTGTGGAAGTAGTATGGAGTTTCCTCTCATGCAGAATGTTGGCCGAATGCCGATAGCTGGGGGGATGTGGGAGATTTGATGGTTAAAAGTGGTGGATGCATGCATTTTTAATTTCGACCAAAGACCTGTGTATCCTTATACTTCTCTTTCCTGTCACAACTACATAGGACAGACCATTGATGTTTGTATGTAGTAATAACATCGAATCTCCCATCGTGCACTATGGTGGTTAGATGTCGGTAGATATGGAGGTGTGGGATTATGGTGGTTGAAAGTGGTTGACCTGTGGCACTTCCATATTTCTACAAAGACATATGTGTCGTGGTGTATCACTTTGTTTGTGTGTGGTAGTAGCACAGAGTCACCCATCGATCTTAACGTTGCCAAATTTCAGTAACTGTGCAAGTGTGGGATGTATGGTGGTTGAAAGTGGCCGATCAAGGATATTTTTTTTTTGTATTTCGACCAAAGACATGTGTCTCCGTATATGTCACTTTGCTGCCACAACTACATAGCGTAGACCATTAGTGCTTATGTGTGGTAGTGGTATTGTGTCTCCTATCCTGTACTATGGTGGTTAGATTTTGTTAGCTATTGGGGTGTGGGAGATATTGTGATTGAAAGTGGTCGACCTGCGGCACACTCGTATTTGTACCAGAAACATATGTGTCTTGGTGTATAACTTTTCAGCCAAAACTATTTAGCGCAGACCACTGGTGTTTGTGTGTGGTAGTAGCACAGAGTCACCCATCCACCATGACGTTCGCTGTATTTTGGTAACTGTGGGAGTATGGGAGATATGATGGTTGAAATTTGTTGCTCAAGGATATTTCCGTATTTCGACCGAAATATATGTATCCATATATTTTACTTCATTGCTTGAGCTACATAGTGCAAATGACTGGCATTTGTGTGTGGTAATAGCTTGAGTCTCTCATCATGCACTATGGTGGTTAGATGTCAGTAGCTGTCAATCCAAATTCTTTACAAACACGAACAAAGTCTGGACACCAGCTAGTTACATATAATTCATTTAGAAAATTATTTTGTAATCATTTTCCTAATACTAGAACACTTTTAAAACCAATTGTAACCACTTTCGGAAAGAAACAGAAAGGCTAAAAGTGCAAATTTTATGTTAATCCGCTTTGTTTAATCCAAGTTCACTAATAAAACTTAAGATTACATTTAATTTGAGGTGTAATATGTCTAAGCTGAAAATGTTCGTTAAAGACATGTTTCAATTTTCAAAATGTGGGGAAACAAAGGAGAAAGCAAGTAATTTAAAAATGTCAATAAATGAAAAGAGTTATTCCAAATTTGAATTTCAAGATTGTTGTTAGAACCCTGAATAAAGTTTGAGTAACATAAGGATTTTTTTTATTATTAGAAATTTTTAAATAAAAACTAGGAGATAAAAGTAGGCTTAAATGAGAGAGAAAAAATCATTTTATAATATAATGTAACAGTTTGAAGGAAGCTTGAAATTTAAAGCAACAATAACAAAATTTTGTGTTGAAACGTGATGACATCACCATGTGGGAGTTTTAGGAATTAATAGCTATTAAATAAGGATAATTATGAGAACTTAAAAGATTGGGAATAAATCAGCTATATGATAAAAAGTGTAAGGAAAATCTAGAAAAAATAGGGTACCATGAGAATATGGGATTTTTGTAATTCACTAGAGAAGGGTACTACTCTTTATTCTATAACAAGTCAGTTAAAGATTAGCCAAGGTTATAAATAGTGAACTAGCATTCCCTTGGGAGACAGTTTCTAGTAGTACTTGACTGATGTAGGATGGGCATGTCATGTTTCCATAATAACATATCTATAGTCAACATGCGGATGATAGAATTTGGCCCCTGGTTTGGGACCTATCAAATTTTCATACCAGGCAAACAATGTCATCTAATATTGGCAGGCAATAGTGAACTACTATAAATATTTCACTAACTAGGGTGTAGTTGTGTAAAGCTTTATCAAAGTTGGGGACTCAAGTCAGTTAATTGAATCTATCTGCTGTCTTTATTAATGCATATGTATGTGAGATGCCTTTCCTTAGGCTACAAACTGATACTAGTTAACTACATAAGTTTTCAGAATATACAGTTTTAATTAAGTGACTTCTATATTTGAATGTATAAGCTCTTACCTGTTTGCGCACAGGTTAAATTAATGGCTTGGTGACTGATTTCAAGAAGCCTTGTAACTCACGAATCCAATTCAAGTAGCATAACTATATCAGTAACGGTCACAGCTTACGTAGAATCTGGCAAGATACCCCAATCATGAGAATGCATAAAAGTATGTAAAAATCATAAAGTTCCTTGTATATATATTGTATCATATTTTGTATCCAAACAAATCAAAACTAATAATATCAAATTGATAAACTGAACCACCCTCAGTCTCAATTAAATTGGCTCATCGATGCTCTACTGTAATTGCAGTGTATGCTACTGAGGATTGTGATGGAAAAACTGTAAAATTTGGAATTTTTGTATGTCTGTTTGTCCACAAATCACAATAAAACCAATGGACAGATATTAATGAAACTATACATAGTAATAGTTATTGTCAACAGTTAAGATATGATTTTTTTTTCATCCAGGTTGGTATGAGATCGACACAAATTTACAATAATTCAGTTTTAAACATTATTTGTGCTGAGAAGATCGGGTCATTTAGCAAAGGAGGTGTTTGCACACTGAGACTTACCACCTTACAGCTTGACTAGATTGGCCATGGGGTTAGTAGATAGGTTCCACTATCAAACTTGCAGCACTCTGCAGCTATTCCACTCTGACCACAACGGAAATTGTTCCACTTATTGGACATCTACTTGCTCCCCATTGCACCTTATATACCAACCAACTTCCCTCCACAACACAAGTTTGTATGTAGGCCTTACTGCAAAACAGTTCTTAACCAAAACGAATGGCCACAGGCAAACAGTCCATCCCCATAACCTTCACCTTTCAGTAGTAGCCCATGTCAGTATACACATGTACAAAAATCTCAATGACTACTTTACAATGAGAGCAGTTGGGTTTTTCCTGGAAACCTTTACCACATCTGACCTTCAGAAATGAGAGCTTACTTACCAAAATATCCTGCATACCAGACATCCACCTGATCTCAATTTCCAATAAGACTCTACCAATAAACCCATCACTTATTGCTTGTTTATTAATATTTTCAAAAATAACCTTTTTTAGTGTTTTATTCCATCATTCTCTTATTCATTCTTATAATAGTTTTCATACTTAGGCATATTATCATTTGCATTTCCCCGCCACCTGCGATATGTGTATATATTAATTTTTCCTTCCAAGAGTTATTGATACATCATGTTTCAGCATATGGAAGGAAGGCACAAGTACAGTAAAGTCAAGGTGGGAAGAGTTCAAGGAGATAATAAGAAAGGGGAAGAAAAATTTATTCCAAAAACAGAAAATATAAAAAGAAGTAGAGAACCTGTGTGCTTTAACAGGGAGGTGAGGCGGTTAAAGATGTTGGTAAGAAGAGAACATAACAGAGTTAAGAAACAGCAGGGTTTAGGGAATATTTAAAACAATTAAAAAAGGACCTAATAATAGATAAGAAGGTGGCTAAAGATGGATTTATGAAAAGTATTGTCAGTATAGTGGAACCATTGACTGATTCATCTAGAAATTTTATAACTATGTCAGAAAACTGAGAGGAAGGAGGGTGTTGAGACACTTTTAGTTAAGGATGGACAAGAAGTTACGGAGGATTTGAAAAAGGCAGAGATTTTAAGTAATTGGTTTAGTGAGATCATTAGCGACAATGAATCAGAAACAGGTGGTTTTGAATAGGATAACGAGCTTAACAAAACAATTAGAAATGTGCAGACCATAAAATTTGAAATTCAGCCTGAGGATATCATGAAAAACTAAGAAATCTGAAAAAAACATAAAGGGGCTGGTGTAGATGATATTACTACAGATGTCTTAAAAATAGCAGGATGTGAGATGTACCTTATCTTGAAATATTATTTAAATTGAGTCTTGATACTTGCTGCTTACAAGATGATTGGAAAAGTGTGATAGTAGTGTCAGTACATAAAGGAGGGGTGAGAAATAGAGTCGAAAATTATAGGCCAATTAGCTTGATGTCAGTGGTAGGTAAAGTAATGGAGAGATTAATATGCAACCACATATATGTGAGGAACGTAAGTGGTTTTCAAGTAGGTAACATGGCTGTAGGCAACGATATTCATGTGAATCTCAGTTGGGTGGATATATGTAAGATATTTCAGATGAAATGGACAAGGAGGTCAAATTGATAGCGTAGCACTAGATCATTCAAGACTTTTGACAGAGTGAGCCATAAAATGGTAGTAAATAAGGTAAAATCTATTGAAGTGGACCAGAAAGTGATTGCTGGATAGAAGAATTTTGAAAGATAGATAGCAGAAAGTTAGGGTTGGAAATGCTGTATGAGAAGAACTGGAAGTAAAAATGGGAGTGCCACAGGGTAGCGTATTGAGACCATTGCTATTTATTATTCTAATCAATAATTGTTGATTGCTTACTATCAGAAATTAGATTGTTTGCAGATGAAATAATCTCTATATATAAAGATGAATATGAATGTACGTATGTTTGTTTGTTTGTTAGTTTGTTCTTCATACAAATCCACAGTTTTCATCCTATCTCCATGAAACTTTGCACACTTATCCTTTGAAAACATGGAGAAAAATACTGTCTACATTTGGTAGAAAAATTATCTGTATAATAATAAATGTTGTCTCATAATTTCGAAATACTACTGAATGGCGATAGACAGACGCGTTGGATATGGACGTCTGTATACTGCTTTTTCGTGTATCGGTCAGACAGCTCAGTGGTTAATGCGCTTGCTTACAATGTTTGGGTCATGGCCTCCGGTTCAAATTTCTGTGGAGGCTAAGATCTTTAAAAATTGTTTTTGATCGTAAGAGTCCACACCTGGGCCGTAGGTTATTCGGATTGAATGTTAAACTGTAGATATCACAAAGTTAGGGGTGCAATGCGAGGCAAATCATAGGTCTCTTGCAATGCTGTAGGTTTACACTTTTTTACGTCATAATGATTCCTCAGGGGTTGTCGCAGTCAGAGAGAGAGAGTGTATGAACTCTTTTGTTACGAGGCGTATTCCAAAAGTAAGGTCCGGGTAACAAGATGTCACAGATGATAGGCCTGAATGACGTTTCCCACCTGCAGTGCCATCTACCAACTCCTGGTAAATATGCAGTATTGTTGGCGTGCCACAGTAGCCGTATATCTATTGTTGAGAGCAGTTCGAAATGGCCGCGACAATCGTAGCTCTCGCCAGTTGTGAAGTGCACGGTGTGATTAGATTTTTGTTGGCAAAAGGATCGTCAGCTGCGGACATCCATCGCGAATTGTGTGTAGTGTATGGACCAAACATAATGAGTGAGAAACAAGTTCGACACTGGTGTCGAGAATTTCCAAAGTGGACGCACAGATGTGCACGATCACAGCGGAGTTGCAGGCCCGGTATTCGGACCGACGACATCGTCGAGCAAGTTAACCAAAAACTGCGAAGTGATCGGCGTTTGAACGATTAGTGGTCTGGCTATGGAATTCCCAAATGTTGCTAGAACCTCAATTTACAGGATTGTCACTGAAGAGCTTGGATATCGGAAGCTTTGTGCGCGGTGGGTGCCAAAACTGCTCACCGCTCAGCACAAGAGCAACGAATGCATAGCGCACGACAATTTTTGGAGCGCTATAGACAAGATGGAGACAGTTTGTTTTCCCAATTGTTACGGGAGACGATACGTGGATAGCGTACACCAACGCAGAATCAAAACAACAATCAATGCAGTGGCGCCATTTCCGGTTCACCCAAACCAAAAAAGTGTAACAATCGCGTACACGAATCGCAAAATGATGGCTTCCTTGTTTTGGGCGAAAAAGGGCGTCCTTTTGATCGAATTCATGGACCGTGGGACAACCATTACAGCTGACGTGTACTGTGCAACGCTCATCAAACTGAGACGTGCCATCCAAATCGACGCCGCGGGAAACTGTCATCTGGCATCATCCTCCTGCACGACAACGCCACGCCCGCATACCGCTTCCAAAACCAAAGAGAAGATTCAAGAGTTTCGTTGGGAAATCCAGACCACCCCTGCTTACAGTCCAGATCTTGCACCAAGCGACTATTTTTTCTCTTCTGCATTTGAAACGGTGGCTTGGTGGACAACGATTTCAAACCGATGAAGAACTCAAGACGAGCGTTACCAATTGGTTCAGGTCCCAGGCGGCAGACTTTTTTTTTTTTATTTTTTTTTTTATTTTTTTTTTTGTAACAGTTTAACGTCCCTTTTTAACAACGTGGTCTTTAGAGACGGGAAAGTATGGGGGCAAGGAATGGGAAGGAATTCGGCCATGCCTTTTAAGAAGCATCCCGGCATTCGCCTGGAGTGATTTGGGGAAACCATGGAAAACCCACATCTGGATGCCCGGAGGGGATTCGAACCGCCGTTCCTCCCGAATGCGAGGCCAGAACGCTATCCGTTAACACCACCACGCTCGGTCAGACTTTTATGCCGAGGGGTTAAAGAAACTGGTAAACAGCATTACAGAAAGTGTATAGATATGAACGGCGATTATGTGGAAAAGTGAACTAGATATGTAGTTAATACTACTGTTAATAAAAAACCTGTATCCCCGAAACGATGTTTTTTATGATCAAACGGACCTTACTTTTGGAATACGCCTCGTACGTTTTGACGACCAAATGGCTATATCGATTTGATGGAATTTGACAAGAAAATCTATATGAGGGCACAGGACATT
>CM061918.1:40987433-41096888 GCA_031002005.1 Vandiemenella viatica | reverse complement strand
AGGCAATTACGTAATTTTGGTAATATTTTACATATTTTAATCTTTTTTTTCATGAAATTTAATGGAATTTATGAGATTTTTCATGCTTCTTACTGAAACTGTATATTTTTTCATGAAATTATGCTTCTCTCTTGCTCCCTGTAATGCTCGATACTTTGTTCTTTTTCTCTGACTGGTCGGTTTTCATAATTATGACACAACAGAATTGGGGATTCACACCGGTATCCTCCTGAACGAGAGACCACCGAGGATCATAGAATGGTCAACGGAAGTGTTTACCATCAGTAAAGTGAAATTAACAAATCCTGTAACTTATTTGCTTAAAGACTATCAGGGTAAAGATATTGCAGGAGCATTTTACCAGCAAGAATACAACTAACAAAACTTACAAGTACATTTTTTTTTTTATTTATTTTTTTATATTTTTTTTTTTTTTGGTTGAACGAGTGATAAAGAGAAGGAAAAATATGATCTTGGTGAAGTGGTTGGGTTTTGATAAATCACATAACACGTGGATTCATAAAAAAGATTTATTTAAAATGTAAAATACTTTTTTTTCCTTAATAAATAAACTTATTTTTTTTCTAACAATTGTGTTTTTTTTTTCTTCAATTACGTTAATATAATGCAAATGAGCATACAGCTCAGCAACCTTACAATCTACGTACAGCATTTCTTCTGTACACTTAGTCTATTTTACAATGTTTTTTTTTTCCGATTACGTTAATATAATGCAAATGAGCATACGGCTCAGCAAACAAAATGTCATACAAAGCAATTCAGCAGCACTCCCCCAGCAGCCAATTTATATTTTATGCAGCGTCCTAACTTGATAAACTGAGATTTTACAGAGTCCTAACTTATATACAAAATTGATATTTACAAACTAGAAACACGGATAAACGGTATATTTACAAAACATTCACACATTATTTACAGACTTGTGCCCCCACGGGAGGGTCTCTATCCCGTCGGGGAAAATATACCGCTTATCGTCCGTTCTAGACAGACCCAGTTTGGATATTTGAACAGTATTTACAACATGAAGGGTTGATGTGATCCTTTGCTGCAGATGGTACCTGGGTGTTTCGCCATGGAGGCAATTTATGTAATCCTCCATCTGCAGCTTTCTAGTGACTGAGCCAGCCAAACCTTTAGCCCGTCTAGAGGTCTGGTCTGTCTCGAGCCGGAATGCATACATTTTTGCCCTTAACCCCGCAAACTCCGCAATCAGGGTGCCATTCGCTTCGTCCTTCATAACACCGACAACCTTTTCATTGTGGGATTCTATCCCATAACGGTTGCCGGTGCTATACCCAGACGTGTCGAACTCCTCCCCGTTGCGTCGCATCACTTCATATGGATCGCAGTTCCGCACCAAGTAGATGAAGCTGTCTGTATCCATATATAGCAATTTAGGGCTTCTAAACTGAGGAATGGCAAATTCATAATGAAATCTGTACATCCTCAGTTTAGACAGGTCAAGAATGCACATTCCGACATACACGGGTTTATTAAAAACTATCCTAGCTTTCGCCATCTCCACGGCCACAAAGTTCTTGTTGAAAACTGTTACTTGCTTAAAGTGTGGTGAAGCTATGTGTTTGCGGGCACCGCGGCGGCCCACCCATGCTGTACACAATTTCACGTCGCGGTGTTTTCGAATGTTCTCCATAGTCTTGCCGAAAATTGAATTGTTCATCAGTTTGTAAAAATCTCTCTCGAAATCTGTTTTGGCGTCACGGCGAGAACACGTATTGAGAGATATGTATTCTTTCAACCACGGTGACTGATTGAAAGATATTACCCGGTGTATTTCGGTCACCTGCAGCCCCAAGCCTACACATTGCTGGAGGACTCGGTAATGGAGAACATACCGTACCTTGTTCTCCAGTGTGGTCATCAGCTTGGGGGGTAGAACCTTCTGGGGCTTTGTGGTCTGGACATGGCGGCAGGTCTGCTAAAACGTCGTGTTTATCCTGAGGAATCGTAAGGTCTACCTCCAATACGAACCCCCTAGGTGAGTCAGCTGCAACGCTCATGAAATCTATGCTAGCAATCTCTTTAGCCGATAGCCATTGAAACCCACCAGAGGGTAGATACTCCGACATGGCCCAGCCGTAAAGATTGTTTACGTCGAAGTACATTATAAAATCTTCAGACGCCTCGCGGTTGTACTCCGGCATGTACCGGTTATTTGCCTTCGCATACCTGTGGACGCACTGGCAAATACCTCCGCGAATACCTCGTTCGAAAAAGAGCAGCATGTCGATATCCGTCAGAAGGTCCAGTTCGACACGCGTGCTCCTTAACATAGCCTGCCACGAAAGGCCTGGGGATGTGAAATAGTGGGCGGGGTCCAGGGTGTACTTCCCAAACATACACTCCTAAATTTTCTCAAACAGATCTGCAAGTACCGCACATCTGTGTCCATGTACAGGACTTGCATATTCGCCCAAAGTCTTGATCTGGAAAGTCCGCCACACCTTTGTCGCGTGTTCGTAATCTTCATCTGAAATGTGTGACTCCGACAACGAACTGTAGAATTTTGATTTTGGAGGAAGCGTGGCCTCGGTGAGCTTATCCCACGAATCCATGTATTCGTAAGGGAAGGACACCTTTCCGTTTAACTAATTGGAACTTCTCGGGGTCGGTGAAATGAGCACTAGTAATGCGCATGTCGCCGTCCTCAAGGGTTCCAACCAGTTTGTCTAATGGGAGCTGCATGAACCGGTATGAGTCCAGAAACCTTAACGTGATTGAAGTGTATTCAATCTTTTTCGAAAAAGAAATATAACGTTCTGTGTTGATGGGAAGCACGTCCATTCCTTCGAAATCGAGTTTTGATAATGCCATTACAATGAAATGAGCGTCATACCCAGGAAAGATTGTGAAAGAAAATGGGTATGTACTTTTTAGTCTTATACTGCAAATTGCAATCATTATGTGCAGCCCCCCTAAATTCACCTGTGATATGACAATGATCGCGGACCTTGACAGTCCCCGGTTCAATGTCTTTCTCGCAGATGTGGCATACCGTAGCATCAGCAAACTTTGCTTCTTGCTCATCTGTCATTACAAGAGGAATGCACCTCTTGTAAATTTTATCAACTTTCTTGGCAAGTTTGACGAGTTCATCACAAGCCAATTTTCAGGATTTTTCCCCTGAAGGAGTTGAACGCGACAGACTAGGTACGAGTTGGACACACGACCTGGTATGCGGCAGCGAAAGGGACATGGTTTCTGGACTAAAGTAGTGTGAGAGGCGTTGGTGGAGGACTGCACGAATCATAAGGTAGCAATAAACTTTCAAGTCCGCGTAAACGACGACGGGTACACGCTGCTGGTGCACAAAATCCTTAAACTTTAAAGTTTTATCGTCGTCGCTGGGTAAATCCACTCTTACAGGATAACCCTTGCACAGTCAATCTCGTGGCGGTCCAGGAGATCTTTGCGTCCAAAATGTTGCAGACATCTATCACAAATAAAAATAGTATGCTCATGCAAACTTAAAGAAGAACTGACTAACGCCGACAAGTTGTGAATCCAACAGTAATGGAATTTTTTCCCACTGCCGTCGGTAATCAACAACATGTTTATGTGGTGAACGCGTTTGTCTGCAGTGTGATGGAGGGCCCCGGAAACTACATGTTTACCTTTAACTTCATCCAGACCGAAAACATTTACAGAATAGTCTGGATTTTGCCTCTCAAATTTAGAAATGTCAGAGAGTTTTACCGGAAACTCAATACCTGAAAATCGAAACGGTGGTTGGCGAAGGCTTCCATATAATTATTGACTAGGTACGCATGTTTTTTCGGTGCCTTTACTTGAGCTGCAAGAAGTGTCCATAGAAAGCACAACTCGTCATTCTTGTTTTTTAACATTGATGACGGCCTTCTTTCTACAGATATCAAGTGGCAGAGCAACATAGGAAGACCCACGATAGAAAGGTTGAAAATTAGAAATACTAATGTCGAGGGATTCTATTCTATCGAGAGTTTTGCACTTGCCCTTTCTTGAAATTCACACAATTTTACTCTGAGCTCCGACTTCACATATTTTTTCATACCAATCCGACAGGCAAGTGCTGGTTGTGACCTCACGCATTTTAGTTAAAAAGCACATACGGGCGGTTTCCAAAATAATTTCCTTCTGTATTTTATATGTGTTAATCAGTCCAACCTGCACCTTTACAGATGGGGATGACCGATTATCCACAATTTCACGAACTTTACCGGCAACAAGTTTAAAGCAAGCATCAATGAAATTCATTGGATCAATGAATTTTGAGAATTTGAAATTGTCCCGGAATAAATTCTATTTTAAATGCACTAAGCCTGTCTTCAAGGACTAATCGCGATACTGCTGACTCACCCATCGTTGCTGCATGATCAGGACTGCATAAGGCTGCCCCTGCACCGGCATACTGTCGGCTTGACCCGGCCGAAGGACCGGCGTACTGACGGCTGGAGCCGGGCGATGGGTTGTTGAAGTGGCGGCTGGGTCCCGGCGATGGGCTGTTGAAGTGGTGGCTGGACCCGGGCGATGGTCGTCTGGGCCCCAGCGATGGGTCGGCGGACTGGCGGCTGGGGGGCCCGGCTGCTGCTGCTGTGGCGGGTGGTCGGCTAGGTTCCGACGTCTCCCACGGTCTCCATATTGGTGGCGGAACTGCCTCGTTGTCGTGGTGTCCGACCGCCCCCTCTGAAACATAAAAAAGAAGAAAAATGTTTTAGTATCATGAAAAACATAATTTTTGTACGCATAAAATAATATAGGTAAATTACTGATGTACTGGACTTACCGATATTCCAGTGTGCTGGTGGTTGTGGAAGAACCCATTGTGGTGGCGGAGTTGGCGGCATGCTATGTGGTGGTGACATGCTCTGCGGCACATCCACGTCAATATTTGGGAGCATGCTCCATTGTGAGCAATCACAAGCTCTTTTTGGGCTACTTATTTCTTGAGAATTACCCTTACGCTTCTCTGGGCGTGATGGTTCATCTGAAAAAAAAAAATACTGTATTAGCAATAGTTATAAAGACATGGGGGGAAAATAATCTATAGATAAATACGTACTGAAATAAAAAAGGTCGCTGAATGAAATATCCAAATCACCTGCGAACAAATAAATTAATAATATAGACTACTGCTTCAGCACTATACATTTTCATAAATATAGTTACGTTAAAAAAATATTATCATTACCGAAATCATCCTCAGCGAGAATTTCATCAATGTCTGAAGCAGAAAAAAAAAAAAAGCTCATCAGTATATGTGAAAGAATTTAAAACAGCCAGAAAACAAGTTAAATAACAATAATTTACTTACCAATATCGCTGAATAAGCTAAGATCCTCAGAAGACATTGTGATGATTGAAGTGTTCAGCTCGGGCGCTCAGAGAAGACTGGATGGCTGAAGGGGGGTCTCAGCCCTATTTATACACGCGTCTGGAGCCATGGAGAATTGGTGTGGGAAGACTGCGCCCACGATGATGAATGTAGTGGCGCAGCTGTGTGCATTCAATTACGAACCCGCATCCTGCAGCTGCGTGGGGAGCGATGTGTGGTGCAGCTGTGCTCATTCAATTACGAACCCGCATCCTGCAGCTGCATGGGGAGCGATAATTAGGGTGTGCCGCAGCTGTGCTCATTCAATTACGAACCCGCATTCAATTAGTTACCGGCACGTGCGCGGCGGGGGGAGCGATGTGTGGTGCAGCTGTGCGCATTCAATTACGAACCCGCATTCAATTAAACTCCCCTAGTTCCTCGGCTCCCCTCCGCTCCAAGGCGTGAGTCAATTAGCATTAATTAAAATCAATTAGGGTCCCCCCGCAAATCAATTAAAATCAATTAGTCTCAATTAAAATCAATTAAAATTAATTAAAATCAATTAAAATCAATTAAAATCAATTAACATTAATTAAAATCAATTAACATTAATTAAAATTAATTAAGGCCCCCACGCAATTCAATTAAAATCAATTAAAAACTGGCAACGCACCCGCCTTCAGGCACTACTGTCCGCAAAGACAGGTCCATAAGCAAAACATGGGGAACACTAGCGCCGACACATTAGTTCCACTATCGCCGCTAGGGGGCCAGTGGCGCTCACCGGCGTTATACATCTACTGGAGAGGATATCCGTCAAAATCTTGCGTCATTTTACAGGGAGGGAGGTCCGACTAGATCTCACGAAGTCTCACCTGAGGGTGGCCGGGGGGGGGGTGCGGAATTCTGGAAAAACGCCTCTCGTAATTAATGTACGTCATAATAGTAGTTAAAAAAATAAGAAGTCTAAATACGACGCCGATCCTAACGTTGGGGGGAGGGAGGGTGGTCTAAGGGGGCATCCATAAATTACGTGAGGTCAAATGGGGGAGGGGGGTCCGGCAAAATCTCACCAAATCTCACCCGGGGGGGGGGGGGGTCTACAGAAATCTCACGTAAGGTTTTGAAAAAAAATTTCGGATAGTAGAGCTAAAAAAAAAGTCTTTAAATTGCGCGAAAAGCGATTTTACGGAGAAATTTTGTCAAAAAAAAAAACGCGTTTTGAAGGGTGAAACCTAAAAAAAAAAAAGGTCTCAAAAAGTTTCACGGGTTATATCTAGGGGGGGGAAATGTTTTCACGGACCAGATGTCACCAGAGGGGGGGGGGGGTCCGGTGAAATCTCACCAGAGGGGAGGGGGGGGTCCGGAAATCTGGAAAAAAACACCTCACGTAATTTATGGATGCCCCCTAACCGCCCTTGAAATCAGGAGAGCTAAAAAAAGTCTCCAGTTACACGAGGTTTTTTTTTTTTACTTATGGCTTTACGCCTCGTCAACGTCATTAGAGGGGGATGGGACTGGGGACAAGGAACGGGAAGCAATTCGGCCATGGCCTTTTAAAGGAAACTTTCGCATGAAATCCTACATCCGCTTTCGCATCAGTATCCGCAATTTTTAATGCGGATGTTTGTTTACATTGCGATATATATTATACTTTTCACTTTATTCGATTTTGTGCCCATCGTCGCTTAGCTAACAAAAAAAAGTGGTTGTCTTCTGAAGATCTTGCAATAAAAGTAACAATGAACTAAACGGTGTTATTACCGAAGAGACGAATTTACAAGTTTGTTCTTGCATGTAAAGTAAAGGTCGGGCTGCAACAGACTTAATCTTATTATTTTTGTTAAAAAATATTGAGTGAATCGAAAGGAACCTGTAACCGCTTTCACGGACCATCAATAGTTCTTTTATCGAAATCGGATCTCGTAGGTCCTACAAGTTGTACTGTGAATGCGCCACCAGAGCTGTGGGAAGGTGGGTGGCGAGCACGGAACTGAGCGTGGCGGGTAGGCGGTAACGGCCTGGCCTCGCATTACGGAGGACGCTGGTTCGAATCCCCTTACGGGAATCCATATTTGGGTTTTCCATGGCTTCCCCAAATCACTCTAGCCGAATGCTTCAATTAAAAGACCATGGCCGAATTCCTTCCCGTTTCTAGCCCCGATCTTTTCACGCCTCTAATCGACGAGGCATATAGTTAAAAAAAAAAAAAAAAAGGGGGGGGGAGCGGAGATGCGCAGTGGAATGGCCTTGTGCTTGAGCTTGAATTAGTGTAGCCACGAACTCCGCAAAGTTCACATGACAAAGACTGTTTTTTAGAAGCGTGCGTAGTTATGTAAATAATTTAATTTACTTGTGAAATCGCCCCACATTTTTTGTCGTGGAACGATGAGGCAAAAATAAATGAAAATGGCAGTATCATATGAAAATAGAATTTACTTATAAGAAAGATTGATTTCAAATTTATTTTTGATAAAATATTAAAACCTAAATTATACATTTATTTTTCCACATCCTCTTCCGCAAAACATCCGATCCGCGGATGTCAAGCACTGAACATCCGCATCCACATTCGCATCCAAAAACATGACATCCGCAACATTCCTGGAAGGCAGAAATTAAAACAGTGCGACGTTAGTTTAAACTTAGTTGCTTCTTGTTTATTTACGACTTATAAATGCAGAAGTTCATGCAAAAAAGAACATTCCATGTTTAGGCTATATTCTTTGTAGTAGTACTGTAGTTACTAGAACAAGGTCAAAACATAACCTAAGAATTTTGACAGAAGGAAATAAAGACCGAAGTTTATTAAAAATTCTGATAACGTTTACACGAAACGTCGGTAATCACCAAATATAACAATGAAATACGTAAAAGTTATTCGTTTTTGAAATTGTTCCTATAAACTTTATCATAACAATAAAAATTCTCCAAAAATCTAATCAGAAAAGGTTTACACACATCACGAAAACTCTCTAAGATAATCTTTATTCGTTTTTCTTTAGAAACTTTTCTATAACAGACTCCTACTACAGTGTGACATTTTTGAAGGGCGATTAAACTGGTTTAATTGTATTAAAATAAGCAGTGTTGTTATTTCCGTACCTTCCTTTATTTTCCTTTTTACAAATGAGCCTATTCACGGGAAGGTTTGTTTTGAGGCACAAGACCGCGCAGTGTACCAGACGAGTGTGTGTTGGTAGTGAAGGCGCTGTTGCCTGTAGTCCACAGTGAAAGCGGGTTACGGGGACGCAGCTGTGAACACAACTACTCTCTACATTCACAGCAAAAAAAACCTCCTATACATGATTCACATCCTCACCGAGACAATAGTAAAGTACGCGAAAGTTCTGACACGAGAATTAGTTCTCACAGCTGTAATAGTATGTTGAAGCACTTATTTATCGTATTCCCATCCTATCCTTGACTCTAGTAGCACATTTCGCAACTATTTGGCTCAATTTAAGTTTTCATAAATTGCTTTTCTCTACATAACGAGCCAGGCCTGGCTTTCGGGAGGAAGCTGCATCAAATCCGTGTCCGGGCACCCAGATTTGGGTTTTCCATGCTTTTCCCAAATCACTCCCAGGTCAATGCCGGGTTGTTTCCTTAAAAAAGATCGTGGAGGAATTCATTCCCGTTCGTAGCTTTCAAAACTATCCTGCCACTAACAATCTCGACATCGACGATCCCTGCATACGTTTCAATCTGTCTCTTTATAAGCAGTTGATAGCGTGATCCAATTACTGTTTTGTCCTCTGCACATTTTGCATCTGTATTAGAGAGTCTAGATTGAGTCTCGGGTGTTTAACCCATTTGAACGTCGACTTATCACTTTTTATTCCATTTTCACATCTACCTTGACGCCTTTTCTTATACGGTGCGATTCAAAACACCGAAAGTCCTTAGTGCAGTGGTTCCCAACCTATGGGTCGCGACCCACTGGCGGGTCGCGGCGTGTACTTTCGTGTGTCGCGGAACAATCGAGTTTTTTGCCACAAAAATGTATGTTTTATTTTGTCATCTACTTAAAAAATATAACACGATATTTACAAGTGCAATAATCATGAAAGCTATTAGCTTAAATTAAAACTATGTGAGAAAAAAGTTTTTAAGTATGTATAGAAAGTGACTTCAGGTTAAAATTAGCCAGTGTTAACTCTAATATCGATGCCCTCATTAGTAAACACCAATGCCAGAAATATCACTGATTGTAAAGTTGTGTTTTTATAATAATTAAAACGTAATTTTCATTATCTTTGTAATAAAGCGTGAGGCGGCTGCACAAAGCATCACCTCATCCAGTTGACGGCTGAAATTCCAGGATTAGTTAAACCTCTGTTTGCTCATTATAATGCTACTGATGTGCCAAAACACTTACAAATCCCATTTTAGTGGTTGACTGGTACGTTTACCACTGTGTTTTCCTGCTCTCAGTCTTCAATATTTTCATACAATTGGGTGGAGTAAAACACAATGATAAACCTACCAATCAACCACTAAAATCGGTTCTGCAGGTGGTTTCCACCAAAAAGCGATTTGGCGGACCAGTTGCATTTTAATATGCTGGTCGAGTTACTTCTAATCATGGAATTTCAGCATCCACCTACCAATCAACCAGTGAAATCTGTCTTTTCGTGGGATAGGATAGTCGATAGCGTATCGAGGTCATACAGCAGTTCCCATTCTGATATTAGATAGACTCTCTTATTAGGTGGGTCGCGACAAGTTTTTTTACTTAAAAGTGGGTCGCGTACCAATAAAGGTTGGGAACCGTTGCCTTAGTGCATTATGGCAAAATAATAGTGTTCTACGTGAACAAGTGTGTACGGAAAAATAGTTTTGTGCGCTGTAGTTGAACGATTCTGTAGACGTGATGTGTTTTTGTTTCAAATTTTGCCAAAAATCCCAAAAAAAGACCATAAAATCTTGCAGAAAATTAGAATAAAACGTCTCAAAACTTCGATCTCCTACTTGCGTACAGTACCTGCATTAACGGTACGTACAGTTTCTCGCTTAATCTGGATTTCTCTCCCTGAAGTTACGGGAATATCGCACACTATTACCTCCATGTTATCCATACTCTGTGTTACGCTCCTGATACTCATTTTGTCCTCCAGAACATCCGCACTGTTCATACTCCCCTCACCACAATCCCCGTACTCACTATTGTGGGGCCACAAGACACATACGCGGAATAAAAAGTGTTAATAACTATAATTAGGAACCCTAAGAGGTAGGATTAAATAGTAAGAAATAGAATTAAGAACCTGAAGCTGGCTTAGCGAGAGTGAGCCAAGTAGTATATTTGAGTTATGATTGTCAGACGCTGCTGTGGCAGTCATTATGGAAAATAGGCCACGCTGCTAGGTCAGCCACCCTGGTCCCGCCCACAGAGCAGCACGCCATGGTACCAACCCACAAACAGTCATCTCTTGATAGGGGTGTTATCTGTCGGTTCGTCCATAAGGTAGTGGGGTAGGAAAACGGTAAAAAAAATTGAAACCCGGGGTTGGCAACAACAAGGGAAAGACACCAGGCAATCTAAATTACAATTAGCCGGAGAGTATTTAAGATCCAACTAACACAATAGGATCCTCAGTTGCTCAGTTCGGCTCAATGTGACATATTGCTGTATCTGCCTGCATCGCAAGCCTGCCCAGTATGATGTAAACCCATTAATACTTTCTCTCTCTCTCTCTCTTTTGTGTGTGTGTGTGTGTGTGTGTTAAACTAATACCATTAAGATGACGTGTATAGCTGTCTACATGTGAATCTTAGGGGCAGACACATTGGTGATAGTGGAGCTGTTGGTCACTAGACGATTTTATGAACTTGTTTGATTGAATACATGTTCCAATTTCGAGTATGGATCTTTGTATTCAATTTGGCTGAGAAGAACGGAATATAATTTGTGTGGGTCATCATCTATCCATTTATTTCTTTTGTTGTTGTTACCGTCTTTTACTACCTTGCTAATAAAAAGTGATTTGTTGAAAGTGGATGCAGACAATCTCCGGGAAAAGTAGTCCGATTGAGAATAAATGAACTATTTATAAAGGTTCCAGAAACTAAAGCACCATATTTTTTTCTTCGATAATTATTTTATTTATTTATTTGTCGTATGGCAAGCAACTAATACAATAATAAATATATACAATGACAAGAACGTTGGTAGCGTTCACAAGCTGATGTCTAATTCTTCCAGCCATTCTAAGAAGGAACTTGTAGCTCCAAAAACATCTTCATATGGTCCATCATACTTCCGTAGAGGGCATTCCCTGATAATATGCTCCACACTCTGGGAAGGAGCACCGCAGTCACATGCAGGAGAATCCTGAAGACCCCACTTACGCAGCATGGCGTTGCATTTCGCATGGCCTGTTCTTAGGCGATTTAGTTTGACCCACTGGTCTCTATTTAGATGGAATCCTGGAAGTCCAGTTGTGGGATCTTTAATATCTGAATGTTTACAGATGCGGAGTTCCAGCTTTGTCGCCATTTTTCCATGACATCAAAGTCAAATACATCTTGCCATACCGGATTTCTTGATTTAAGACGAGTGGGTGGTAAGTTATTTAGAACCTCGTGGATTGGGAGATCCTGTGGATGGTGTAGTTTTATCCACTCACGTGCCGTTGCTTCTTGGCGTCTTATCTCTGGAGGTGGTATTTTTCTGATCAGGTGCAACCAGGGGACTGGGGTGGATTTATTGAACACAACGAAACTTATACACAAGAAAGAATGATGTTTCTTCTACACTCTCTATTTTTCCACGTAAAATCCTTCCCGATCTATGACCTTCCTGCATCGAGACACAAGAGCGTAGCGTGTATGCCCTGGCGATACCACTCCTTGTGTTCACGAAGTCATTTCTTGACTGTGCGAATCACCTCTTCGTCATCCTCAGTGTATCCCACTAATAACATTCTTCAATGGTACAAACAAGTGAAAGTCTGAGGGTGCTAGGTCAGGGCTATAGCGTGGATGGGGTAACACTGTCAAACCCTGTTTGGTCATGTGTTCCAACGCTCTCAAACTTGTGCGAGGGCGTGCGTTACCATGTTAAAGCAAACAATTACCTGGGTTATTATAGCGTCCAAGTCGCTGGAAGCGCTTCTTGGGTTTGGTTAATGTGTTCACATATGCCAAAGAATTAATGAATTAATCAGAATCAATGAGTACGACACCATCACAGACCCAAAATACAGTGATCATGACCTTACCAGCGGAAGCAGTTGCTTTGAATTTTTTCTTCTGTGGAGAGTCAGGATGGCGTAACTCCATCGACTGCCGTTTTGTTTTGGGCTCAAAATGGTGAACCCAGGTTTCATCACGTGTCGCAATCCGGGACAAGAAGGCTTCCCCCTCGGCTTCAAAACGATGCAGCAACTTGGAAGAAATATTTTTTCTGAGTGTTTTGTGTTCCTCTGTAAGACGGCGCGGAACCCATTGTGAACAACTTTTTGCGCAATCAAGAGCACTGACGATTACACCCACACTATTTGATTGACAGCTCCCGCGCCAATTTCGGAGTCGTTATGCGTCGGTCCTCGCGAATGAGCACATCAGCACGCTGCATCTTGTCAGGTGTTACAGCCTTGGGTGGCCTTCCCGATCGCTGCTAATCTTGGAGTTCTGCAGAACCGCTTTCAGATGGCCTCACCCTCTGTTCCCAGCGACTAACCGTACTTTTGTCGACTGATGATGCTCCATAAACTGCACATACACGTTTGTGAATGTTTCCAACTGTTTCTTCCTCCACAGTGACAAATTCAATGACGATACGCTGCTTATAACGTACATCACTCACAGACGCCATGTTGAACCATTCGCATTCGTACCATTGTTGGGGCTGAGAAAAAGAAGGTGGTGCATTAGTTTCTGGGGCCACCCTCGTAATATCAGGTAGACTTGCAGTCCGATTCGGATACATATTCAAAGTGACGGCCCGTGATGCGTCGTGTTGGAACCACATCACCTGACAGTTCCCACTTCATACAGTATAGCAGAAACATCTTACAAATTTGTGTCCAGTTCGAACATTTTGCTGTGGACGGATGCAGGGCAAGCACAGGATTGTTATTTTACATGTTATCGTATTCTAAGAAATCAAATGTTAATTACTATTTTTGGTTGAATTTACAATGGTGCGCCGTGTTGAGTAATAGATAATTCGTTGTATGCCGCGAGTAGGAAGAAGTTAGGAAACTCTGATTTACAGGCCACTAATCTCCACCTACCGTCCCGCGCAGCATGCTAAACGTTGTCTCTATTTTGCATCTCCCGCTGTATTCACTTCCTCCATGTTCTGAGAAACTACATTCGACATACTTGTAATATACTTACTTCACAGCTATGTCAACTAAGTCGTCATTGCAGGGATATATTTCTCGTTCGTCGTGATTTTAGATCTTGCGGGAAGTAAATAATTACACACTTCACTTTTTTGAAATTCACTATGCCTTCATTCTTACACGACACGCTAGGATGACCTGCCCGATACATGTCTGCCACAGTTTGCCGACCTCCGTTGAAAGCTTTTACCCAACGTGCCACTGTTCTGTACGGCAATGCAGATTCCCCGCACGCCTCTTGAAGACCTTGATGACACTGTCGTGCTGTACGACCTCTGCCACATTCAGTCTTGATCCAACTCCGTTGTCCCTGTTTTGAAACCAGTGACATCGTTACGTTACACCGCTCGCTCACAAGTGACTGCGTGTCCCTCGATTGTGCGCACGCCGGGGACGTGGGATGGGCGAGTCCATTTGCTCGGAGGTAAGGTAGGTATGTCAACAACGTGTGCTATCAGCGACAATAGTAGATTACATTGCATAGTGTACCCACAGCAGTGTTGCCACTATTTAAGTTCCAAACCTCGTATTATGACCAGCAGTACCCGTTCAGTGACTGACTGTGGAATCATTGGGCTCCTGTTAGAACGAAGTTCACTCCCTTCCCCGCCACCGGTGGTCCCGCAGGAAGCCTGGCCCTGCATAGCTTTCTTTCGCTAGATTTTCTTGCTCAGTCTGTAAATCCAACACATCTCCGCGTTTCGAAGCAGATTTGCTTTCAGCTTATTCTCCTTCCACTTTCTTTTTTTGTAATGTAACATTTTAATTTCCAAAGTATCACAGTTTTTTTGTAAATTCACTTTCGACGATGTTGAAATGCTCTTAGATTGATATGAAACTCACTAAGGGGGATAAACAATTTTATTTTGGCTCAAGTCACACGACAAACGATCGGGGTAGGCCACTCGGCTTGAATTTATTTGCAGTTTCGGTACCTGGCCAGTCACGACCTTTTGAAGCGTCGTATGGGGGTTTGGGGAAGTGTTTCTTTATTTATTCCTATTCCTCTGTTGAATGCCACTCGCTCCTTTGGTGTTTTTAGAGTACTAGCCGTCCCAGACTGTGCAGTTCCCACGTATGATACCCAGTAGCGACAGCGAAGACGCACGAGTGGGAATTGTATCTGTTGTGTCGCTGGCGACGCACTGTGTTCCGCTAATAGTCTGTGATGCAGTGCCTTGTGAAGCGACGCCACACAGTGTGCTGTCGCCGCAGTCCAAATTGAGACCCGAGTGCCCGCAAATAAGGTTAGCTCCACAGCCGGTTCATCCCACCCAATCGATACCTCGTTTCTGTCCACTCGCTGAGGAAGCTATCCTAACTCAAACGCCACTCCTACTCCTCGATGTGTCTTCTGACGCCAGTAGGGCTTTATTAACTGCCATGAGGGTTTAATTAAAGTTTTTTTTTAAATTAATAGTTAACTAGCTGGTGCTCACGACTTGGTGTCTATCAAGTATTTTGAAGGTTTTATGTTTTAAACGGAACCTTAAATATTCCAAGAATAAAAAATAGGGAATTTTACTCCCTACCAAATCAGCAACCCGCCAGCGAAAGTCCCGTCAAAATCCAAAACATAGGTATCAACATTCAGCCACCATAGAGCACGATGGGAGTCTCGAGGCAACCACCACACACAAACGTCTGCGCTGGGCACTTGAGGTTGCAAAGGGTTGCAACATGGTAATATCAGAAAAATATCGTTTTGGTTCATTCTAAAAGATTTGAGTTCGTTCCACAACATTTGTGTTCGTTCCACAACATTTGTGTTCGTTCCACAACATTTGTGTTCGTTCCACAACATTTGTGTTCGTTCCACAACATTTGTGTTCGTTCCACAACATTTGTGTTCGTTCCACAACATTTGTGTTCGTTCCACAACATTTGTGTTCGTTCCCACAACATTTGTGTTCGTTCCACAACATTTGTGTTCGTTCCACAACATTTGGGTTCGTTCCACAACATTTGGGTTCGTTCCACAACATTTGGGTTCGTTCCACAACATTTGGGTTAGTTCCACAACATTTGGGTTAGTTCCACAACATTCGGGTTAGTTCCACAACATTCGGGTTCGTTCAAGAACACTTTGGGTTAGTTCCACAACATTTGGGTTCGTTCCACAACATTTGGGTTCGTTCCACAACATTTGGGTTCGTTCCACAACATTTGGGTTCGTTCCACAACATTTGGGTTAGTTCCACAACATTTGGGTTAGTTCCACAACATTTGGGTTAGTTCCACAACATTTGGGTTAGTTCCACAACATTTGGGTTAGTTCCACAACATTCGGGTTAGTTCCACAACATTCGGGTTCGTTCAAGAACACTTTGGATCATTGCAGAAGATTCGAAACATTTTTAAAACGCTTTGGTGGAAATATGAAAATGATTTAGGTCGACCACTTTCAACCACCATATCTCCCACATCCCCCTAGCCACCGACATGCAACTACCATAGTGCACGATGGGAGTCCCTAGGCTATCGCACACAAAGGGGGCGTCCGTTAATTACGTGAGGTGTTTTTCCCGAATTTCGGACCCCCAACCCACTGGTGAGACTTCGTGATATCTGGTCGGACCCTCCCTCTAAAATGACGTGAGATTTTGACGGAGAACAGCCCCCCCCCCACCTACTAATCGACCTCGTAGTTTTTTAGATTTTTATTTAGCTCATGCTAGCAAGGGCGGTTATACCTCCCCCTTACATCGATTTCCGCGTAGTTTGAAGACCATATACCCCCTGTGAAGTTAACATTCGCGTCATTTGTATACTTTTTTTTTTAAGCTATACCATCCTTCAAGAATTTAAAAACCTCGCGTGGGATCCATTGGTCTGCGCTGGATAGTTGTAGCTGCAAAGTGAACTATTGGGACAAACGCGTCTATTTATATATAAAAATATATTTTATTTCCGTGTATTTCTCGCGAAATGCAATGTCAGAATTCACACATAGGGTAAATGGTAGCAACAGAGGTATTCTGTGCAAGAACTACACATCGGAAAGGTGTCAAGGAATTGCACCACAGAGAGACATTTCGGGAGAAGCTATATATACCTGTACAGGCGCGGAGCTAGATCGGGGCCTTTCCATCACTGTTCATAGAGAGAGAGAGAGAGAGAGAGAGAGAGAGAGAGAGAGAGAGAGACAGAGAGAGACAGAGTTTGTCAGTTTAGGGAATTGGACGCACCAATTTAGTTAGTCGTCGACGCTCAGATTTCGCGGAGCTGTAAATCCACAAAATAATCGGCTATTTATAGCAAACCATTGCGTAATCTGCCCAAGTTACCAGCAGAAGATAGGCCATTTAGAAGAAAGTGTGTTATTTTGTCATGCTGTGAATGTTTTGAATTTTTATGTACGAAATACTATTGATAAGTCGTCATTGCACAACAGCAAAGCAAGTGAATGTTGGAAACTATTTTTGTAAACTGAAAACGCCTGATTATAATCAATGCACAACAAGTAGGTAAATCGTAAGATTTTAGGGACAGTTGGGAAAATATTTCAGAAGCTCTAAAATATTTATTTTGATCGTTATAGAAATGTTTTGATTTAAGAGAAAATAATTACGTGGTATAATTTTGGTGTGGTGGATTCTTCTGAATAAATATTTATTATACCAGTCTACATTTAGAAAGAAATTGAGCATTTAACTTTAAGTGGTGATAGTTTCTCTAAGTAATTGTTTATTTTCATTTCTAACCTTTGATGTCCTTTTGAAAGTTCGGAGTACACCATTGACTGAAGAGAAATTACTTTTAATTTTCTGTCCACTTAAAGAGTGAGAGATCCTATTTCGAGAAGGACCGTAGTAAGTGAAAAGTTTGAAGGTATTTGAACAGTATTGTAATTTCACAAGTTTCCAAACGGGGTTGTAAAGGTATTTTATTTTAGAAGTTGCATTAGCCGTTATCAATCGCGTTCCAATTATCTAAGGCAAGATTTGTTTCCACTATAGGTCATCCATAAGTTAACATAGATTTTTCCTCCCCCTCCCTCTTTGTCACGCCTCGTGGTCGACTTCTACCTCCTCTCATTGTGCCATCACACATTTTACGATTTTAAATTTAGAACGTGATTAAAACAGCAGTTCCACCGTTATGTCACGAAGCTTGTCACCTTTGTCACAGGTGTTAAACTGTGTGGACTATTCCTCCATTTGACGTGCAACATATTTATGGGAGGCCCAGTGTAGAGATCTCATAGTATCACATCATTGCAAAATTACATAGGAAAGCGTCCTTCCTTCAAGAATTAGATCTGTCAGCCTTGTGGAACAATCACTCCCGAGCCATTCCCAGCTATTTTTCCTTTTGGCGTATATGGAAGAGTTTCTTTCTGAAGTCTCCCATTCATTCTACGCGATGAAACGATCTCCTTCGCTGCCCTTAAATTTAGTTATTTAGTGACTAAGCGATAACTGAATTTTATTAGCATCTCTTTTAGTGTTGGCACTCAATTATTTGATCTGTGCAATATGGAATACACTGCCGTGAATGATCAGTTTCCTTCCTCGTAAGCTGTACCGTAATATTCCGCAGTCTTGCTCGGCAAACTCGATGATTTAATGCGGTCTATTGCGGAGATAAGGCAAAAATAGTTATTGGCTTTTAACTATATGAAGCCGTTCCACTGAGCCATAGGTGACAATCCTCTGATGTCTGTCCGCGTGTATCCTAACCGTCAAGGTATTTTAAGTTGTAGGGTATGCTGAGACAAATGGATGTCGCCTGCCTGGGCAACGTCTTCGGTAAGCAACACTCTTGACAGCATCGACTGTAGCGAGCAGTTCATCCAGTATTGCAGAAATTTGGTTTTTCTTTCCTTCGGCTTCACGCATCGTCGATGTCGAGGTCATTAGAGGGTTCAGAAATTTGTCTACCTAGTACATTCCTTGAGCCAAATGATGTGCCATTAAGTGAACTTAATCAATCAACGGTTTTTAGAATCTAGCTAGGACTATGTGAACCATTAATCATGTCAGGTTCATATCAGGCAGTCTATACATAAAACGAAAACCGGATAAATTTGTGCTATTGAGCAGATTTCTCCGGAGTTTTCACAGTTTTAAAGCTTAGAATCTCGATTGGTTTGGTAAGTCTTATGTTTCAACAAAACATAACGCCGCAGCTTTAAATGAAATTCTGATCTTATGGTGAAAAATACCAAAGATGGAACCACTAGATGTTGCATATTCCGTACTAAAGACAACTACAATGTCTCTGAAGATAGCCTTTAATGAAAGCAGTTTAATGAAAGCCGTTTAATGAAAGCAATAACTATTCTGCATACTCCACACTAAACAAAACTTGAAATATTCTAACCTTTAATTTCGGATGTTCAGTTTTTAAACGCCATCGATGACAGTATTGAACGACAGAAAGTAATAACGAAAAAAGATTTTATTTGATCACAATGTCTCTGGCTATCAAATGCGGTTTAGGAAAACTGAACGTTTTTGTATTACATTCTGCACTATACACGCGAGTTTCTTATATAATATAGCTTTTAATCGTATTATAATCCATTAAAGTTCTCGAGATAGCGAATGTCAGCCAAAATATCTGTCGTTTGGAACTGAAAGCAGATTGCTTCTGTTAACAATAATAAATGCGTAGGCTGATGGTTTTTAATATAAATAGAACCTTGTATTAAGCCTTTAGTGTTACAAATAAAAAGTTTAGGATAACAAACCAGCTTTTCTTCATTTTATAATTTATTGCGTTATTTAGTAATGCAGAACTAAAGTTTCTACGAAAAGCATGGCGCCGCAGTTTGTGGCTCCCTGAAACAAATCGAAAGTAAAACAAATTTTAATTTTGAGCTCCAGTGCCAGATGATGAAGTAGCATATTGAGAATTTTTAGCTCCAGCGATAGATGAGTCGTAAACTGTGAAAACTGTCGAAATCGATTCAGCAGTTTCCAGGTAATGTTAGATTATTCGTAAAGTAAATGTGTCGTAACGTCTTAAGACGCACTTTAAATTTTAATTTTGCTTTCAAATTCTGAAAATCGATTCAAAATATATATTATCTGCGTGATGCCGGAATAGACACATTCCAGATACATTTTTATGTAGGTTATGTAGTATGTATTAATGCGCGTACGGTCAATGTTTCCATTTTCGAGCAGCAACATTAGCAAATGTAATTAGGTTGAAATATAACCTGGACTAAAATGAAAACTGACATTCCGTATCAAAGCATCCAAACCACACCATTATTAGAAATGTGCTGCTAAATCGCTGTTTAGTACTGGAAATGTCCGGTATGAAATCAATTAAGCTTCGTACGCATGAGGGAAAAGCCACGTTGGGCTACTTGGGGAGGAGGGGGAGGGGGGGGGGTTCACAAGTGGTAAAATGGAGCTACGTGTTTTATGGACGCTCCCTAAGCTTAAGGAAATAAGTTATAATGAAATATTTACCGAAGGAAGTGGTGAATAATTTACAGAATGATTAATCGCACGTGCCTTATCGTGCGTGTTTCAGGCACGAGACAGCCATTCAGACACGCGGGTATGTGTGTGTGTGTGTGTGTGTGTGTGTGTGTGTGTGTGTGTGTATTTTAATAAATGGAGAAGTTAAATCAATTTTTTGTAAGTCGCCATGTCATTTAAACAAGCAATGTGCAGGATTTCGAGTTAAGAAGAGAGCTGCAACGAATTTTGTCTCGCCAATGCGACCCCTCGGTTCAAGACATGCTGTATATCTTCCGTAGTTGACGTGGCAAGGTGACCACTTAAGCAAGCATGTTAACTAACAAGTTACTCCTATTAATAAGTGGCTCGTAAGAGGCTAGCGAACCTGACACTGCCTCGGAGGCGCCCAGGCTAAGGGGTTGACTTAGTTTGAGTAGCCAACCCTGCCTTGGGCAAACCGTCTCCATGGAAACAAGCTATTATCTTCATTCTTGTGTCTATATTCCAGGTTGTCCCAGTCTTTCCATTGCTACAGTGTATCTTGTTTCTCGTGCTACTTAAGCGCATGGTATAACATCTCAAGGTATCAGGCTGTTTCCTTCCTCGTCAGTGGACTACGATATCAGAGTTCGCAGGTTGATAGTTTCTCGCTCAAAGTGATGCCCTTGTCTAAGTTACAGCGTCCACTGACTCCTACAAAAGAGAACGCAGAGCACAAGCAGGGCATAACCAGACTGAACCGAGGACCTACAAGGAAACTTGCTGTTGTGTTTTGTAAAATGTGTAGGACCCGATTTCCAATGGGACCCGGATCACAGAAATGAAGAGGGAGGACACAAGGTTTGTCTGGCTCAAGAAATAATGGTGGCACAGAGGCAAGATTTAGATCAGTGTTTCTCAAAGTGGGGTACGCGAACCCCTAGGGGTCCGGCAGTTGATCGTAGGGGGTTCGCGACAAGATATACGTGATGGGGGACAGGCTACCTCATGCATATAACACGCACAATGGTGAATACTGTCAATTGTTGCTCATTATCGCTAGAAGTAGAGCTAAAAAAGTCAGTTTTTTCTCAAGGGGGTTCACCATTGCCTTTAAAATTTTATAGGGGTACAGTGAGATAAAAAGTTTGAGAAACGCTGATTTAGACCATACGTGCACAATCTTTTTTGGCCTACCGCCAATTATCTTTAAAAAAAATACCATTTCCGAAAAAAATGTCACCGTCCCATTTTTAGAAAACATTTTCCCATTCTTCTGATAAATAATGAAACCCATAGAGCTCAAACATGTTTGACTTGTAAACAACTTTTTGAAAAAGTGATCCAGTAGCACCCCTTTCAGAAGAAGTGTGCAATATCGTATGTAGAAAAACAATGACATACTCCTAAAATTACTTTATTAAAAGATACTAACAATATTGGTGTATTTAGTTTTATTAAATAAATTTTATGAAAAAAATAATATTATTAATCATAGGACTGAGCTCTGTGTAATGACACACTAATTTTTCGATATTTGAAACCTTAATTGTTGTTCCGCAGCATTAAATTGCAGGGTTTTTGCTATATAAAATAGTTTTTTTCTCAGCTAGTAAATTGCAGACTACACTAAATCTTTTGGTCACGGAAATTCGATTAAAAACTTCTTTGCTGTAGTCCTTAAAGCCGGATATTATATTGTAAAGCAGGGGTGGCGGTTGCTACTCAACGTTCCCTAAATTTGTCTTTTGGACCAGAAACACCCCCTGTGTGTCTCATCAACGCCCACCTGTGGGCAGTACCGCCATCGTTCGGAACCACTCATCTAACCAGTCCGTCGACTCTCATTGTCATTGTCCCGCTTTGAGTACAGCAGTTACCAGTAGAGAGGTTGTCAGTTGAGTGCAAGTTTTTGCGTTAGGTTCCTGACAAATTTCCTCGAATAACAGCGGGTGAACCATCTTCAGATTTCGTCAGTCTCAGACTTAAAACTGGTCGGTTGAGGGTTCTTCTCCTGGGACATTTCCCCCCTCGATCTTTTGGTTTGGCATCTCTTCACTTTTAGTTGGTCGTCTTGATTATTCTTTTCGCTCCGTCAGCACTAATGGTCTGTCTAATGGTGTTTGTCAGCGGCAGTTTCATATTCGCCGAGACAGCTGAGCAGAGTGGTGTGCTGCTCTGTAGAATTTGTAGGCATATTGCCGGAATCTTTCTATCGGCCTGGCTATTCCAGACGCCTCGTGGCAAATATAGTTCCCGCTGTGTTGCTTTGTTCTGCAGCACCTGCAACTTTCTAAGGTGGCAATTAGCAGAGTACCTCCAGAAGGGACTAGCATACCCAATTACCAACCTAATCAAGGAGCAGTAACTGGCAACTCATAGATGTGGTAGCAAGGAGCTTATCCGATTATGTATCTGGTAAAGAGCATGTAGCCGAGCACTTGCCCTTTACCTGATGTCCTTGATGTGAGCTCGCCATTTCAATTTACAGCCGAGTGTCACACCAATGTAGCGAGCAGTTGTTGCCCAGTGGAGGGTTTCAGCTCAGAGCTGAAGTTGAGGGTAGGGTAGTTGCTGTCCGCGCCGTCCTAGGCGTCGCGTCAGCATAATCACTTGCGTTTTGACGGGGTTTATACTTATCCGCCACCTCCTGGCCCAGGCTACAGTCTCCTGAATAGCTTCATGCAATCGTCTCAGGTGCGATGGCTATGGTGCGGATGGATGTAAAAGAATGCCGTATCGTAGGCGTACAGGACCGTCATCACATTCGCAGGTGCTGGCTGTCTAGAGTGTATAAAGAGGAGGACCCAGTACACAGCCCTGTGGTACACCTGCACGAATGCGCCGTCCTGTTGACAGGGCGTCGCCGACCCTGAGGCTGGTTACACATTGGGCGGTATCGTCCGCTCCGGAAATTTCTCCGTCGCCGCCCTTCAGGTAGTGGCGCAAGGGATCAAATGGGAGCTTACACACTGGGCGGAGGGGAAAACCCGCGGTAGCGCTGCCGTCGACGGCAGGTATACGACCGCGCGTTGCCACTACATTCGGCGGTTGTTTGACCGCCCCAGTCCAGACAGTGGCCCATGTGGCCAGATGGGCGCTTGCACACTAGGCGGATTCTAACCGCTTGTGCGTTTTCAGTCTGTGTAAAGTTATCATTTTTTGAATTTAAAAATCGTAATATGAGTTAAGTGGTGATAGATAATGACCTTCTCATTTCGTTAGTGGAAGCTAGACCAGTTTTAAGAGGTAAAACAGTGGTTTCTTTTAAAGATCGGGACGCTACCAGGAACGCTTGGAAAGAAGTGTGCCTTGAAAGTGGAATGATTTTGACGAAATGAAAAATTAGGAAAAATGCCTTGGATAGTATTTACATAAATTTTTACACTTCAACTAGATCTTGAAAAATATTTAATCACATTTTATTGAAAGATTTTGATGATTAATAGTATATAACTGTGTCCTTATATCTTAGACATTTGTCAAGGATCACTTTCAACATTCGAAATTCTGTCGCTCGACATTGTGAGATCTATTTTTTTTTTCTTTTTTAACACAGCATTGACGAATACAGTGAGACAAGCTGTTTAGTACATTCGGCATCATCTTCGCCATTTACTTTCGATTTTTCTTTGTAAAGTAATAATTTTTAAAACACTCAACATATTACAACTTCAGCAAAAATGTTTAACTAGTCCATTGTGCTTGTAAGAATAAAAGCAATGTAAACTCAACAATGATGAGTCGATTACACAGTGAAGTATATGTATTAGTTACAAATAAATGAAAGACTTAGTCATTATATGGCATAGTGTATTTTTCAAACTTTTCTTGTACACTTATTCATGTTCACCTAAAGGAGTTTTCACTCTAATTAACATAAACTAAATATAGGGGAATGGAATTATATAAAATTAAATGTTTATCTTTAGTAGGTCCATGAGAAATCTGCTTACTTCAAGGTGATTACCAGCATTTCCACACTTTGAATACAATTCATCAACTGTGTTTTTTTTCCTTTGAATGACATACTTTAGTTTCGCAAGCAACTCTCGATATAAACATCCCAAATTAATTGAAAAATTTGCTGTTATCGTTCCTCATATATTCTGTTCACCTTCGGTTTTTTCTTTTCCTATTTCTATGGCGACGGAACCGTTAAGACAAAAATTTCAAAACCTAACTACGAAATAATAAACACCAAATTAACTAAATTAACATCTAATTTCACAAAAAGAAACTCGAGTCGCGAAAAGCAAGGTACTGACGCCCAACCACGTCACCTTTTTCCTGCTCTTCTTAGCAGTGGAAGTTTCACCGCTGAAATAGCAGCGGTAGTTCGACCGCTCAATGTGTAAACACCTCAAATTCTATAGGCGGCGACGGAGAAATTTCCGGAGCGGACGAAACCGCTCAGTGTGTAACCGGCCTGACGCTGAAGGTGCGCCTAGACAGGTAGCTACGGATCAGTTTCACGTAGGGTCCAGGCAAGTCCCATTCATAGAACTTGCAGAGGAGAATGAAATGCCACACTGAGTCCAACGCCCGAGAGACGTTGAGCAGTACCAGACCACCATAGCTTCTCTCGTTGAAGGCCCTCTATGGAACCCAAGTTGGTGATCGGGTATGACGCCTGAAGCCTGGATGTAGATGTCAATACGCTTACAAATTTCTGCTCGAAGATCTCAAGGATACTTTTCAGCCTAGCTAACCTACGGGGAGGGTATGAGGGCGTCCATAAATTACGTGAGGTGTTTTTCCCGATTTCCGGACCCCCCCCCCCCCCCCTGTGGTGAGACCTTGTGATTCTAGTTCGCCTCCCCACCCCTTTCTGTTGAGATCTTGTCCGTCATACCCATCCTCCCTAGAAATCGCTCGCCGTCGCAACTTTTTGAGACTTTTTTTTTAGGTCTCGCCCTTCCAAAGGCGGTTACACTCCCATTTTTCGACGAAATAACCCCCTAAAATCCATTTTCGCGTCATTTGTAGACCTTGTTTTAGCTCTGCAGTTCAACAAGAATTTCGAAACCTCGCGTGAAATTTCCGTTGATCCCCTCCTCCCCCTTCGTGAGATTTCGCCGGACCCTCCCTATTTCACATAAAATAATTAATGGACGCCCCCTACAGAGAAGGAAGTTGGCCGTGGCCTTTCAAATGAACCATCCCGGCATTCGCCTGGAGGAACTGCGGAATCCACGGAAAACCAGCCAGGATGGCAGGACGGGATTTAACTCCCATTCTGGGGAATGTCGTGCAAGGGGACGAATTTGCCGTGCTCCTAACTAGAAACCACTTTAATAGGATTAAGGGTAATCAGCAATGTAGTAACTAAGAAAAGAAACAAATTGTCAATAGTGGCATGATATGATTTAAATTGCTGATAACAAAGCATGAAATATAGTGTCATTACACCGAGCCTAGGCCTCTAATATTTTTTATTCATAATACGTATTTGTTAATCAAATTATTTACAATACGCCAATATTGTTAATATCTTAAGTTTAGATATCTGTCCTTATTTTCCCGTATATGACACTGGACACTTTACCTAAGATAGGCGCCATCGAATCATTGTTTCAAAAAGTGGGTTATGAGCCAAAGAAGTTCGAGCACTGTGAGTTACATTATTATAAGGAGGGGCTGTATTTTTTTTCTGAAAATGGAGGAACAAGTAAAAATAAAGGTTGTGAATCATAGGGATATTTGGCCATGTAGGATGTCGAGTCATATCTTAACCTGCAGGTCACTAACCACGGTCCAGAGTATCTCTACATGATGACGTAATGCTCGCTCTTTGAACAGACTCGCGTCGTTAACGAAAACTGTCCTGGTTGGGTACACTGCTTGGGTTCATGTATTTCGGAAGGGACCGATTGCAGCGTGAGAGAATGAACCGGTTTTGTCCACAAAAGAGATAATATTTTACTGGTGAACTTCGCAACACCACCTAGCACGTCAGTACGGCTGCGTGTTTGTCAGAGTTCTGTTCGGTCGTGGTGCAGGTGCGGTGTTTGTCATCAGTCAGTTCATTCTCTGTGGCCAGGCGTACCAACCCTCCCGCTAACGCGCAATTTCCACGGCGGATGACCCCGCATCAGTCACCCAGCCGGGACGGAAGCCTCGGAAATTGAGCGTCCCTACAAACGCTGTGACAGACTGCCCTAATGGGCCGTGAGGGAGCAAAGGTTGGCAGAACTGGGAGGCCGGGAAATACCCCGCGAGAGCGGTACCAACTTTGCAAGCTGTAATGTACACTATTCGACACGATTTTATATTTCAATTGAGGTTTAAAGAGATTTTCTAAATTAAAACGCGGATACTGTCAAATCTATCCTGGCGATGCTGAATGGTTTGCGAGCACTATGCAATTTAAACTTCCTTCCACAAAAATAGGTGTACGGCTTTGGATCTTCAGCTATATATTTAATAACACCTGAACTTTCTTCGAGAGATGTACGAAATAGCGGTGAATCCGTAAACGGGGTATGTTAGTGAGTGAAGGAAGTGAACACTCATTCGATTTCTATTTGCCGTTGAAAACACAATCTTTGAGCCTTCCTATCCGAGACAATCTTATTGACTGTGAATTCCTTCCTTCCTTCAATCCCACTTCATAATTGATTGTTTTCAGAGTTTAAAACACGACCGAATGGGACGAGATTTGAGCGATGTCAAGAACCAACGAACCACGTATACAAGGGGCATTAAGGTTCTAGTATGTTCAAATTTGTTTCCTAATAAAGTACTTTATAAAATTGATACTACCCTCGCTTCTCAGTATGATCTTATTCTCATCTTGCAGGTAGGGTACAGCATCACCTTATCACGAATTCATGACAACGGTAAAATAACGTGTATTGTAAATGTATATTTTTTGTTTTCGAAGTAACAACTAGAGGAGTGGGGGCGGCTAGAGGTAGACGTGTACGCGCGCTTCAGCCGCCCGCAGACAGGCAAAGGTGCATGGTCAGCCGGCTGTGGCACTCTCTATCTCAATGACAATTGCTGTGTTGGTACTCTATGGACATTTATTGGTTTATAAGACAACGTGGTATATAGTTATATTCAATAACTCATAGACATCGTAAGAATAGCGCATACGCTGTTGAAATGCAATGCATTTTTCTCTGAGTTTCAGAAAACAGTGAAAAAATATATTAAAGTTCGGGGTCCAGTCCCGGGTTGAAATCCCGGCGGGGACACGAATTTTTAAGAGTTGTTTGATTATATGAGCCACGCCAGGACGTTACATCGTTCAAACTGCAAGTTAAACTGTAGGTCACCAATTGCGACACGGATGTATACATATCCAAAAGCACATCCAAGCCAAACGAAGACTTCACGTGTTCGTAGTTGGTCCAAACGTACATACATAAATACTCGCTGTTCATATTTTATAACTGAGTGTAGTTTACTGGATTTAGGTATCTGTTTTAATGAATTACATTTGTCACTTTTACTACGTTTTATATCGTGACAAATAAAGCGTGAGACTCGGTAGAAAACTGTACGAGTACCGTGAGCGTGCTTGAGGCAGATAAATTTTAAAAATACAATGGGCTCATCTGTGGAAAAAGACAGGCAGCTTATTTTAACTTCTGTCACCACATACATTATCTTTTAAAAAATATGTCGTTACATATTACTAGTAATGAGATTTTAAGTTGTCGTGTAGCCCAAGCGCTGGTTATTGTGTAATGATTGAAGTACTAATAAAACTCCATCTTAGTGTTTTTTAATTGCTGTAAACTATATCCACTTCCGACCCGACTATCCGCTCGGACCATAAACCGAAGCAAGAATTTCGTTACTCACAAGTGTATGAAGTTAATCGAAATTGAGCAAAATGCGTACCTATACTAATATTATAAATACGAAAGTAACTGTATCTCTTTCTTTCTCTCTATTACGTTTTCGCTGGTAAGTGACTTAACCGATCTTCATGAAAATTTGACAAGGAAATCCTATTTGACTTCGGAAAGAACATAGGGTGGTTTTGTATATATAAATATTTTGTCATGGAATTTTGAAAACTGAGTGGTGATAGACGTATAGGATGTATAAGCTTCTATAATGCCACGCCAGTGTGTAGGTGGTTCAGTGGTTAGCGCTGGTCCCGGGTTGAAATCGCGGTAGGATCAGGAATTTTTAATAGTTGTTTTTGATCGTATGAAGCACATCTATAAGTTCCGTTGTTCCCATTACACGTTAAAGTTTAGGTCCCTCCAATTCAGGGATGGAATGCTTGGCAAATCGTAGGCGGCCGAACAATACCGCACGCAAATACTTTTTTATGCTATATTGGTTGCTCAGACTTTTTTGTCTCGCAGTCAGTTTGTTTGTGATCAACACTATTATAAATGCGAAAGTAACTCTGTTACGATTTGGCGACTAAATGGGTATGCCGTTATTGATAAAATTTGACAGGGAAATACTTTGTATCTTTAGGAAGGACACAGGATACTTTTTTCGGTTTGAACAACAGTTTTTACATTGAAATTTCGATAATTTCTGCAAGTCTATAATATTACATCTGTCGCACAGGGTGCGTTTCTCTGGAAATCTGTTAGTGTATGATCTGTTAATTAATTACGTTTGCAGACAAAACTTATTATTTAGTATAGATGTTGATTTTCGCTGCACCATACTATTACGTGTCTGCCTAAGTATCTGGAATCAGTATATTTGATATGCCTCGCAGCAGTAAACCAGACCTAGCTCTAGCAGATCACGAACAGCTTAACTTATTAGAACACAAGAATCTGACGCTCATGCTGAAGAAATTGAAGTTGCCCTGTCACCCTTCCTCCGAACCCTTAACTCCCTGTACATTAGTTTCTTTTATTTTTAACATGTTGCAAATTAATTCTCTTCAGGAGAGAGGTTCGTTGGTAGAATGATATGGTGAAGGCTTCCCTGCCACATTATGCCGACTCGGTGTTTGGGACAAACCTTATGTCACTTACAGCTTTCTATAAGAGATTCTAGCAATGAAATTCTAAGTCCTCGCGGACGAAGCCGCTTGTAACAGATGTGTATATTACATACATCCAACAGTCGTATCGTAACGTGTGTTATTTGTGGCGGGTCAGTTTACTTTGCCGATACGAGTAGTTCCAGTCGCGCTATTTGCCTGCGCGTGTTATTGTCTGCAGTTGCAGCAAGTTGGCCCCCCTGCTGTTGTGACAGCTGCCAGCTCTGTTTTGTGTCCAGCCAAACGCCCACGCTCTACCCATAATGCACCTCGTTTAATCCTGCCAGCAACTGGATTAATCTTTCTCCTCCTCCCCTTTCCACCAACTACCAAACGCACTGAAATTATTTCCTTTCCCACACGGTCATGTGTTCTATCCTACTATATAAATACTGTATGTGATTAGGTTGTTTCTGTTCAATCCGGCCTCACACAAAAACTAACCAGGTTGTGGCGTGTTTTTTAATTTGAAACCGTAGGTTCTGACGCGTCTCTGTCCTAACGCTCTGTCAATCCTATAAAAACTACTGAACACAATTGGACGGCGTTTTCAGTTCTGCAAACTACATAACAAAAATTAAATGGTTTTTTTACTCCCCTTTCCTTGTCATCCCAACTTTGTGGAATCATCTCTCCTCCCACCCCCGTTTGCTATATCACGCTTTTTGCACGTTTGGATAATTTGCATCTTGCCGCACCCCCAATTAACACGTGACGTAATTTTATGAATGATCCCTTATGATTTAGCTTAAATTGACATTTATACTATCTCTCTACTTTGATTGGCAATGCAGCAGAAAATTAAGATTGGATCGAAACATTAACAAATGCCATTTGTCTGATCTTGCTGTAAGTATAAGGTTTTCATTTATGAGGAATGATTACTGTCGATGTAGCTGAATTTTTTCGTTCGTTTTTCCGAACGAGTCAACGGTTTTGGCCATTTAATGTGTGTATATGTCAATTTAGATTGTATAACACTCTTATACAATCTAAACATAAACAAAAGTATACCGGCTGTAAGAACTATAAGAGCAGTGTAGTGAAAGTTTAGCTGATAAATAAAGTAACATAGCAGAACGTGACCTGCTTTACAATAACCACACTGAAATAACTGGTGCGGAAGTAAAGTGTATAAATAAACCCTAAACCAATGTAAATGGCAAATGTAATATCATAATTTAAACCATAGTTTTCTGTGATGAAGTCTTTCCAGCGTCTAAGCGTAGGCATTTACCACGGCGGATATTTACCTCTCCATGGGAACGTCTGGTAATATGAACTGGAGTGTTTTCCCGCGGCCTCTGCATTATGAAAGTGTTGCTAAGTGTGGATTACTGTTTTCCGTAGAATGTTGTGGATAAGAGATAAAAGAAGGGAAATGGTGGAACCAGGTGCCGCCCCATTCTGGCCTACTCTTCCGGAAAACACCTCGGCCGCTAGGCTTTACGCCCCTTCCTACAGATGAATCGTGGTGCCGTATGCCCTCGGCCAATATGCACCGTGGATGTTTTGAATTTAATGCAGGACTATTGGGCACAGTCTAGTGATTAGAAATGTACCCCTCCGCCTCTCACACCTTACCGCTAAAGTCGTGATGATGAAAATTTCCTCCACTACCGTGGCTCCAATAAGATAACCCCGTGTCAGCGGCAGACACCCTCCTAGTGCAGCAGCCAAGTGATTCGTCGTGGCGAGCAACAAACGAGGGTGGTCTGAAAAGTTTCAAACCTAACAAAGATTCAAGACATTTTCTCTGAATTTTTTTTATTTTTCTCCTTGTAACTCTACACGCTTCTCCCAGCGATGCTCCCGTCTCTGTAACCCAGGGGTGGCCAACCAAAATGATCTAGCGGGCCACTTTGGAAATGCGTCATAACTCCGCGGGCCGCATATAAAATTATATATTGTATATTATATGAGAGATAAGTCTTTCCCGGCGTATCTTTGATACAAATTCTTCGCGGGTTTGCCGCCGGATTACTTTTTCTGTTGGCGAGCTTTCGTCGACTTGCACTGCCGCCATCATCAGGTCCGTTGTTTCTTTAGATTTATATTGTATATTATATTAGATGTTCCGAGATACACGCGCGTTATTAGTTCGCAGAATATAACATAATTATTCCCCAAACTGATAACTGCAAACTCATAAATAAAACGGGCAATATCTGTCATATATTCGCAAAAATATTATTTAAAAATCAAAGTAATTTTTTCTCATAATTTCGACAGTTAATTTTGAAATATTCGGATGCACAAATAATGTATTTTTTTTTAAATACATTGGTTTTCACTTCATTGGCAATTATAAACTATATATAATTTGAAAAAGTGTGATGAATCACGCGGGATGGAAAAATCTTCAAGGCGGCTGCGGTTTTTTTTTATATTTTTATTATTATTATTTTTTTTTATTTTTTTTTTTTTTGGCCAACCATGCTCTCAACCGAGTACGATGCTTATTTCTATTAATTTTCATGATTGAAAAAAGCTGCTCACATTTATTCGTGCTTCCGAATGTGCAAATTATTTTTCGTGCGAAAACTCTCAGCTTTGGACATTTTTCTTTGTAAATGTATGTTCTGTACCTGAAATTTCTGAATCTCTCGCGGGCCGGATTGAAGCTGGTGGAGGGCCGGATCCGGCCCGCGGGCCGGGGGTTGCCCATATATGCTGTAACCCGTCCAAATAGTACTCGGCGTTTTTCTCTGCTAAATAATTGTTCACGAAGGTGATTGCCTCTTCATTTGACGAGAATCTCTGTCCTCCGAGCGCAATTTTTAGATGAGGGAACAAAAAGAAGACGCTTGGGGCTAGATCTGGTAAGGCGGATGGTCAAGCAGTTCAAACCGTAATTCGTGAATTTTCGCCATGGCAACCGGTAAGGTGTGAGACGGTGCATTGTCTTGGTGAAACAGGATTTTCTTTTTCTGCAAATGTGGCCGTTTTTCCGCAAGTTCTTCTGCCTTCAGCTTGTCAAGTAACGATGCGTAGTATGCTCCTGTAATGGGTTTTCCTTTATGAAGGTAATCGATTAAAATAACTCCATGACTATCCCAAAAAACAGTCGCCAGCACTTTCCCAGCCGAAAAAACAGTTTTTGCTTTTTTTGGAGCCAGTTCCCCCTTTGCAGTCCACTGTTTGGACTGTATTTTTGTTTTGGGAGTATAATGGTGTATCCAAGTTTCATCAACAGTAATTAATCGGCGCCAAAACTCGGATTTATTGCGCCTGAACTACGCCAACAGAGCGTTCGAAATGTTCATTGGAACACGTTTTTGGTCTAATGTGAGCAAACGCAGCACCCAACGCGCGGACAGCTTTCTCATACCTAAATGTTGATTTAATATGTAACAAACACGTTCTTTTGAAATGTTCATAACCTCTGCTATCTCTCTCACTATAATTCGGCGGTCGTCTAGCACCAATTGGTGTACTTTGGCGATGTTTTCGTCGGTAGTTGCAGTTTTTTGACGTCCCGAACGTTCATCGTCTCCCAAGCTCTTACGGCCACGTTTAAATTCAGCTGCTCAAAATTTCACTGTTGTAAGTGATGGTGCAGAGTCCCCATACACAGAATCCAACTCTTCTTTGATTTGCGTAGGCATATTGCCTTTCAAAAACAAATATTTAATGACAGTTCGATACTCGATTTTGTCCATTTTCACAAAAGACTCACATCAACTCACTCAAACGACTGTTACATAACAACTGCGCGTCCAAAATGAGTGAAACTTTGGTGAGTAACTGTCGACAGATAAACAACGAAATTCACTAGCTTTTATTTACGAGTGCTGCCATCTTCACGTTGAGGTCGGAAACTTTTCAGCCCACTCTCGTAGGTTTCTATGTGCTGAAAAGTAATGGCATAACCGTATAATGAAATGTACACACGGGAAAACCGCTGAAGATGCTTCTGTGAAAGAAGTGACACTCCTTCGGAAAAACAAACGAAAAAAATTCAGTTGCGTTGGCAGTAATAATTTATCGTACATTTATAACTATCTGCAGTTGAGGGGAAACGCTTTACAGCTTCAAAATATCGGGTCTTTAAATCCTATAGATTGCAGTATTGTAACACAACAGTCGAGTTAATTCAATGTCATATGGAGAAACTACTCAAGAACATCTCACATGCACATTATTAAACTGTTTTTATAATGCATTAAATATACACGATGCACAATATTTCGCGTCTGTTCGGTTGTTCACCCCCTGTTGTATAACATCTCTGATCGTTATGTGACGTCACCATAACTAGTTTTGGAGTCACTAGTGCACGTAAAGAAGATTCACCTGGAAAATAGTTTTCATTGTAACCTCGTTGTAAGTTTGACAACGTCTTAAAAATGAAATGGTTGTAAGGTTATTACAGGAGTTTGCTCCCGTGATTGTTAAAAGTTGCTGCTTCCAATGAGATCATAGCGCCTACGATATCACTCCACCCACATTTTCACCGAGCTCACCTGTTGCGTTACGTAAGTGAATACCAGCGCGACGGTGGTTGCCCGTTCCGTCAGCAGATACTTCCTTCCGGCGGCATTGTATTCGGACCAGGGACCTGCAGCATCAAATATTCATTCCGCGGACAGAGCGACAGTAAAAAAGGCCACAGCCACTTCAGGAGAATAGCAAGGTCGTGGCTCAAGTTGTTTACGAAAAATCTTCACAGCGGTGTTGAATTCACTGCTACAAAACACTTACAAAGCAAATGACAAAATGTGACACTAATTTGGTGAACCAAAATTCACTTTGAATATTAATTCTATAGTGATTTTCTTGTCTTATAAATATTGCTGAAAGTTTTCCGATTTTTTTTTTCAACTCTAACTGCCAAACACTAAAAAAAGAAAAAAATGGATATTTAAATAAAGGTTTCAGGAACTGTTTTTCACTAAAAGGAGACATTTAATGTTTTCTGTAAGACGTAGATGTGACCAAAATAACCATAAAACACCTGATATGAGCAGTTACGAAGATTGCAGGTTTGTCCAAAATAAATGCACATGACAAACTAGTCTGGTACGGAAATGCCTATCAACTGATGAAATGTTTTGTTGGATCATTTTAACTCAGTTTCTTATTTGCACTCCTGTCATTTAGCTCGGCTATCGAAATGTGTTCCGATCAGTTAGTTGTCACTTTGTCAACGCGAGATTAAACTGTTCCATACTTCGTGTCGTCAACAGATTTTAAAGTACCGTATCATACTTTATTTTTGATCGGTATGCTTTAGCCTAGCCATAAATAATACGAAAATACTTTGAGTAGCCCATACAATGGGAATGAACGCTTAATTTCTAAAAGACTTTTTAATGCCCCTGACAAAACTAAACGGAGCGCTCATTCACTAATAGATTATTTCGGAGATGGAAGTCGATTATACACGACGCAACACTTAATATTAAATGGTCTTCATAAAAGGGGGGGGGGGGTAGAAATATTCGAAAATTATAAGCCAGTCTGTTTGACATCAGTGGTAGGTAAATTAATGCAGAGATTGATATGCAACCACATCAGAAATATATGTGAGGAGCGTAAGTGTTTTTTAAGTAGGCTACATGGCTTAGGCAAGGATATTCATTCGAATCTCACTTGGTGGGATATATGCAAAATATTTCGGATGAAATGAAGGGAGGCCAAATTGATAGTGTAGCACTAGATCTGTCAAAGGCGTTTGACAGAGTGAGCCATAAAATGGTAGTAAATAAGATAAAAATTTCTGGAGTGGATGAAAAAGTGATTTGCTGGGTAGAAGAAGTTTTAGAAGGTAGAAAACAAAAAGTTAGGGTAGGAAATGCAGTATCAAAAGAAGTGGAAGTCAAAATGGGAGTGACACAGGGTAGCGTATTGGAACCACTGCTATTCATTATTCTAATGAACGATTGTGTTGATGGCTCACTATTTGAAATTAGATTGTTTGCAGATGGCATAATGCTGTATAAAAGGATCAAAACGATAGAGGACTGTAAACAGCTGCAGGGTGATCTGGACAGGATATCTAGTTGGGTTGGTAAACATGGGATGAAGATAAATGCAAAGAAGAGTCAGCTTATTAGATACACAAATAAAAAACAAAAGGTTAATTATGAATATAAGGCGGGGAAATAATTGCTTGCTGAGGACTTGCAATGTAAATATGTTAGTATTACCTTTGATAACAAGCTTAACTGGGCAGGACACATTGGACAGGTGGTAGGAAAAGGTTTAAAAATCTTGCACGAGAGGAGTAAAGGAATTGGGTTACAAAACTTTGGTCAGACTATTGCTTGAATATGGTGGTGTAGTATGGGACCCACATTTTGAGTATCAAATACAGAAGTTGGAGAGGATACATAAAGGGCTGCTAGATTTGTTTCTGGAAATTACAGCAGAACGCAATCAGTAATAGACATGATATACGTAGAAGCTGGAATGGGATTCATTGCAAGACAGGGGGAGGGTGAAGAGGATCATGGGAGTGTACAAGGCGTTTATTGGTGATGAAGCATGGAAAGAATTAAAAGTAATGCATGGCGGAAACAGAGAAACAGTGCATCCTTAAATTAAAAATGAGTTCATTTAGATATAAGTGTACCGAGCGTGGTGGTGTAACGGCTAGCGTTCTGGCCTCGCATTCGGGAGGACGGCGGTTCGAATCCCCGTCCGGGCATCCAGATTTGGATTTTCCATGGTTTCCCAAATCACTCCAGGCAAGTGCCGGGATGCTTCCTTCAAAGGCCATGGCCGAATTCCTCCCCATTCTTTGCCCGTCATCCTTTCCCGTCTCTAAAGACCTCGCTGTTGAGAGACGTAAAGCAGATAAAAAAAAGATATAAGTGTAGACTTAGAAGGTTGCTTTTATATTTATAAAGGAAACTAAAAATTAATAGAAATAAAAATATATATTTAAGACGATAAAAACAAAATTTAGAAAATACTTTTTTGCTTTCATATACTGTTTATATTTCTTTTCCGATGAGAAGTATGAGGTTATTTTTTTTTTTCGAAAATAAGTTTGGCAACCATATCCATACTGGTTTCGCGCAGTTTTTCCATTTTATTAGGTCAAGATGAGACTCAGAAAAATCCTCATCGCTTCTATATTTTAAGTATAAATCTGTATCCCTTTACAGTTGCAGCAAAACATTCGCTGTAGCCTGTCTAAACTAAATTAGCTGCAGTGTTTATCACTCCGATCTGCTAGCCACGCTGTGTGTACTTTGGTTGGCCACGCCTCTTCCTGCTCCCCTCCCCTCCCCCCCCCTAGTGCTAATGACCCTGGTGGGGCACTCGATGAAATTCTTCTTTTAGGTGCTGTTGATAGGCCACCTGGTGTAATACTCTGTGCGTCCTATTTCGTAATGTAGTTACTTGTAATACAGCCGTTTTTTTTCTTTCTTGGCTAGTTGTTTTGTCATGTAATTGATACTTTTGTATCATAACTTTTTTCCTCTGATTCGACTATCGAGGACCACACAGGCCACTGTTTTACTTATGGCTTTACGCCTCGTCGACGTCGAGGTAATTAGAGGCGGGAAAGGATTAAGGACGAGGAACGGGAAGGAATTCAGCCATGGACCTTTGGAAGGAAGTATCGCGGACTTCGCCTGGAGTGATTTGGCGAAACTATGGAAAACCCAAATCTGAATAGCCGGACGGGGATTCGAACCGCCGTCCTCCCGAGTGCAAGACCAGAGCGTTAACCGCTCACACACCACGCTCGGTACGGAGTTTTAATGAGACAGTTGTAGCAAGATCATATTTCTTTTTATTGGAATGTATTTAATAAGTTATTCGAAAAACATTCAGATAATTTTGTAGTCATTTTGAGATTTTTGTACGATCTCGTTAAGTATTTGTAATTATAATGTTGTTTAACGTATTAATAGTCTGTAAGTTACTACACACTGCCAAGTCGTGACTGCTTTGTCGGTGAATTCTGCCGCCTGTTGCCTGGGTTATAACATATGTACGTTTTATCGTCATGTAGTTATTAGAACTCGCTCAGTTTGCAACTACCTGTTTTAATCGAGACATTCATTAATTACTCTGTGCTTTGTAGAGACGATGGAGGAAAAAGTTTCGATAAACACGGATCAACAAGTTTAATAATCGCAAAGTTGCTGAAATTTGACTCATTTCGTAATTAAGTGAACCTGGCTGAGTTAATTATAGCGGCACCAAGAATCGAGAAGCTCTGATGGAAGCTGTAAACCGTCTGGCGATCGATGCGTCAATAGAACTACAGGTAAAACAAAGAGCCTGGAGAAAAGAGATGACAGTATTGCTCTCGTACTAAACCTTTCCTTCCGATCCACCGTCCCCATGGCGTATAAATACTTCTTTTGGCCCTGGAAATTAAATGTTTGCCTATAGTCTATATTTGTGAGGCGTTAAAATACATATACGTGAGCATGTAGTCACTGGTCTGGGTAATTACAACACATGACCAACGAATTATTATTTAAGTATTAAATATTCGCCTAAACGAGTCGCAACTAGCAAGACCTCCTAACATGTTCGCGAAAGCATTGCGTCCCTTTGCAAAACAACTACTGATTTAATGAAACTTAAACACATTAGATACAGGTAGTTAATACCGGCAAATAATAATTCCAGAAACCTGTTAACCCCTTGCCGTACTTTGACGAGTCAGACTCCTGGAAACAAAGGCGGGACAAAAGTGAACATCAAGAGTGATACTCGTGGAACTAAGTGCGGACCAAACGTAAACCACAATACTTTAAAAAGTACCATAGCATGCCGGACTACTAGCGTTGTTAGTATTTTCCTATTAGATATTCGTGCAAGGGGAGCATTTATTCCTGCAATTAATTTTTTTGTTGACAATATTTACATTTAGGCGTCGCGTTGTTACATTCCTTATGAAGACGTCATGCCTGAAGACGTCCAGGAAGATTATAATTCCTATTAAAACATTGTTCGTGTATAAATTAGTTTTGAAACTGTTATTTCTTGTCTATTATGCAGGAGTTATATTTTGAAGTATTGATTGAGATATTGTATAAAAATATTTATATAAAAAAGGAATAAAGATTTAAGTGTTTGCGTCCAAAAGAACAGTATCGCGTGGAACAAGTAAGCGTATTGCTATATGACAGGTATCCGCACGTCGGCTTCTATTGCGAGTGTCTCGCACATCACGCTGCCCGTTTAGCGCGCGTCCACAACCGCTTTGGCATGGATTTCGTCCAACTAAATGGTACGACAAGGGGTTAAGGGTCTCATGCCTGTACCAGATTCCATAGGGCACGGTGTAAGGTAGTAAAACTGTTTACCCTTCTGTTATTTCCTTTTATTTTTTTCCTGTAAATGTTTAACGTCGATTGTTTTGTCATGGGTGGATAAATCTAAGTTGTAAGAGAGGAGTTTGTAATGAAGGTGTATTTCAAGTCGTAAACATTAGTCATTTGACTGGTTAGTCGGAGAATATAAACAAGTAGCATGGCCGAAGAAACTTGATACAATCAACGTCGGTCGTCACTATACAGCAAATTATTGAATGGCTTTAAGAAACCTCATCCATAAATGTAATTTTGTGGATTGAATAGAATGGGCAGTATTTGGTTGAATAAAAGCGTTCAGTTTTAACCCTAGAAAGATAATCGTATCACATTATATGATAACCATACGCTTCAGAGGCGCACGTTTTTCAAATTCGTATGTTTTTTCTAAATGCTTATATTTATTCAAAATAATTGTATTTATTTCCAGAGATAAAGAAAAGTTCTAAAAATAATGCGATTCTAATATGAGTTTCTTTATCATAAATCATTAAACCTTTACAGAAAATTAACAAAAATCGAGTATCTTTTGTTTATAGGACCAATATTCACAGATTACCAGTTTTTTCCTAAAAATAAGTAAAATAAGTAAAATATAGTAAATAAGGTAAAAACCATTGGAGTGGATAAGAAAGTAATTTGTTGGGTAGAAGAATTTTTAAAAGGTAGAAAACAGAAAGTTAGGGTAGGAAATGTAGTATCAAAAGAAGTGGAAGTAAAAATGGGTGTGCCACAGGGTAGCGTATTGGGACCACCATTGCTATTCATTATTCTAATGAATAATTGTGTTGATTGTTTACTATCTGAAATGAGATTGTTTGCAGATGACATAATGCTGTATAAAAGAATCAAAACGATAGAGGATTGTAAACAGTTGCAGGGTGATCTGGACAGGATATCTAATTGGGTTGGTAAACATGGAATGAAGATAAATGCAAAAGAAGAGTCAGCTTATTAGATACACAAATAAAAAACAAAAGGTTAATTATGAATATAAGGTGGGGAAAGAACTGCTTGCTGAAGACTTGAAATGCAAATATCTTGGAATTACTTTTGATAACAAACTTAACTGGGCAGGACACATAGGACAGGTGGTAGGAAAAGGTTTCAAAGTTCTGCACTTGTTGGAGAGAGTGATGAGGGGATGTACGAGAGAAGTCAAGGAATCGGGTTACAAAGCTTTGGTCAGACCATTGCTCGAACATGGTAGTGTAGTATGGGACCCTCATTTTACGTATCAAATACAGGAGTTGGAGAGGGTGCAAAGAAGGGCTGCTAGATTTGTTTCTGGAAATTATCGCAGAATGCAATCAGTGACGGATATGATATAGGAGCTGGAATGGGATTCATTGCAAGACAGGAGGAGGATGAGGAGGGTCATGGGAGTGTACAGGGCATATACTGGTGATGAGGCATGGAAAGATATTGCAATAGGTATGAAAAGTAGTGCATGGAAGGGAAAAGATGACCATGACCACAAGCTGGCACTCGATTTCAGGCACAAGGGTGTGGGAAGATTCTCTTTTTTAGGTAAGGGTGTCAGGGATTGGAATGAGTTACCAAGAGAAATGATGTATAATTTACCGAAAACTTTGAAGGAATTTAAAGATAAAATTTGTAGAGGGCAAATGTAGGTGGGTGCAGGATAGGGGGAAGATGGGTGTGTAGGGAAATTGCCACCGGAGCATGTGCTCCATTGAAATTAAATTAAACTAGTTGATTATAATGTAATTGAAAAGAGAAAGGGGTGTCTGCAACGTAACTTACTTTCCCAGTGTTAAATTGTGTGATGTGCGTTATTTCTGATAAATATTGGAGTGCAGAAAGAAGTGTCTCTAAACGAACAGTGGTGGTATGAAAATTTCGCCCCATAGACAATAATTGTAGATATAGGCCCTACTATAACTTGTTCTGTGCTGCTATAAGTATAAAGTAGACATTATTTCTAAAGAAATGGTCTGCCAAATTTTGTAAAATTCGACAACTGCATTAAAACACAGCCGTCTCTGATGGAGGTAAACTTTTTTTTCAAATATTGTAATAAGTAATCTGTTTGTCACTGTGCGCATCAAATGTCAATGGAGAAAGTGAGTTCTGAAGCATTCAGCTAGTGCACCTGCGAAGCAGCTGCTAGACGGTCTGCTACGCACCGCAGATGGGTCCGGTTGCCAGTCCAAACACGCGCAGGCGTTCTGCAGTCCCAGCAGGTGGAGCTGAAATACTGAAATACGAGGAAAAGATTGGAGCATAGCCGACATAGAATAGGGGAACACGGCGGAGAGGAACCGTCATCAGGACTTCGTGCAACTCCGAAGTCTCGCCACTGATATTAGATTGGTATCTAAAACGAAGTTAAAGAAACATGATTGTGGTATAAAGAGAAAGAGAGAGAGATAGATAAATAGTTATGTAGTTATGTATGTATGTATGTTCACTTTGATCACATGTGAGAATAATCTCGGGGATTTGGAACAGTACATACACTTATTAATAATGTCAATTATATTACTATATAATAGATATTATTATTATACATTGATAACAAGTTGCTACATCCCATTAGTATAATCAATATCCCCTGTAATCTACAAATACAATCCCGAGTTTATTACCGCTTATTATGTGGAACAGTGTATTCACTTGTTACCAGCATCTAATAACTAGTTATTTTCTTACCAACCAGTTACCGTTACAAGTTTCACTGTAATCAACAACTACATATTATATCATGTTAGTTACTATTTATGTGGAACAGTACACACACTTAATAACAATATCAATTATATTACCAACAACTCATAAGCAGTCAATTACTTAAAAACCTGCTAGCATGATAATTTTTCACAGCAATTTTTGAGTGCATGCTATCCCATGTTAGTAACTATATATGAGTGAATTTTGTAAACAGTGTAATTTCTTAATTTGTCAAAAGTTTCAATAGTAAGAAAAACCATACATCATTTTAGTAATTTTGGACAACGTTGTCACCTTCTCCTTCCATACACCATATATACTATTTTATCAGTCATTCTTAGTTACCAAATTCCAAGAGGAAAATTCTTTCACAGAGTAAAATGGATTCTGAAGCAGAAACTCTTTCAGTTTGGACTTAAAGTAGTTGGGTTTTCGTAGATAACATTTAATTTCTGTTGATAAGACACTGAATAAGGAACCTCCAGTAAATTTGATCCCTTTCTATGAATATCCTACAGTTTCTCAAAACTTAATTCACAACCAGAAGATTGGACGGATTTTCTAGAAGGGTGTATCATGGTTAGGACTTTTTTCTGGTACCTGCAGTTTAAAATGAATTATGGAACGTGTTAACACTGATATTCTGAGTTTGTCTGTGGAGAAATTATTTAACTACGTTAAAAAAAAAAAAAAAAGCGAATCCTAAAATTTATAGAGTTTTTATCTTTCATCAGAAATATGTGTATCCGGTATTCTGCGGAGAATAGGTATCGGAATTTCTTAAGAATTTTAAAACAAAAAGCAGAAGTGTAATATCACAAAAACAATACGAATTGCAGAGCGAGCCTTCTCAACAGTTCTTTGAGCGTCATGTACAGATACTCAAAGATTCACAAAAACATTATGTATTGAACCAGTATCTGTGGATGGGAACATTTGATATGATACTGAGAAGAAGGTAATGTGGAATTTTCTAAACACATCAATACGGCGAACTAAATGTAGCAGATAAATTTAAAAATTAACCCTTGCTAGAAGTGCAGGGACAAAGAACGAATGTGCAGAGAAATGTTTCAGAAAGTCATGGTGGAGAGTCGGAGAAACGGAGAAGCAAAAGAATTTGGGTAGAAACAATTTGTGAAGCATGTAACTGAGGTCGTAATGAGTCTGAAATTCGCAGCAACATGAGAGATGAGAATGTTCCTGTAATGAGATGCCGTGTCCATGCTGGAATGGAACATTATTTTTATACTCGTCTGATGGTTAGAAGTAGAGTTGTGAAGTAACGCCGAACAGCTCAGAGCGGTTTATAAAAAAAAAAAATATGCGGGGAATAATTAATATTATTTGATGGCAGAAGTCGATGTTCATATTCAATTTCTGTCAAGGAAATCGTGATGTTAGCCTACAATCATTACTTTTTCTTTGTATCCCTGTTGCAGAAGTCTACAAATCAAGCATTGATAATCAACCTGTGGCCGCATGCAATTATAAGCCAGATTTATCGAAAATTATTAAAAAAATTGTATCGTCAAAAATTACATTATTATTAAAATAAATCCTTATTTTTAAATGCAGAGTTTTATTGTACTGTAGGTTATTGTGACCCATTATGATATAGCTGTAGTGATTATTGTGGCCCAGGAAGAGAAGACATCCAGAGAAAGAGTTTTCGAATGTCGTGGATGGTCAACCTAACCCAATAATCCTGCCGGGTATAGGTGATCTGCAGTTTAACGTAGAATCCGAACCACGGCAGTGTTCTGGAGTACTTCACATTACCCAGCAAGGTGTGCCAGAGGTGAAGGTGGGTTAAGGGCTTACGAAAGTCACCGCCCAGACAGGGATTCGAACCGGGGAGCTGTCGATCTCCAGACAGACGCCTTAACCACTGAACTAGTACACCGCTCAGAAGTCGACAAATGTTTCGTTAATCGATTAAATCAGTGGTCCGCAACCTTTTCCTACTCGCGGCACACCATAAGGTTATCCATAAATCTCGCGGCACACCTTACCAAAAAAAAATCCGCACTATAAGAAAAAATTTTCCGGGGTGTGAAGCCCCCTAACATGTAAAAAAAATGATAGGTAAAAACAGCGGTTGCATAAAATTAATAATCAGGCAGTTTTATATTGATATTAAAGTAAATAATTGTACACATATCTTCAATGTGACACTGATGGCTGCTTAACTGCGCACAGGTGACTGATCCGTGGAGAAATCGTTGACAATGTAAGCTTCATTTGTTCATAGACGGATTTGAGTCTTTCTATATTGGATGTTTTAATCTCAATTAACGCCGAGAAGCCCAATTCACATAAACATGCATTTGGAAATGGCAGTAACACATTAACTGCCATTCCTTATTGTTAGCCAAAATGTATCTAAAGGAACTTGGAGAAGTTTTAATTTCAAAGTTATTTCAGCTTTTAAATCTGCAAGTTTGTCTTGAATATTAATTGGAAGATGTTCCGAATTTGCAACGAATGGATCACGAAAAAAATCTTCAACACTTTCTCCAAAGCACTTTTCGAATCTCTGCTGCAGGGCTTCTAAATGTTCTTTTAATTAAGCCCATCGCCATTTTATTACCGTCATCAAGTGACCATACAGTGTGGATCATCTCACACGACCCATTTTCAATCCTCTGTAACCACAAAACCAGCTTATTCACAAATTCTTTAATCTTATCCATACTAATACGAATATTATCGTTCCTACCTTGCATTTTGATGTTCGGCTCAGTCAAACGTACGAAAATGTCGGAAAGATATGTCAGCCTACATACCCAATCGCCATCTTTGAATAAATCCACGTATTAATGTATTTCAACAACCTAATACGTATGCCTGGACCTCATCTCTAAGTTCATATATTCGCTTTAACACCTTTCACCGTGGGGCGCGATTTTATGAAGTTCACAACTTTTACTACCTCGTCGAGTACATCTTTCAGAGAAGATGGCAGAGACTTAGCAACAATGGCTTTGTGGTGAATGAGACAATGATTGCATCGTAGGTTGGGATTTACTTCGCGTACTTTAGCTGCAAATCCTTTCATTGGGCCTGTCATAGCAGCCGCTCCGTCTGTACAAAGAATAACACAATACTTCCATGTTAAATCTTTAAGAAACAAATATTCATCAGTCAAACGAAATATTTCTTCACCGGTAATTTCTTTACAAAAGAAAAAATTACTTATAATTACATCTCCTTCGGTGTAGCGAATGTAAGCCAGAAGTTATGCGTGGCGGCTAATATCTGCGGACTCCTCGGTCTGAAGTGAGAACTTCTGACTGTTGATTTTCTCCTTCATAATGTCTTCAGTATCACGAGACATATCAATAACTCAGTGACTGACTGAGTTAGCAGAAAGAGGAATTTTTGAAATTTCACTAGCAGATTCTAAACCCAGAACTATTCTTACCATCTCTTTACAAACAGGCTTTAACAGTGTTTCACTTATTTTATGTGGTTCCTTGGTCTTTACGATGATTTCGGATTCCCTATAACTAGCTTTCCGTACTTTTTCAGAAACACGTACTGTAGCGGTCGTGAACGTTCTTTGTTTGTTCTTATTTTCTAACAACCGACAAAAATTATTGAGATTGCTGCTTGACAGAGAAGAATGTTTTGTTGACAAATGTCGTTTCATTTTACTGGTAACCATAGTAGCATTACTGGGTTTCTCACCACAGACGATATATTCGGGAATTGGGCACATTTTTTCACAAAAAAAACCAGTATCATCATATTTCCGCTGCATCAACTTTTGTTTCTTTCTACGTTTTCACCAGTTACGCTCTCAAACGGAACACTCCATTCAAGGAATTCGTCCATCTTGAAGAAATAAAATAGTCTTCTAGTTGTAATAGAAAATATCGAGACTAACTATTAACAGTTTTCAGACCACAGACAGCTATGATGGAACTGAAGTAATTGCAAGAAGCAGGATTTATACACTTTAAAGAAGTAACTAATATAGTGCCGATTGCTTTTGCAGTAATGTCTAACAAGGCGTCGGTGCAACGGTTCAGGAACAAACTAGTATTGTTGGAGAAGCGACAACGTAATAAAATAAGGCTCTGAAAGTTCTGCTAATCCCAGCAGCTTAGACTGAGGAAAAGTATGTACACAGAACATGCCGTAAATATAACAGAACCTCAAAGCGCAACAGTAGAGGCGAGGAATAAAGATATTTAAAAATGAATTTAAAAAAACTAACAGCAACTGTGAGTAAATACATAACATTTAATTTCTTAGAATACGACAATAAGTAACAATTCGCGGCACATGGAACTAAAATATAATTAATAAAAAACTTGACAATTAATTCCTTAAAATGGATAAAATGTCGCGGCACACCTTTCACCTTGTCGCGGCACACCAGTGTGCCGCGGCACACCGGTTGCGGACCACTGGATTAAATCGTTCTAGTGATGGTCGACTGTTGTAAAAGTACCAGTGGAAGGCCCAAATGTATCATTGTCACCTTGTACAATCTCTCCATTCTATGGTTCGGATAAAGAGTTCGGCTAGAATAACAAACTAATTTCCTATAGCTTACAAAATTCTGTTTTTGGGTAATGGGTTAGCAAACGCTAAAAGTAAAATAATGTGGGCTTTCTTGGTGAGTCAGTTGCGTAAAATCTTCTCGAGATTTCCACCGGGATAGCACGTCAATAAAAGTACAAGGCGACGTTTCGGAGCCTTCGCCGGAAGATGGAGCCAGAGGCAGGCTCCGAAACGTCGCTTTGTATTTCTGACGCGCTATACCGATGGAAAGCTCGAGAGGATTTTACGCAAACGCTAAAAGTCTTCACCATTAGAATTAATGACGTCAGCCACGCTCACCGAACAGTATCTTCTACGCTGAACCCTTAACAATTCTTTTTAGTTCCCTACTCGTAACACTTATTCATCTTTGTTAAGCTCACTAGATCTTCTCTTACTTCATAAACCGACGTTACTACATTGTGTTTTTTCTTCTTTTTTTTCCCGCAAGTATCGGCTCTTGCGTAATAACTAGTTGAACAGTCGTTGTCTTCGACTTTGCAAGAACTGTTGTCACACTGTTCAAAAACTGTTTTGAGACAATTACGAAAGTGGTGCGATTGTTTCTGAACGGGTGTCGATATATTTCGTGACTCTTGACACTTTATTGACCAATGTTCGTAAACTTCCAGAAAGTTAAAAACACATTAAAATTTTTTAACAACTCGCATACGTAAAGGCCCTTCTGATGTTACAGGTTCTTAGTTCGAATCATTGTCTCGTCCTGAATTTTACCGGATCTTAAATTTACCTTCCGCCCTGGCAGAACTTTACACTATTAATGCTTGATCGCTCCTTGGTGCTGTTTGGTAGTAAGGCCGTAGGATCTATTAAGTGTTAGTATCATCAGGTTAGGTTATATGACGAGACAAGTTAAATGAGCCCGAAATGGAGATGTGTATGGCGGCCGGACAATTCTTCGGATTTTCCGCGACATTCCTGAAAGCAAGTCTGCTTTGTGCCTACTATTTGGGAGAGCGAATTTTCGTAGAAAGAAAAATAAATGAAGTGTAAACAACCGAAGTTAATTGTATGAAAACAGATCTGCACGAGGCAGATAAATCGTAACCGCAAGCAGTAAACGAAATGCCTTTGTGGCTACCACTAGCGACTTAGGAGAGAGAGAAAAATAAATTAAGTGTAAGCTGCCGAAGTTTGCTTAGTGAAAACAAATTAGTACCAGGCAGTTGCAATCAGAAATCCTGGTCGCAGAGAGTAAACGAACTGTTTGCTACGAGATAAAAACCAATTTTATGTTTTTATGATGGATGTAGCAACTTGGGAAATTAAAATTTGGTTGCAACTTCTCCAGGAAGACATTTGACACAATATTATGCAGAGCCAGTTTCCATTTATTTGTTTGATGTTAGTTGGAAAAGCTGATTCTAGCCTGTAAATCGAAGATCGAACTTTGAAGAATTGTAATGAATCTGTAAAGCAAATCTACAGGGGAGAGCTGTGAAAAGTGGCCATGGGGGATTTTGGGTCTAAAGGATTGTGCCATGACGCGGGAAAAATCATAACTAGTGCAACTTAATGGCTTCTGTTGCCTTGAGACCGGTTAGCTTATCGTTTCTCAAAGGTATTAGAATATTTGTGGTTTTTGACGAGCCTGATGTTTGGTAAGCGGTCAGTGTATGAATTTATTACTAAGAAATCAAATCAGATGACTTACCGCTTCTGAACAAAATTCTTTTGCGCGAGTGATGTTTTTGCTGTAAATGCCTTATATGCTTATCTTGATTGCTTCTTCGCAAAGATAAAATGACGTTTCTGTAATTGCGCCAAGCCGTGGCCTCTGTCTGCTGCGCACGGATTCTGTTTGTTCCTATCAGATTATTTTGTGGTGGTATTTCAACGACCGAAAACTTTTTCTGTGAGCCGAAAGGACATTGTCGTGCAACAATAGCAGGAAAAAGCAAATGCAAAGGCCGAAACAAAGGTGCTGTGCAGACATACACATCAAGTTCATATAAAAATGTACTTTAGGCTGCCAAAGCAAACAAAAAGAAGAAAACGAAAAAAAAAGGAAACCAACGCTAAATAAAAAAATAAGCTCACAGACTGCAGGAAATCTAACCCTAAAGGAATGTTATTTAATGACGACGATGATCAAGAATACACACAGTGCAACGAACATTTTTCAGCCCAAGATCACAAGAACGATGGATGCGTTACTTTTGAGTTCACGAACTCTGTGATGAAGTTGAACGAAACAGCTATTCCTTCACTTGTAAATAATAGAAATTATAAGGTCCAAAAGGTACTTTTATTACAATTTTCGCAAGTTATATGACTTTTTTTCGAAATAAAGTATACTGTTTTGCAAGTTTAGAGCGTTTTTAATCACTGCATATTTCACAATATGCAGGGATTTCTGATTCTGAAGCTATGTGGCCACTTGGTTACTTTATGAAAAATTGGTTATTTAGGTACTAAACGTAATGCAAAAGAAACTAAAAAATTCTGGTATGTACTAGTTGAACGTTGTAACCCCTGATTTTGATGCTCTTTGGTAAATTCTAAGTTACCTTCAAACATCGTCAAACCTTAGCCTATTCACTTCGCTCGGCCTTCCCCTACATATAAAAGGGAATGTTCGTGCGTTTCCGCTATAGACTAAAAAACTACGGTACCCATTTACGCTTAAAAAAAAATAATGGTACGCACTGCGCGGAGAAGGATTAAAGCTATCCACTAGGAAAAAAATGGCTACATGTCAGTCACGTGCTACTGAATCATAACATGTATTATCCATGCAAATTAATCTATTAACAGTTTTGGAAAACTATATCGTATTGTATTTCGGTATAATTCTGAATTTGAATACACAGGCTGCATTAAATTGCGAAACGATTTTTACACGATCACTCATTCACAAGGATAATTGGTTCAAAGCGTATTTCCATATACCAAACAAAATTACAAAAGTCATCAATGGTTTAGTGAACGTGTAATATTAGCTGCAAAACATGTGGGTGTAAATTTCATTAATATCAGCATTCAACGACTGTAACCATGAAAAACAGCTACTAACAAATCAATATATACTGTTATAGATCTAGATGAAGCAGTAAATTATCCAAATTAATTCTTAAATACACTTGATTTATCTAAATTGCCGCCCCACATCATTAATCTGAAGGTTGGAATTCCTATCATTTTTCTTAGAAAACATTAACCAACCCCGTTGTTTCAGTGGTACGAAATTGGCAGTCAAAAGATAAAATAATCAAAGCAATTTTAATGGCAATATTCAAAAGTGAGGATATGGTAATACCACGTGACTATTAATACCAACAGATATGCTATTCCAATTCAAACTATTGCCTCGATAGGAATGCGTTTCGTGCTCTGATTTAAGAAAACCAAGGAATTTGATTATATATTCCAGATGGAATGTAATCCGAAACACAAAAATAATGAAGTATTTGCAAATATCCAATTTTAAATACGAAAATTAATATCAATCTTTCAATTGTGTTCATATATAGCGGTACCAGATTAACTGTCAAAAGATTATTAAAAAAAAAAATCAAAGCACCAATTTTTATTGTCATATTCAAAAGAGAGGATGTGGTAATTCCATGTATACTATATAAAACTGGGTCACTTGACAATGTGCAAATTACGCCGACTGCCTACCAAAGAACCCCAGCCTTACTTCAGTATGAATTCTGTGATATTGCGGTCACAAAACGCAAGGGTTTTTTTCCCCTCTGCATATTGTGACATCCGAAACGTCCTGTTTGATCGATGGACTAACTCTGCTAATTACCCAAGAAAAGTTTATTCACCATGTATACTTCTAAAACCTACAGATATGCCATTCAAATTCCAATGGTTGAATGGTTGAATCGACAATTATAATGTTTCTGCTCTCGTTCAAGAAAACCAAGAAATGTGATTATATATTAAAGATGGAATCATTATATATATATATATATATATATATAAAATCTCTCCAAACAGTAATTACAATTTAGGCAAACCGAAGCATAAAAATAATGAAGTATTTTTAAATATCAAATTTTAAATACAAAAATTGATATCAATCTTTCAGTTGTGTTCGCGTATATAATATATTAGCAATAGCTAAATATTGTTGTGAGTGGGATCCGTATGGCTATGAAGTTATTGTTTCAAGAATATGCAGAGAAAAAAACCCTTGCGATTTGTGAACGCTGAAGCATCATAGAATTCAAAAGGAAGTACGGCTGGGGTTCTTTGGTAGGCAGACGGCGTAATTTGCACATAAATTTATTACCATGAGAACAAGTTGTCATTTACGAATGCAGTGAAATTCTACTCCCATCAACATATTTGGGTCGGAATGACACTATAGATATCAGCGTGTACTAATGCCAATTTTAATTCTTTCTTCGTTTTGTGCTGTTAGAGACTGGAATGCACAGGATATTAATTTTCCTATCACCTGTAGTTTCCTTGAGGAGCAGGGTGTAGATGTAGATAGGGTATGTAGTTCAGAGAATTATACGTAATAATCGTCAAATTATTTATCCTAGCTATAAAATTGAGAGTATCTCTGAGAACGTTTGCAGCGTGCCCTACTGGGAGTCCTCAAACGAGATAAAAGCACTTTGCAGTGGGAAACTGCATTGCCGTCGGGAACCGCGTTACAGGTGATTATGAAACCAGCGGTTTGCGGCGAGCGAGTACAGACGGTGCAACTTGGCAAACCGAATTTGTTACGGATGCAAATCGGAAATGGACTTTGGAATAGGATTACGAGGCCAACTGTTCAGTACGTACAAAGAGAGACAGAGATAGAAGGGGGGGGGGGTACAAATATCAGAGCAATCTCTTTACTTGCTGTTCGTCCAGTGAGTGCACGGCAGCACTGCCTACACTTTTTTCGAAGCGATTCGGGCCATTTTTGGACATAAATTTCTTCGGTCGTATTCATGCTACATGTCTTAAATTTGTATTATGATATAGATATCAGCAATCTGATCAAACGTACTAAATTTTATTTTGTTACTGTTCTTAGTTCATGCAAACTTCAGCGATTTTGTCATTCACTGACTGATGATTATCAAAACTTTAAGGTACTTTCCGTAGCAGTAGAAAGCTGAAATTTGGTACATAGATAAAATTTTACGCACATGTTCTAAGAAAACTCTGAAACTCGTAAATTTCTATGTACCTACCCCTAATGTGAAATCTCTTTCTACGCTATTAATTTTATACACCTCATTTTTTCACTGTGGAGTGAGCTTATTATGTTTAACTAATGTGTTAAATTTTACTTCTTTCCTTTTATTACTTTGGAAGTTATTGAAATTCAAAATTTTATTTCGGCACGACACCCCGTCATCAAAATTCCACTGTACTTCCAGTAATCCAAGAAACGAGTAATTTGATACACATCCCTAAATCATAAGAAAAATACTAATATTGAAGTTTTTCCCCGTATTTATTTAATTACAATCCTAAACATGAAAAATTCTGGCACATATTTGCGGATTAATTGCTTTGCTCCGGATGAAGCTATAAACCTAATATTTCTATACTACTTAGCGGTGAGCAAGTTGAACCAAAGCCTTGAATTTTACGTTTGTTCCTATGCTTAGTTTGGAAGCTACTAGTAATTTTTTTGTGGTGGTAGTGAAACTGACGGCAATTGATCGGCTACGGCGCACACCCATTGATTTCAGAGAGTGGGTCATTGTTGGTAACGTATATTGATGTCTTAAATACTTATTCACTGATTTTCAAATGGAATCATTAACGATTTATGACACCGAGAGAAACCATTCTGTTTCACAAGTGAAATACACACTGTAAAGCGTGTACTTGGCTCAGAAGATCTCATAACTTTTTGTCACTACGTGAACACGAGACTTGGCCTATTTTTACAGGAATTGGTTTTGTGGGATATTCTAGTATACGGGAGACTCACTCTCAATTTGCTCAGTTATCAGAGTCTAATCGCGCAGCTGCTTTACCTAAGACAATAAGACGCAGCCATACCGGACTGTATTGAAGTTCTCAGCTGATGACTGCAACTTGGTTCACGTACGGTTCTAATGCGCGAACCACATTCTTAAACAGGTTTTGCCACAGTTAACACTTCAACAGCGGGGAAAGTAAAGGCGCATTCACACTAGCGGTCAGGTCAGGTCAGAATAAGTCGTAGACAAGTCTACTTCATTTCAATTGCTCGTCGCGAACAATGCCGTTCTCTACATTAACGTTAGTTAAAATCGCACTGATTTTGGATGACGAGGCTAACAATACGTCAAGATAAAAAAGAAGACGGTCCTGGGTGCATCCAGAGTTTGAAGCGCAAACAGATCAAGGGGGGAAAAAATATAATTACTGGCTAAGCAGTACGAGACGAATATTGGAAAATGCTTTTAATATTCCAGCTCAAAGATTTCGAATTTATTTTAGATAAATTAATTCATTGATGAAATAATTTTAGCAACATGTGTTTTGCACAGTTATGTACAAAAGGATAACATTTCATGTCATGTAGATAGTAAATTTCAGGATGAACGAGAAGAACAGTTTTTTTACAAATATTCTTGTTTGGGTGCTAATGCTCGTAAAGAAGCTTTGGATACAAGAAATAAATTCACGAATTTTTTTTAAATTCGGAAGCGGTATCTGTTCTTTGGCTGTACGAAAACTTGTAATAATTATTGAATTTATATTAAATTTTGTCAACTTTATAATAATCAGAAATAACATACTGTTAAAACATTTTTTTATTTAGTACTATGTGTTATTGGTTATGACTTACGAGCAAACGTTTTCAGACGTTTGTCGCCTATTTGATCTGATCTGATCTGACCTAACCAGACCAGACCATTGCTCATTCACAGTACCAGTCAGCTCAGCTCAGGTCTTGACCGTTGTTGATCTTCAGTTTGACCTGCCTTGCCCTGACCTGAGCGGACCGCGTAGTGTGAATGCTCCCATTGGATTACGTGTATAGCGATTTTTGACCTGAGCTGAGCTGACCGCTAGTGTGAATACTTGTGCAGAAACCACGGTAAACATTCCACTGCCAGAAGTATCCGACCAGCAATTATTTTGTGAGTTACGTTCAAAGAGAAATCGGTAATTTGAGAAATTTAAGATTAAAGTTTCTCAGCTTTCCGATTTCACATTAAAATGAAGCGGTTACTATTTCTTCCCCCTGCACCATGGGTTACACATTAGGGAATCTCCATTAAACGTGAGGTGTTTTTTTTTCGGAAATCCGAACTCCGCCCCCCCCCCCTTTTTTTTGGATGAGATCCTCTCTCTCCTTGGTGAGGTTTTCTCATGTTCTTGAAGGGCGGTGAGATCCCTCCCCTTATCGTGGGATCGACGTCGGAAGTAGTCTGGCGACTTTTTTTTATTCTTTCATCTTATACCCAGTCGAGGAGCGCGACTGAACTTAATTAGCAGATGTTTTTCTTCTTTTCCCAAAATCTCTTCATCCCCTCGCTGAGCTGTTTCCTGCGTTCCACCGTCCAAGCGTTCCGTCTAACACACGGATTATTGGCAAATTCATAGCTATTGGCCATGCTACTAAATCTGCATCTGTCCTGCACATCATCTGCGATTCCAATTTCCTGGAGGTCCTTTTAGATTTGAAGTAGTCAATTGTTTTTCATTTTCATTGAAATGGTTCGGTTGAGAATTCGGTTATTCTGCTATTAATTCTGACAATATGACAATTTGTCTTTTCCTCAATGTGTCTAAATTGTCGGATTGCTGATATTAGTTCATTTGATTTCCTTTTCATCCAAATTACTCCCCTACAAAGTAAGTCGGTGATTTTCTTTAAAAAATTTCTTTCTTACTTTTCACAATCTTTAATCGGTGATCTACCGCCGATAATCAGTTTCCGATGCGTAGTCTATAATGCCTCTGGTTTTATTAGTATTATAATGTCTTTGCTTTACCTTTTGGAATATTGACTTTGTTGTATCTGCTCCAGGTGATTCTATAGGCTTTTGTTATTTTAGATTTTTTCTCATTGTTTGCTTCACGATTCAGTCCTGCAGGTTGAATAATTTCCCCTAGATATATGAATTTAGTTACTCGAGAGATATTGCCAATCTTTTTTCCTAGGTTGTCTATCTTCGTATCGCTAGGATCCTTCTGTGTAGTGGGTTTTATCATACGAGATTTGGAGACTAGTATTAGCTGAAATTTCATGGAGTCTTTTAAGGGAGTAGACTGCCTCTTGCCTGTTGTTGAAGAGAATCGCTAGGTCATCTGCAAAGGCCAAACACAGCAGGTGAAGTTTTTTTTTAGTAGCCTGCCAATCTATATTCCTTTTATTTATTTATTTCAGGTTTTGATTAATTTGTTGAGAACAATAATTATCAAAGGGGTGATAGTCCATCTACTTGTCGTACTCCTGTTCTGATTTCAAAAAGGTTCAGATACTTCGCTGAAGAACTTAAATTTGAGATGGTATCCGTTAATGTGCGTTTGATTAATTCTCTTGTTTTGCTGTCTACTTCTAGTATATTAAAAATTTTGTAAGTGTAAGCTTTATTAAAGTCTACAAAGGTGATAGTTATTTTTACGGATCTGTAAGATAGTTTTGAGATTTATAATTTGTTCCGCACATGATTAACCTGCCTGATATTCGCTGATAAGATGATCGGTTTGTGTTTCAAGTCTCAAGATAGGTGTTTTGATAGTATTTTGTAGGTAATTGGTAACAAGGAAATCCCTCCGTAGTTATTAATATCGGTTTTATACAATTTTTACGTGAAGTGGGTGAATTAGTGCTCATTTACCATCCTCAGTCACTGGCTTACTTTGTACAGGAGTACTTTGGATGAAAAGGAAATCAAATCAACTAATATCAGCATTCCGGCGAAAATTCAGGCACATTGAGGAAAAGACAAATGTCATATTGTCAGAATTAATAGCAGAATAATCAAATGTATCCTTGATTGAGATATCATCGTTAACCGTACAAATTCAAATTATAGTAAATTCTTCATTTCGTAAACTTGATTCCTTAGGTCGCCACTCTCACAGCTGTAAAACCGAGCCTGTAGGATAAACACTTAACTTTCTGGCCTGGTTTGCGAGAGCATGCGAGTTAGATAAATCCCGCATTCCAGAAATCACTCCAGCTAAATGACGGCATGGTTTTTTAAAGAGATGTATTAATCCACATATGAGTTGCTATTACCGGAGTTATTAATTTAATATTGATAACAGATTTTAACAAATTAAAGGGTTCCCTCAAAATGACAAATCATGACCTGAATAGATAGTAAATTTTGCCATTTATACTCAAACGATTTATGATATTTGAAAATTGATTATTAATGCAAAGTGACAAACACGACATTCTGAAACGTAATATCTTGATTTAAAAAAGAAACGGAGGATAAAAATTGACATTTCGGTCAGTATTACAAAAATCTTAGTGGTACATTGTATACGACTGTAGAGTAGGAGGCAATTCAGTAGCAGGCAGCTGAATTACAGAGTTCGTGACAGATATAGAGTCGGTTAGAAACCGCCCGCAGTGATATTGCGGTTCAGAGCGCAGTATTGGCTGCCAAAGAAAGATGTAAGGTCTTCTTTTCACCGCGGTGGGCAAAAAATTTATAAAGATGGAAGAGTTCTGTGACTTGGGTTTTATGATTTCCACAACCACAAGAATTATTCCATAGAGACCGAATTCCTTCCCGTTCCTGCGTCTCGATGCTTTCCAGGTTCTAATGACCCCGACTTCGAAGAACCGGAGGAAGAAAAAAATGCTTCTGAAAACGTGCACAAACAACATGAACAACATCAAAAAACCGTGCCGTGAAAACTAGTCTGCAAACTGACCTTTTGACAGGTAATTCACAAGAGCTAGTGGCTTAGGTTAAAAAAATACTAATATATTAGCACATAAGACACTGATTCCCAGTCCAAACAATAATTCAGTACGCTGTACACCGGGTAATTACCTCTACTATGTCTAAACTTACAACAGGGGAAATTGTTGATTTATAGAGTAATAATCTGGGTACGATTGTGACAATTTTCATTTGATCGCCCATAATATTGTTAGTATGCCAGTTAGTTGAAAGGAACGTGTAAAGTGTATATTTTCTTACGTATAAATGCTAAAATTTTGTCCATAAGCAGAATGGTTAACTCGTAGCAACAAATTAGAAAAAAAGTTAAAATGTCACAACGGACCAGAACCCAGTGGCGGTTGTGACAGTGTTTTGGGTCGGTGGTGACAGGTTAAAAAATACACCGAAATTATCTAAAATAACTTTTATTGTAAGTAATACATCTACACATCTACATCTACATATATACTCCGCAATTCACAAAATTGTGGGTGGCAGAGGGTGCTCAGCACCAAAGCTAATCTCTTTGCTGTGCATTCCAATCCCTAATGGTACGAGGGAAAAAAGAATTCATATAAGAATCAGTCCGGCACCTTATTTCTCTAATTTTATCTTTCCTGTCCTTCCGACTCAAATAGGTTGGTGGAAGAAGTATTTCACTACACTCTAAAGTGAAAGTGGGAGTACGCATGTTTACCAATAAGTTTAAACGAAACGTGTGTCGTCTATCTACCAGAGACTCCCAACCTAGTCTACTAATCACTTCTGTGACGCTTTCATAAGGACTGTAGCAAGCGGTCACGAATCGTGCGGCTCTTCTCTGTACTTTCTCTGTACTTTCTCTATACTTTCGATCAACCCCTTACGAAACGGGTCCCAAATGGCACAACAATAATCCAAATGTGAACGCACAAGAAATTTGTACGCTATCTCCTTTGTTTGTTCATTACAATTTTTCAAGATTCGACCTATGAATCGCAGTCTAGAATTTGCTCTAGCTACTAACGAATTAATGTGTATGTCCCATTTCATGTTCCTTTGTACTGTTACTCCCAAATATTTCATAGAATCGACCATATCAATAACTGAACTGTTTACCTCGTATTTCTGAACAATCGGATTCTTTTTGTTAGTTATGCTCATTGTCTTGCACTTTTTACAATTTAGAGTAAGTTGCCACTCAGCGCACCAAGCCAGAATAACACCCAACATAATCTTCTGGAAAATTAATCGCTTATAACTAATAGGACACAGGATTGTCTATAGTCATTACAACAATCTTCATATTACAATCAGTCAAAAAAGTTAACTAAAAATTTCTGATTAGCTTGACTCTGTCAAAATACAAAACAAATATTAATGTTATATCAAAATCCCTGAAACAAAAAGTTGAAAATGTCTTCTTCAGGAGAAATAAACATTTGTGTAAGTATCAACCAACATGCAGCATCAAAAGACAGGAGGAAATCTGAAGTTGATTTTTAGTTCTAAAAACTGAACGTAAGACACTGAGATCTAGTAGGCTTGTCAAAGTTATGACTGGGTTTAGGATCTTTATGACCAAAAAAGTATATGCATGCAAATATGACCTTAAAAACTGATAAATATGACCTAAAAATAACAAAATATGACCAAACATTAAATTTACTATACATAAAATATGTTCTATCACACATTTATCTAGCAGTGTCGCTTTTGTGTAGGCAGCATAATTTACTTCCGTGCACCCACTGCACCCTTGAGAAGTTTTAAATCGTTTTGTTGATTTCATGTAATTTACATAAACGAACTCTTTCATCTGCACTAAAATACTCCCCTCAACAGTCCTTTAGGTAACTCCATAACACTGCGCTTTCAAAAAAATTTGTTTCCGGCATGGTGACACTTACCCACTGTGGGTCCGTCCCAGTAACCACTTACTGTCGGCTGAGGTTTTCTTGGTTTCCAGTCGGCATCTGGCTAGGATAAAAAAACACACACAGAGACTTAAATCACTTAAAAGCAGGACGGGGGTGCTCATTGGAATCGTAAAAAGAGTTGCAACTACTTGATTTATTACAGAGAAATTGTTGCAAGGTAATCTTACAAAGGTTGATACATGAATCGGAGGTTTTCCGATGATAGCAATAGTGAACCATAGGGTTCAAGCAATGGCACATGCTTCTGAGCCAGCAGAGAGAAAATTATAGAAAAATACCCAAAATGGTTAACTTGGGTAGCAATAGTTCTGGCCTATGAAAATTCCCATCGCGGACTGCTTAGCAAAGTACGCGCCGAGAAGCGTCCCCGGCCCTGAGAGTGGGGAATGCTCTCTTCTCATTGGCTGTATGTCATGCCGTACAGGCGTGTACTTCAAGTGTTCATAGCATGTGTTCCTCGTGTACCAACCGTGCTGGTTGACTTTCTCACAGTAAGGACTGCAAGACCAGCGGCCTTGCTGCCGGTGTCGTGTAGGAGCGCTGTAGTCTCACACCGTTGCACTGAATTGTAAACTGCCTTTATTACCACTAAAAACTATACTACAAAATAGCCCCCCTCCACAGGCATAGCAGTTTTGATAATACCTGGTATATCGTAGATTACTATTGTTTTTCTATGGAGAGTCTGTATGATCCGTCACAGGGGACCGTCCATATACTACGTGGCTTGGTCTAGGGGGGGGGAGGGGTTGGGTAAAAAGGTACGCTGGGCTACATGGCTCCGAACCTCCCCCTCTTTTTTCCAAGTCACGTAGCTTACTATGGGAAGGAGAGGTTCAGAGGAGGCCAAAATGGAGCTACATAGTTTATGGACGCTCCCCAACTAGTATCCATAGCTAATTTTTTTTAAGGGTCCGAAATCGCTCCAAGGGCTACAGTTTGAGCGAGCAGTGTGGAGGGTGTGAAAGATACTTCCAAAGGTCCGGTATCAAAAGACTGATTTAATATCGTATGTACCACATTTTTCACTTTCGTAGAAAAGAAGAAACTAATATTTCTGACATCAAAACGACCAAAAAAAGAAATCGAAGACTATATTAGCAGCACGTCAGATGTTAAACGCCCCCAACATTTAATATTGTAGAAGCGCTTGCTTCTCTCAACAAAGCAAAAATTGCAATTAATCGTGTGTGACTTAACCATCCAACTCAGAGGCACAGTATTATTGCCAGCACAGTTTCACTTTGACGACGATCTGATATGTGATGTTCATTCTGCATCGGAATACCGGCACCGAAGAGGTGGTGGAAAAAATTCCTGGAACCCATTCAAAAAGTTCATAAAGGTTAAAGATGAGTGAAATTATTTCTGAGCTTCATATCAGCAGCTAAAAAGTTCTATAGCTATAATATAGAAATTCCATTGAAGAAATGCCAATTATACGCAAGTCTTGTGCCAAAAAAGAGAAGACGAATACAACGAAAAAATGAAACTGAAAAACTGCAAAATCGAGTACTAAATGCTCAAGTGAAACGAATAAGACACTCAAAAATCGTAACAGAACAAGACGACTCAATGCAAGAAGACAAATTCTGATTATTTAAACACAGTTGCTATGCCGTGCTGATATATTTATATTGATTATATATGTGTGGAAGCATGTTTACGATTCGTACGTGACTAATAATCGTAGCAAAAATATGGTATTAGCTGTGCACAATGTGAAAATGTTAAGCTGATTTACTCGAAGTCGCTTCCAATAGAAGTTAAATTACTAATATTCTTCAAATCATTCTTAAACTCTTCAAGATGATGGCTATGCTTATAGCACTAATGACCTGAAGTATTGCAGCAAACAATTTTTCCTGGTTGGGTTGGAATGCATGAATGAAATAGTACATCAGTAGAGGGACAGTTGCAAGAAAAGTGTCAACGAAGGTAAGATTAGATTACAGTGAGAACGCAGATTGAAATCGTTGTGTAGAGCTGAAGAGGTTAGCTCCCAAGTAGGAAGAGATGGAGTATTGCATCAAACTAGTGGAATACTGTTAACAGGAATAAAATGACAATTTTTTTTTTTTTTTTTTTTTTTTTTTTTTTTTAGAAATTAAAACAGCATTGGAAAAAATTTATGTATTTGTATAAAAAAATATCTGTGCAGAGATAACTGCTAACACTTTGGCATTATGGAATTGGAACAGAATTAGAAATTTCTAAAATCTTTCTAAAATTTGACAATAGCGAAACAGTTGCCTACAAGAGAAGATCTTGTTGATACTATTTTCGAAGTGAATTTTTAAGACACCACCTCGGAAGTATTGCCATTAAAATTGGTCGTTTCATAATGGTGAGAAGTGTTTCAAAAATTATTACCCGGTGGCTGCAAGCAATAATCGGAAATTGGGGTACGGCAGGATAGGCTGTATATGTCCGTATATCAGACAATATATACACTGGCGTCTACCCACGCTTCTTCTAGCAGTCAAGTGTTGTGCGTTCCTACGAAAGCGTGAGCAAAACAAACTTTATCGCTAGCATTATATATCGCGATATAACTGGAACTACGGAATTAATGACGTCATCAATACGGCGCCACTGAAACCAAATAAAATTGAAAACAAACGGTGGAATCTTAACACTTTATTCTGTATCTCGTAATATTGGTTTTGGCCGGATAGACTGCGATACATGTGGAATTACATCCATCCAACAAAAAGTAATGACGTCACTAGCATGGCGCTCTTGGAAAACTACTTCAATTACTATTAGGCAAAAAAGAAAAAAAAAAAAAAAAAGTTCCTCGTGCTTTATGCTATGTGTGGTAGGGAATGTCACTTGCCGTTTTGGTTCAGGCAGCATTTCAAATTAACCAGTCTTTCGTAATATTGTTGCTCGAAAATCCAAACATTTACCTTCCACACATTCACGGAATCCAGATCGGAATGCCTGTTGTCATTCTCTTCCAGACTGCATTTCATCCTAACCACAATCTCCACTAATATTGTTGTTCGAAATTCCAAACATACTGTGTGTATACCATTCGCGTGTTAATGCGGTAGAATTTTCCCACGCGGATCTCGTTGCGCTTAGTAATGCGTTTGGCCTTTGGTTTTGTGGTTTGAATAACGTTATCTGTGTAACATAACGTACTAAATTTAACTGAACAAATAAATAACCAAAGTTGAGTAGTAAAAAAAAAAAAAAATCAACAGAATCCAAAAGACTGGAGTGTTTATCTGTTTTGTAAAGTGATCTTTGGTGGGTCTTTGGTAAAGGTGTGTTCATCTGAGATGCAATGTGATCTGTGGATCCCATCTGTTCACAGTATGAACAAATGATCGTTTCTTACTCCTACATGTAGAGTAATAACATATACAGCAGATTTTAAGTCACAACTTTCAAACTGTGAATATCCTATTCAAATTGGTTGGGTGATAGACAACACGTAACAGCCCGTCTACAGATTTATAATAGTATCAGCTGTACCCGACACTTGGTACGTGTGTACTTAGAACTTGTTACATAGTGTAGATGCGCATTTAATATCCAATTCCAGCAATAAAATTGTGTCGCCGTTCGTAGTTTCAAAAATTTCGTGACCAAAAAAGGGTTGTATGTCCCAGAAAAGTATCTTATTTCCTTCGTGATGATAGGCCCTACATAGTATTTTCTCGTCAAATTTCATCAAAATCTGTTTAGCCTTTTAGTCGTGAAACCGTAAGGGGTCATCCATAAATTACGTCATGCGTTTAAGGGGAGGGACGGAATGAGTCAACCAAGTGTGACATCGTGTGATAAAGGGTGGGGACGAGTCATAAGCTTCGTGACGTCACATGTACCACTTTTTGACACGTGGCTGCCTCTCTTATTCACGCGCGCTGTACCTACAGTGTCGATCGTCGGCCGCTTTTGTTATAAGCCGAAAAGCCAATACCGCCTTTGAGGCTTTGTCAAAATGACTTCCACGTATTCAAACGATCGTGTGGCATCTGTGGCCTATATCTTTCATGATACAAAGCCACTAACCAACACAGGCAATCAGATAAGAAGCAACAAGAGGTTTTGTGCATCACGAAGATTTGTCCTCAAAGAATTACAACTAGACGTGACAGGGAAGTTCTTTATTTGATCAACGATGATGATGCTATATGGTTGGATGGAGATGACACATCGAATGTTCCTAACATTGTCCAAATTGAGAACGAAGCGACTGCTATGTCAGTCATAAATAATTAAAGGAATAGGTTCAGTACATGCGAACAAGATGATTAATTTTGTATTGTTCATTTAATTTGTTTTGTAAAGTTTCTAAAATTTTTGATTTACAGTTAATTTTATATAAAAAATATTTTAAACGAAAATACATAATTTTGGAAGTGCTGTTTTGATTTAATAATTTCTAAATTAAAAATTAAAAAATATGTGACAATGAAGGGGTAGGGGGGGGGAGAAGTTCCAAAAAATAACGAAATTCGATGATGTGATCTATGGATGACCCCTAACAGACAGATTTATTTTCGCATTTATAGTATTTGTGTAGACCAGGGGTGGCCATGCAGTGTATTAAGGTCTAGACCAGGGGTGGCCATCCTAAATGATCTTGCGGGCCACTTTGGAAATGCGTCATAACTCCTCGGGCCGCATATAAAATTATATATCTCTATATAAGATTTAGATCCACTATAAACATTTTTTTTTTGTGAAAAATTGAAACATAGTGCTATTATTCTTACATGTAAACATAGATAATATAATAATGATACTAAACGCACATTTTAAATAAATATATAACACTAAAAATATGTAAAAATATACAGGGTGTTACAAAAAGGTACGGCCACTTTCAGGAAACATTCCTCACACACAAACAAAGAAAATATGTTATGTGGACATGTGTCCGGAAACGCTTACTTTAGATGTTAGAGCTCATATTGTGGACGGCTGTGATACAATACGCCATTCTCCAGGGCTGCATCAGCGCATCAGGGATTCCATGCGACGGAGGGTGGATGCATGTATCCTCGCTAACGGAGGACATTTTGAACATTTCCTGTAACAAAGTGTTTGAAGTCACGCTGGTACGTTCTGTTGCTGTGTGTTTCCATTCCATGTTTAATGTGATTTGAAGAGAAGTAATAAAATGAGCTCTAACATGGAAAGTAAGCGTTTCCGGACACATGTCCACATAACATATTTTCTTTGTTTGTGTGTGAGGAATGTTTCCTGAAAGTTTGGCCGTACCTTTTTGTAACACCCTGTATATAAATATAAAAGAAATAGTTTTTCAAAATATGGATGCATAAATACTTCTATTTTTTAATACATTGGTTTTGACTACTTTCGCCGTTATAAAATAAATATATTTTGTTAAAGCGTGTTGAATCTCGCGGGAAAAATATTCAAATGGGCCGCATGCGGCCCGCGGGCTGCTTGTTGGCCACCCCTGGTGTAGATGCTCTCAGTGTATCAAGGTGTTGAACTGTCCTACATGATGATATATCAGAACTACGGAACCCTGTGCTATGTATGTCCGTTACATACTTCTCGGAATTTTTATCACTCTTACACGATTGCTTCTGTTCTGATAAATCAGTTAAGAGTGAAACTCGTTCAAAAACTCCGCTTCGGTTTTAGCCGCCGCCATTTCGCACCGGTTGCTGCAGCTAATGGCCCTGCTACGTTTAGCTTTTAATTTACCGCGCCTTTTTCGTTCTGTTAATACTTTTTTTTCGGCTAGAGCGGTAGAGCGCGTTAATGGAAAGTGGGGGGGAGGGGGAGGGGAGTGTGGGTTATTCGGCGCGGATTCATCCCCTCGGATGATCTTGGCCCCAACACAAAAGTCGTAATTAATCCACCGACCGGCCTTGCGGGACTGCAACAGTTGGATTGCCCGTAATGAGATGGGCCTCCGCTTTTGTGATGGATGCGAGTAAAGATGGGCAGTCGAGCATAGAGCAGGAGGAGCCGAGCAGAGCGCGCTAACAGGTGTATACGGTGAGAGAGGTGCAGATATAGATACCTCCTCGATTCTGCCCAGACGTGATGTTTACTTGGAAAAACGGCAGGTTAGAGGCTTTGTAGAAGGCCCAAACAGCCGTCTGATTCGTCAGAGGTATATATAAATTGAAGGGAAAGCATAAAAGCGATGTTCAAGGAATTGGTTTGGGAAGATATGGAACACCTTACGCGTAGCTCTCGCGAGAAACTAACTGGAAAGTTCATAACAGGTTTATTTCCGTATGACAGTGAACGCATTGTATTACCAACAACATTCGTATCATAAGAGAAATTAGGGCCACCATTGAATCTTTTCTTTACTCATTTTTTTTTCCCACGAGCGATAAGGGAATGGAATAGGTAGGATCTAGTTTTTCTAGATCACTCTAGGCCGGGGGTACCCAAACTTTTTACCCCGTCGACCCCTTGATACGATATTTACCTTCTTATCGACCCCCACAAGTATTTAATAAAATCATTTTTGACATTTCTGTTGCTAAGCAATAAGGATGCCTGCATAGTAACGAAATAATTTATAAAATCCACCCAATAAAATTAACAGAAAAATGAGATACTTTCCACTATTATTATAATCTCAAAAAATAGGAACAAAACTGTGGATAGATAGAATAAATTTCTAATAAAGACCTGCCAAAAAGAACAGATGGTTGTTGTACTGTTTTAACTTGTCACCTAGCGATGGATCCACCTTCCTAAGGCACTCTTGAGATGAGTCTCTGCAACTATCACTTCTTGACAACCACCTTACCTCAGTGAGCAAAAGTAATTGGTTGAAAGTTTCATCATTTACTCCACATGACTCCACAAACAGATGATAATTGAGAGGAGGAACTTTACTTTTATTTATTGACCTGATTGTTAGTAGAACATTCCTATTTTTTCCTGTGCAGTTTAATTGATCCTCTTTAGTATTAATCGACCCCCTTTCAACCCCTCTGCATTAATCTACCCCCAAGGGGTCGGTATCGACCACTTTGGAGACCCCTGCTCTAGGCGAATGTGGTAACGATAACTAAAAAGAAGGCTGGAAGCTCCACGTGTATGCTATATGAGTTGTCTGTACTTGAAATTTATGAACAGAACATACATAAACCGTCTGTGATAGAAATAAAGCCCGAGTGACCGATGTAACATTACAGACTTACACACGCTATCCGTCTGTCTGTCACCATTTGATTAGTTTTCAAAATTTCAAGACTGATTGTTATTTATTCTGAAACACTATATGTCCTTCATAGAAAAACGCTTAGTATTTCCTTATCAAATTTCGTCAAGATGTGTTTAGTTGTTTAATGGTGAAAACGTAACAGATAGTTACTTTCGCTTTTAAAATACTAGTGTAGATGAAAGTAGTTAGGAACACTATATTCTCGTCCAGTTTGTTTACATTTTGCAAAGTATGGTTCATGACGTCACTCAGACACGTGTTTTCCAGCCCTTATCCGGTTTTGGAGAGCGTCCATAAACCACGTAGCTCCATTTTGGCCTCCTGTGAACCCACCCCCCTCCCCACGTCACCTGACGCGGCTTTTGCCTCTACCCCCACCCCACCCTCCCATGTAGCACGTAGCTCTTTCCCCCTATTAATTCCAGAAGATATTTTGTACTGTTTTCTCTTGTCAGATTATCGTAAATTACATTCGGAGATAGTTAAACGACAGAAATAAATATTCACATGGTGTTGTGTGTTATGTACCTTATTTTAACTGTGACAAATAATACCCACCCACGTATCTCAGCGTAGCTTTCCAGCCAACCCCTCTCCCCCTAGACCGAGGCACGTAGTTTATGGACTCTCCCTTTGGCAGCTGTCAGATGACGTCACGGCATCACGCAGCGGCCTATAAAATGACGGCGCTTCCTGTGATTTATCATTTGGTGGTGGGAAAAATTCTGACCACTCCTGTAGTTACCACGCAATTCAAATGTTACTTAAGTACGCAATTCAAATAGCGACCCTGTCAGTGTTGTTAGTTTTTAGAAATATTGTAATTAGTATCATAGTTACTATGAATATTATGACAATGATCGCGTTGGTGTGTTTGATTGGCAACCATGACGTCCACAATTTTAGCCTTTTCACGAATATATTCTCTTGGACTCGTTCAACGTGTTCTGTTATTAACAATTTGTTTTGCAGCCCCACCAGGGATGCCTTACGCATCAAATGATGATGTGTATCCATCCTCTCGTATTCTCCTTGTCGCTGATTCGACAGACCCTGTGGTCTTTTTGTGCATCAGGGTGTAACGTAAAACTCTTGGTGTCTCGTAGGTGGACAGTATGTTCCGAGCCATTTAATGCAGAAGACATTTGCGGAGCCGTTTACAAGCTACTCCGCATATTACTGCAAGGGCGGGCCCGTTGTAGATTTTAAATAAACCATATTGCCATGGTATCTTGACGATAGCCCAAGTTACGCAAAATTTTATTAGCTAAAAACATTAAATTCCAATTACTGATGGGGAAAACAGTCAAAAGAAAATTATCAAACAAAAAACACCCACTTTCAACATTAATCACTGCATATATTTTGTGGTCGGTTCTTTCCTAATCTTTTACAATCACAACTCTTTAAAATCCACAAGAACACAAAAGAGTACCAAATACATTTCGGCAGTCGCATCTCGTGGCGATACTGCCAGCAATCACTCAGTCCTGCAACACATTATCACCTCGCCGGCTTACTTTCTTGCCGAGTCTCTAACTACTGCAGCATCACCAACCGCTAACATCAAATCATATATTGCCAACTTAACAATCTACTCAGCGTGGAGACCTCGTTTTACATAAGATACAGACACAATACAAAAGATATAAATATACATCTCGTTATAAGGGGCTACCGACCTATCATGAGTTAGGAGCCGTGATATATTAATGTATTTTCTTCTTTGGAATTTAAATTTTAATCAGTGTTGCCACATTCGTTCGCGGTGTTCTTAGGATTTGGGTGCATTGGTTTCGAGAATCGCTCTCTAAACCATCAGCCTCCGAAAGAAGTTTGTGCCTTGTCCCGTTGGCACATGGAAATTACGTACTTCAGGGATCTTGCAGTCTTCCGTGAGACCTACATCAAAATGGTCGCAGACAACAACTAATTTCGCATACGGTTTGAATTTTTGGTTCTTGTACTAGAAACTGCATAATTACTCTTAGTGCTTCTGAATATAAATTTCGGTATTGATTGCGAACTAAAATATATTTCGGACAAACAGGATAACCGAAGTTATGGTTGGGTTGTTGTTACGAGAAGAACGTATCCCTCGTATGTCATCCCGTGATACACATTCCCCGCATTGAGAAAGGAAACTTACAAGAGCTCTTGTGTGGAAATGGAATCATAGAAGGAACAAGGTAGATATATAACATGTCGGTATCCACACTCACCGTAATATCGGTCGCTCTGATGCGCCTTCGTTTACGGGAAATCTAGCCAAAAACTGCGAAAATTTACATGATTAATTCTGCTTCCTTTTCCTGTTTTCCTAATTCCAGAAATCCCCTCTCAGCTCTGATGTTACTAAGTTTGTAGTGCACAGCGTCCCCACATCTGCCTTCATCTGTTTCCCCACTTATTTATAACCGTCCTTTTACATCAGTTCTAATATGCCGATAAAATAAAAGGCTATTCCGTACAGTGATGTCTTAATATAGCACAGACGGGATGAAGGTAAATGATCAGTAGGGTTCGGATCCTTGTGACAAAAAAATGGAGAAATATGCATGCAGCTATGATCTTTAAAAACGGTGAAATATGACGAAACGTTTAAATTTCCTATACATCAAAACATTTTAAATTGTAAGTCATTTAATTTATCTTCATGTAGACAGCATAATTTGCTTCCGTGCACTCACTGCACCATTGGGAAATTAAATTTTCAGTCACTTTAATTTCACATAATTTATAGAATTTTTTCTGTAGCAAAATAATATTCACGAAATTCGTTTGCGTAACTTCGCACTTTCAAAAAAAAAAAAAAAATTTCGGCATGACTGTACTCACTGATCCACTGCAGATTTAACACTGAGGAATACTGTGTATAGTATTTGCGACATTTAAGGCAGACATTGATTGATGTGGCTCGACTCTGGGATGCGGCTGCTGCTGCATTGTTGAGATTAAAACGCGGGCGGAACATTAACGTTTAGAGCAGGGGTGGCCAACCTTTTCAGTAGCAGGGCCAAATTTTAGAAATAGAATTTTCAATCGGGCCGCACGTACTACTTTCTTGGAAAAAATACTTGAATATTTTTGTGGAGGAAAGAAATTATTATTATTATAATTCACCTGTATTACTCAGTTTTGTTTCATTTAAATACCTATTGTAATTATAGGCAAGTATTAGGTGGCCCGCAGACTAACATACAATCAAAATTGTAGCCCATTTCGAGAATTGGATGGACAGCCTTGGTTTAGTGAGTGACAATGTATAACCGAACTTTAATTCTTGACTGACCAATTCAGTGACAATTAGTCTTGTTTATTTCCCCTCCAATTTATAATAGGAGTAAAGTGCTGGGAATAGTTATCTTAACTCTTCTCATCTACCTTCTAGTGAATTCCTGGTACTATTAAAAAATTACCGGATTTTTCTCTCAAAATATGACCGTAAATATTTTCGTAATATGACGAAAACAAGGAAAAAGGCCTGAATATGCTTTTATGTTGTATAAAATGCATTTGAATAAACTGAGAAATGTTGAATCAGTGTTTAATTCAGCATTAAAGCTCAGGAAAGAAGGCAGGAAAAAATATGACTTGTACTAAAGATCTAAACTTTAGTTATCAGCCTTGATTCTTATTACATCATGTTAGCTATTCACTTTCGATGCTTCGAATTTGTACAATTTTTTTTTTTAATTTCATTTTTTGGATTTCTTACACTGAAATGAGTATCTGAAGTTTTTCTTAGACATTATTCTAAATAAACTTAACGTATTAATCGGAATTTTTTAATTGAAGTACTGAATTTTGTTCTCTCTGTTTCAGGTAAGCAGACATCTTCTACCACCTCGCTGCTACTCTGTGAGTAAACTATTACTCTATCACAGTGTTACAATTGCCAAGGGTTTGAACTCTTGTAAGAGTTGCGGAATTTTTGGACCGTGCTTCACTCATAGAATCGTTGCAAGGTGTTTATATACACTGATCAGCCAAAACATTATGACCACCTACTTACTTGCATATTTGTCCACCTTTCTAACGCAATACATCAGTGATTCGGCGTATCATAGATTCTAAAACTCCTTGGTAGGCATCCAGAGGTATCTGACACCAGATTTCTACGCACAGGTCATGAAATTCCCTTAAATTACTGGCCAGCAGTTTGTAGGCGCGGCACCTGGGAACGAGCATCTCCGAAACGGAGAGGCTGGTCGAATGTCCGCGTGTTACTGTAGCGAGCATCTGTGGAAAGTGTTTGATGGACAGTGAAACTACGAGTAGGCGTCAATATGGTGGACATCCACGCCACATCACAGAACGTCGAGGGTGTATTAGTTCACTTTCGGAACGCAATACAGCAGCGATTCTTGTGCTCTGAAACACTTCTGGAAGCACCAGAATTGCACTCTTCCCTCAAATCTGCCACAGATAAGGCACTATCCCGCTTTACAGAGCGGAAAAGCCTCCGACCTCCACGTTCTCTGATTTGGCATGGATGTCCACCGTATTGTCACCTACTCGTGGTTTCACCGTCCTTCAAACATCTTTCCATAGATGCTCACTGCAGTAGCACGCGAATAGCCGACAAGCCTCTCCGTTTCCGAGATGCTCGTTCCCAGATACCGCGCCCACAAACCGCTGGCCCATAATATAAGGGAATTTCTTGACCTATGCGTAGAAATCTGGTATCAGATACCTCTGAAATCCTACCAAGGAGATGTAGAATCCATGCTACACCGAATCGCTGCTGCATTGCGTTAGAAAGGTGGTCCAATATGCTGGTAAGTAGATGGTCATAATGTTTTGGATAATCAGTGTACATCGCAAATTTGGTAGTAAATTCAAAAAAGTAGACTTAAAAACAAGCAAAACGAAATTTTTACTAGGCGAATTTTGACCTTTCTAGTCGGTAGAACAATTTGATTGAAGGGGACTACATCACTGCTAATCTGGTTTCGAAATAGTGGCAAACGGTAATGAAAATGCTTTGTGTTAGTTGTATTTGGTTTTCGCGCAAAACAATGATGGCGTCTCCTGGATTTTTTTCCAGGTACAAGGCATGATTTCGTGCCTATATCAAATATTATTGTTACAAAAAGCCCAAATTTGACTCTTTCCTTTTGAAATTGGATGCAATTTAATGTATAACGTTACATAATGCATTGAAGCCTGTTCCTGGTTTCGCTTCGCACAATTATGTGCTGATGTATTCTAATTTTATGTGCTCATTATGCAGTACTGTTCTGTTGTTGCGTCAGTTCACGTCAAGCGTAAAAAACAGATTAAAAAAAAAGAGGTGGTGTAAATGCATAAACAAATGCATTTATGAATTGTCAGTCATGTGTATTTTCTGAGGCTCATGGTCAATCAGCGACAACCACGAAATATAAAAGTGCGAAACCAATACATTGGTAAAGCGATGTTATTTTCTTTGGAATTAAAATTATTAAAAGTTTTTATTTGAAATGTATCTTTTTCAGATTGTCAAGATGATAAAGCTCGTAGTACAGTAAAATATCCTGATAATTTGTAAAAAAAAAAAAAATCATATTGTGAAATCTAAGTGTACCGATAACATACGTAAGTCCGTTTTCAAGTGATGCATCAGCAAGATTCGTGGAAGGGTCTGAAAGGAAGGTACAGCATACTATGTCACGCTAACGGATGTATGGAGGTAGTAAGGCATTGTTGTGTTTCTCTACTTGGAGCTTCTACAGTCCAAATCAACTTATATTTTGTCTATAATTCCAGCAACGCTCAGCTATACCACCGATCTTGGTCCCGTTTTTTTGTGTATGGAATTTCTGGCCAGATGTAAACTCGCTTGTCATGCTACAACTGGCGGCGGAAGAGGAAACAAGAGTCTGTTCTGCTCCATACTGTTTATAAGACTGAGACACGTTCCAAATAAAAATACGTAATGGGCACTGGCGTAACAATAGGGTGGCAGGATGGGCAAAATAGCACGGGTCCCCAGCCGGAGGCTGCCGCCGGCTCACAGCCGAGGGGGCCCGCCCTTCAAACCGACCCACAGTGTGTAATTTTCTAAATTTAGAGGGACAAAAGTCAATTTTGACACTAGTCTACACAGGCAAAATAGTAATTTATATTTGAAGTAGACTAACTATATTATTAGGAACACAGGTTTATTTTCCACGAACCTGCGCCTAGCAATAGAAAGAATAGTTTGAACAATTGGCTTCCTGTGACCCACCAGAATCTCGTTTTCCTGACTTGAGAAGCTGCACTTCGGTTGGCATCTAAATTTCTTCTTGATTTGCCGTTTCAAGGAAATGGTTGATTCGCCGTGTTTTTGTTTTAATACATGAACTCTCAAAGTATTTTTCTGGTCTTCCATATGAGCCCGAACTCGCTTAGAATATGTGTTTAGGAAGCGGTCTCTATGTTTTCCCGTTTTAGACCATCTTTGCTCAATTTTTAAAGAATCAATTCTGGTAGTAGCTTTTAAACTACTTATAATGTCATCTGAAAACGATGTGTCACCTAGTTATTGCAATATAAACTGTAACAAAGCATCTATCCTTGATTGTTTTGCGTTAGCAAACCATACGTTGAAAAATTCTCTACCCGAAACGTGTGCAGTCATTCTGAAAATGAAGAAAAGTTACATGGGTGTCGCAAACATGCGCAAACAAATGAAGCTAATTCTTGTAGTTAATAAGTAGCTCTTTCAAATAAATATAGGAATAGATTGGTATAATGTGGTATAATGAACAAAAACTCAAAATAAAAATGGCTTAGTAGGGTTGTTTTTATCAAAAATAATCTCGCTCTGTTTTAATGATGCTCATGATTCAGTTTTAAAACGTATTACGGAAAAATCATGCGTAAACGTATCTTGAAACTTACCAAAATCAATAGCAATCCACAAATTCCTAATACCACACAGAGACACAGCGTAATTAACGACCAAACTTAGTCGAATGGCGCGGCCGAATTGAGCACTTGATCGGTGGGTCACAGGAAGCCCATTGTTCAAATTATTTTTTCTATTGTTAGGCGCAGATTCGCGTAAATAAATCTTTGTTCCTAATAATATAGTTTGTCTAATTTAAATATAAATAACTATTTTGCCTGTGTAGACTAGAGTCAAAATTGACTTTTGTCCCTCTGGATTTAGAAAATAACACACTGTGCGACAGCGTCCATTGTCGCTGCGCCAGGGCAGATCGCACGACAGAAGATAACGTCATTATAACAATAGTTCCTTACTTCAACTGATTAAATCTATGCGAAATGAACGAATGGTTGGTTAGTATGTGATTTTGTTTTTGTGTATTATGTGAATGAATAGGTCAGAAGCTGTGTTCTAAATTGATTTTGGTATGCAACATTTTAATTAAATATCATCTACACTTACAAATAGTATTAAGTAAATTTTGTTTTTTAACAACCTATTTTTTGTCGTTCTGAAGTGGGTAGTGGTATCTTTGATTCGCGTATAGAATTTTCTGTTTCGTAGCTACGCGAGTTTTCTCATCCTGATGTTCATTGTACAACTTTGAAAGCTGTTTTTAGATAAGTTTAAAATCCATATAAAATTTTCTCGTCACATCAGAAAATGTAACTCAAGTGTGAAGTATTACCCAGCCAATATCAATATTAGTAAACGTCAACGCTCCTATATGATTTTGAGTTACACCATTTCTGATCTTTTTCACTAGTTAAAAAAATGAGTTTTCTTTAATGATTCTTCGTCCGTAAAGATTGTACTCGGCTTTCAGATACGAGATAGATGTTTTTAGGTCCCATATTATCCGATAAGTGAATTTCAAGGACAGCTCAATGTGAGATTGGCATTTTCGTGTTGCCACCTCTGGAAGTTGGCAAAAAATGCCCTGTATATTATTTCTGCTCTGTCGGGACTGCGTAGCGACTGATTGTAAACAAATACGTTTTACGGTTGTATGGAGCTGTGTTTTTGGTTGCTGTTGCTCTCCGCTGACCGTGTCGTTAGTTTTTTTTGTTTTGCTAAACATCGATTAATTTGCCGTTGCGTTTTGTACTGCAGGAATCGCGCTCGTGTTTACTAAAGCCATTGAATTTCGCATCACTGAATATTCGTAAATTGTTTAGCATCGGGAATTATAAAAGCGATAGCATCCGTGCAAAAAAAAACAACAAAAAACCTAACTTTCAACCCTGTGCGTATTTCCTGGTATGCTCAGGCGACACTAAGGCATTCATTCCGAATCCTCAGAAGGATATGTATAAAGAACTTCCTTTCTTTTCATATCTTGCATCTCTGAAAAAGTGATAAAACCGAAGGTGGTGGTTGAGCGTTACCTCTCTAGTCTCGCATTGAGGAGCATATAAGTTCGAATCCCCATCGGATTATCCAAATTTTGTTGTTCCATGGCTTCGTGAAATATTTCCGGGCGAATGCCGAAATGGTTCCTCCAAAGGGCCATTGCCGAATTCCTTCCCGTTACGTGCCCTCAGTCCTTTCCCACCTCTAACGCATTTTCCATTATGAACATAATGGCTCAATGTGAGCAATAGAATAGCACATCAGCAGCTCAAAGTGAATTTCCATCAAAGAGTGAAACATAATTTCTACCAGAAATATCTTGGTATCACCTTAGACCTTGAAACAAAATCTTCTCGGGTGTCCAGCCGGATGGTGTTACGTAAACACGACGTTTCGACAGCTAACTCTGCTATCTTCATCAGGTATCTTGCAGTTGTTCTCAGCTGACTGTCTCTGCCTCGACTGGCTTGGCCACCCATCGCACCTCATTTATACCTTCAGCTGGAAGACCCGATCGCTTTTGCACTGTATTGCTTCCTTTTTCTTATCGCCGCTAGTAAGATGCCATCTTTAGCAGCTTCGTACTCTAAGCGACTGTTGAATGTTCAGACCCCTTCCCCCTATGTTCTGAGATTTTATCCCTGCTACCATTTCCGAAAAGTTGTCTGCTTTAATCGCAGCTAATGTGTCATTTGTTCTAACCTGTGATATCAATTTTACAGAATTTCTGCGGTAACTTACTTTTGTCTGAGTGAGAATAATGGTCACTGAAGTATATTAAATTTCGTTTTCCATTAGTACCACTAAATGACTTCTGACTATACGGCTATATCACAGGCCGAGAAATTTTCGGAAATCATGGCGTGAAATTTTCGAGGTTTGTGCGATCGATTTCGCGTTAGCTCCTGTAAGGCGCGTTTCGAGATAATGGCGACCAAAGTTTTTAAATGTGTGTTTATAATTACTCCCATGATTTGCGCTAGACATCCGGAAGTTTTTTTTAACATATTCGACACTAACGGGTCAAATATCTGCAAATAGAAAAATAAACTAATACAACTGCGAGTATGTTCAGAGACGAAATTTACTCGCAAGATTTTTTTCTAGCGTTGTTAAAAGTATCGAATTCTTCTATCAACTTCTAGACTAACTCTGACGGGAGAGTGATAATGTCACGTGACTCAACTGTTCGTCGTCAGATCGAAAAGCGATCGGATTTGGAGCAATTTTCACCTAACAAGCAAATATGCTCCCTCGCTAATTTCGATTGCGACTTACAGAAAAATATAGACTAAATAGCGTCCGAGTCTGTTAGTAAGATTACAACTCGACATGAAGTGTAGGATACTTTAGCAAAGTAACGTCATAAACATGTCGCACATTACGTCCTAGTAGGCCTACTGAGGAAAATAGACCAGTAATGTGAATTTTCCTGTATCTAAACTATTACTTCTAGAATGTCACGGTCCTTATCAACCTAAATCTTCGCTTGAATACTGAGTTCTTGGTGGGATTTTACTTTTATTTTCAACTTAATACTGTAACATGACGCGCTGTCGCCACGTTACAAGGTGCATTTTTATTATATATGTAATAATATAAGAGTAATTTACATAAATCTTGGGCGACCACCTAAATAGATTTTTGTTGTAATTTTATAAAGTACGCAAGATTCCAAGTGAGGACTGTAATGAAATGGTGAACATACAGTGTATCTTAGTAAAGCGAACATTCAAGAATTATTGAGCTATGTAGGCTTGAAGCTAATCTTGGTCTTCCCGAGTCATGGCGACAGGACGTCGCGGATTTGGGTTTTGCCGGACCACACACTCTGCTCCCTGGGGATGGGTCACTCGCCCGGCGGGAAAAGCCTGCCACCCGACACCCGAATGGGCTCTCACCCCGGCGAACCTAGCCGACTATGTCCGACCTCTGTTAGATACTCTTGGCGAATCACATATCGGGGATATCACGTGACATTAGGTGCCGACCTGAAGATCCAATCCAAATGAGCGTATAACTTAAAATCCTGGGAATTTGTGTTTTATGTGAGCTTCGAGACTGCAAAGGGGCGGAGCGAGAAGTTTCCTCGTGGACCGAAGAGCGAGGAGCTGGACATTCTGACTTCGATCTTCGAGTCCAAGCTATGCGAGTCTAGTCTGAGGTTGACTTGGAAAGTTGGCTTCTCTCGCCAACTGCCGCTGTACGATTTCTGGCTGCCAGCTTGCCTTGCTGGAGCAAGCTTATCATAGCAACACAGCCGGTAATTCGATGATGCGCATTGTCAGACCAGAGGTGCCTATAGCCGACTTGTGAGATAATCTCACATATCGTGGGTCCGCTACAGTCACCGCAGACATCAGACGCAGGACTACAATGGTAATTTATTACGACCAAGCCATCTGATTGTGCATTCCGTGAAACAGATCCCGTAAGCGACTTTGAGAGGATAGGTCCATGTTCTCACTTTGTAATTGTAAAAACCCCTGAGCTAGCGGCATAATTTGCCAGAACTAGTTATTTTCGAATGATATATTGTTCATTCGTGGCGCCCATGATTTTCCTTTTTAACTGTAAAGTCACAGTATTATGATACCTTTGAGGTCGTCATAACTTGTATTTTTCATTGTTTCCAATTGTCATTATTTCGTGCATTTTGATTCTGAGATATATTTAAAAGTAAATATACAATTGTTTGCTTGCTCATGACGGCTAATTGTAACTCTGAGCGTTGCTTTTATGATTTTGCCAATTTGTGTTAATGTTAACGGTAAATTCGCTCAGACTTGTAATCGCCAGTGATAAGAAAATAAATGTCATATTGTGACAATTTTTCCTAAATTCCAACTAACGTCGAGATTCTTGCAAAATTAATAAATTTTCACTCCTTCATAAAAATTAAATTTAAAAATCCACAATTATTAATCATAAAGGTATGAAAGATAATTGTAACGTAGTTTGCCCACCAAGGCACCCACCACAATACGAAAAAACGACGTCACCAATAACGGCACTTGCCGGGAAGTAGCCTTGCTGTTATTGTAAAAGTCAGTAGAACCAATTCGACAAGCTCTGGTCCAGTTTTCATGCAGTTTATTTTAATTTGTAGGTAAATTGTACGATCATGTTTCAGTATTTTAGACATTTACCAATATAGATTTTGCTGAAATTGCTAGATAAATATTGGAACGATACAGGCTTTCTCGTCATACGGTACGTAACCATTAAAAATAGGTCGGTTAAATGCATCGAATATTTGGTATGCATAATACATAATGCAAAAATAATGTGCTAAAACAATTGTCTACCGTTAATTGCTAATCTATAAAAAGCGTTTTACCCGGTAGCTATCGCTATGAACGGGAAGTATATGCTAGTAACCATTTTTAGATATACTCAGTCTATTCCTATAGATTTAAATTGTATAAATTAAAATAATGGTGCAAAAATCTAACAAAATATAGAAAAATTAAATAATGCCGTTCAAGTGATTGGAGCCGTGGACACACGATGGATGTAAATAAAATCAAAGGATAAAACGTAAACACGTTTTGAAATAGCTGACATATACGTGAAAAAGAGAATAATGAAAATGAGGTAATCGTAGAATGTTTGTATTACGTATTTACTAGCATCTGTAAAAGTTTGCTTTGTGGCGCATTGGAAGGTTAGAACTAGAAGTCAAGATAATATGGCAGTGGTTACAACCAAACGGTAAAAACTGCGCGTGAAATAGAAAAATCAGGAAAGATTAACAGAGCCAGTGGAAATTAGCCCAGTTATCTATATGGCCCTCTTACATAAAACAAAACACACACACACACACACACACACACACACACACACACACACACACACACACACAGGGTTTTCTCGTCCAGATTGGCCCTCGCCAAAGTTTTCCAATTTCAACCCGCTTCACTCTCCCCGCTCTAAACGTTTACGCAGAGCCAAGCAAGGTTCCAGAGGGACCTCCATCCTGTTGACTTGCTGGTCGCTACGGCTGCTCCCCTGGGACCTGCAGTCTATGTGGGACCTCCTGCAAAGACTCTATGACACAACAACGCAGCGAGGCCACGATGTAGAACGGGCCACAACAAGGCGATGAAGTAAGACTCCAGACGCGAACAATTAGCAATAAAGGTGGTAGCCACTGCAGTATATAATACATATAATAGATACAACTAAGAGTGAAGAAAGGATGCCAACGAAAATCTGGAACTATAACGAAAGAGGCTTAAAAGCAGACTAGTTGATAGGGCCGAAAAGAGTACGAGAATGAAAAAGAGAAATGGAACTATAGCGGAGGATGTTACAGAGGTTTGTCTTAAGAGTCCTTCAATGATTGGAAAAACAATTTTTTTTTTCTCTCTTAATACTTCCCAGCCAGATATAGGTGTTAGGGGAATTTGGTCTTTCGTGTATTTGTAAGACTGATAAACCATCACAATTAAGGTACTTAAAAAGGGTAAAAGTTTTATTATCTAGTTTACGAAAACGGTGATTTTTCCGAACAGGGGCAAAACCTTTTGAGATTGCCGCACCCATTGTTGCCACACAATTTTGCTATTTGCCGCCCCCATTAAGTTGCCGCACGGGGCAAATGCCTTGCTTTGTCCCCCTCCAAATCCGGCACTGCTAAACGTAGCATGTATAACGGAAAGTTGCCTGATTTTGTTTTTTTAATCAGTGATCCATAACACTAAAAGAACGTGACTGAAATGGTACCTTTTTTTAGATCCCTAATTAGTTATGGTTTTATTTTCAAATATTTGTAGTGATTAGTAAAACTAATTATTGGATGGGGTGCTTGAAATGATTATGCTAACACATGTAACATTAAAAAGCCATAAACTGACAATTTATTCCTTTTAAACATGCCCTACAGACATCAGGTGAATATATTTTCAATAAACAATAAATTTATCAATGTGACTCCTCTGTCCTATATCAATGACTACTAAAAATAAGCTATTTAGTAATACATCATCCAATTGATAAATATTTCTAAATTTACAACAAAAAAAAAAAAATTAAAAAATGCAATTTGTAGAACCTGTAATGGAGTGACCCCACTAAAAGTTAATGTTTCCTGTATCACTAACGGAAGTAGCTAAATTAAACTTATACATAGAAATACCATGGCAGTTCCTCAGTTTATAGTTAGGGGTGTTGAAATTCTTATCGTGCGGATTTCTCCGCTCGTGGAGTTAGTATGTTCACTGTTGCACAGACTAAGTGTAAACACTGAATTAGGAGATCAGGCAAAGTTTTTACCTTTTTTTTCAGCTCTGACTTAGTCAGCAACATGTAGCATCATAATCTATCGCACTGAAAATTTGTAAGTCGACCTGTGACGGAAAACAGCACTTCTATCACTCATTTCTGCTCCCAGCGTTTGTCAGTCTCGTGTCCTCACGGAGTTGAGAATTGCAAAAGCTGCACTTGAAGACTCAGACTAGGAGGCCTTAACGTCTCCCTCTTTTAAAACTTTTCACGATGTCACCCTTTCTCCGCCACTATTCTCCTTTGCTCTTCTCCCGCATAGATGGACACGAAATAATATATGATAAATAAAATATTAACTAATTTCTCTCGCCGACAAGCTGCAATTGCGGAGCCGGACACGCAGCGAATGCCTTGACCAGCTCAGAATTTGACAAGAGGCAACTGCATCAGCCACGACTCCTCCGCTGCCCACAACTGGCAGTCCGCGGCCGGCAACCCTCCACGCGGATCAAGGCATAGTGATGTTCCGATACCATCAAAGTATCGATACCTACTCAAATGAGTAGTACTCAAATTGTCTTACGATACTTACTCATATGAGTACTGCAAAAGTATCGATACTTACTCATATCGATACTTTTTTAAAATTAATTTCGAAATATACACGTTGCTAAATTATTTATTTTATTTGCATTGTGTAGTAAAATCAAATAACACTCGGTAAATATTTTAATTTATTTATTAAAATTATAATAAAGCTCACATCGTAAGCATACTTTGAAAGTTTTGTCTTATCCTTAAATATTTATTTATTACAGTTTTAACACTTTTAAACAATAAAAGTTCGCTTTTGGAAGGTTTCCCCAAAAAAGCAATTGTTCAAAATATTTTGGGGACAGCTTGTTTCTTTTGTTTGTCATTGTTTCACCCGCATTAGAAAACATTCATTCAATACTGACGTTGCTACAGCAATAAGAAGCTATTGTGCGTATTTATACTAGTGTTGTAAAAAAAGTTCAGCGCAGTCTTCATGCACAGTGTGTACTTTGTTCACAATTTAAAATTTCAATCTCAAAAGCTTTTGCATACAATACAACCAGTAAAAGAAAACTTAACTATTTCTGAAGTTATGGATCTAGAGGAGACAGAAGAAGAAACAGAAAATTCCGACTCCGACCAAACTAGTGTTGGTAGTATTGATACTAGTGAATGTGGTACCGACAAAGAGGATAAATAAAAAAAAATTATGTTACCTATATAGATACATTTATGAATCATTATGTAAGACATTATATGATTTAGTAAGATTTAAAACACACAAGTAAAATGTAAGTTCCATAAATAAAACTATGATTTATCAAATATATTGTTTTCCGAAAAAAAAATCTTAGAAAAAAAAATCAAGGGTTCTAGGTTTTTTTTTCATTTTTTTTTTCAGTTTTTTCTCACAAATCTGAAAAAAAACTTATTTTTTTCAATTTGCAACACTAATTTATACAGACAAGGAAATATAAGTTTCATTTCTTCCCATTCTGTAAATGGATTGCTTTTTAGAGACATTACAGTGTTTGACCAGTGGAGAGAGACTTGTCACTTCGGTGCATTTTCTTTGTGATGTTTTGAGAAGCGATATTCCTGTGATACGCTAGCTGAAGCAGCTTCTTCTTCCGATTCGCATGGGCTACTTACTGTAGTTGCTTATGAACCATATCTTTTAGTTTTTGTGTGGGGCTGCGTGGGAGCGACCATAGGACAGGTGTAGTGAAATGCGCGCCAAGTACAACTTTATTACAGTGAAATAGGGGCCTAAAACAAATTCTTTGAGATTAGATTGCCTATTGTAAGACTGACAGTGTTTGGTTTTCAATGCTACCAACTTGACGTCAGCGGGAAATTAGTTTCGCAGGCGCGACTGAGTGTCGCAGCAGGGATGATGCGTATAGAATTTAACACCAGGTGCGTTTCGATACTTTCGATTCGATACAAGTACTTTTCTTCCGATACCGAGTAAGTATCGAATGAATTAATTCAAATACGAAAAGTACTTGGTATCGAAACAAAGTATCGAGTACTTACTCGTATTTACTTGTATCGGAACATTACTATCAAGGCACCCAGGTACCAAGTCGTGAGTTCCAGCGCTTCCTCGCCAGGAGTAGTGATGTTCCGATACCATCAAAGTATCGATACCTACATTAAATGAGTAGTACTCAAATTGTCTTACGATACTTACTCATATGAGTACTGCAGAAGTATCGATACTTTTTTTAATTAATGTCGAAATATAAAAATATACGTGATACTGCTAAATTAATGCTAAATTATTTATTTTATTTGCCTAGTGTAATAAAATCAATTAACACTCAGTAAACATTTTTATTTATTTATTAAAATTATTATAAAACTCACATTGTAAGAAAACTTTGAAGGTTTTGTCTTATCTTTAAATATTTATTATAGTCTTAACACTTTTAAACAATTAAAGTCCGCTTTTGGAAGGTTTCCCAAAAAAAAAGCAATTGTTCCAGATATTTTGGGGACAGCTTGTTTGTTTTGTTTGTCATTGTTTTCACCCGCATTAGAAAAAAAACATCCACTCAAACTGATGTTGCTGTAAGAATGAGATACTTTGTGCGTATTTATACAGGACAAGGAAATATAAGTATCATTTCTTCCCATTCTGTAAATGGATTACATTTTAGAGGCATTACAATGTTTGAAAAGTAGAGACTTTGTCACTACGGTGCGTTCTCTTTTTTTTTTTTTTTTCAGAAGTCATATTCCTGTGAAACGGTAGCTTACGCAGCTTCTTCTCCGATTCACATGGGCTACTTAGTTGCTTATGAACCATATCTTTTAGGTTCTGTGTGGGGCTGAGCGGAAGCGACCATTGGCCAGGTATAGCGAAATGCGCGCCAAGTACGACTTTATTACAATGAAATAGGGATCTAAAACAAACTCTCGGAGATTAAATTGCCTTTTCTAAGACTGATTTTGTTTGATTTTCAATGCTACCAACTTGACGTCTGCGGGAAATTACTTTCGCAGGCGCGACTGAGTGGCGCAGCAGGGAAGATGCGTTTAGAATTTAACACCGGGTGCGTTTCGATACTTTCGATTCGATACAAGTACTTTTCTTCCGATACCGAGTAAGTATCGAGTGAATTAATTCGAATACGAAAAGTACTCGGTATCGAAACCAAGTATCGAGTACTTACTTGTATCGGAACATTACTAGCCAGGAGCAGGAATGAGCGAGCTAATGCACGCCATTTTGTCGCTGCCTGCTCAAGCTGCTGCTGACATCCAAGCAGCGCTCACAAGCACAGTGGCCAAGCCATAAACAACTGGTTTACACCGTGGCAAGTGCAGCAGAACGTATGCAGTCACCTCGGGAGGGGTGCTTACAGGGTGGAGTTTGACAATAAACCCAACCAACAATAACATCGAGGCAGACGATAAAACAGCCAGTCAGCCAGGCCCTTGCCTTGCTGGCGAAGGACACTGATTATAATCATCCACCACTATTGGCTAAAACATTCGCCTCTCCAAACATTATCAGAATCACGCATCCGATAGGATACCTCGCACTTTTTCGTGTCCATTCGGTATTTTTTTTCTTTGGACGAGTACTGGTCGCAGACCTAATTTGGCGTGCCTAATCGGTGTCCCGAATCTACAGTCTGTATTGCTGCCTTAAATGCTCTCTCAATTTTTCGTAAATTTTCGTAACTATTCACTCCATCACGGACTTGAGGTATGGCTGAGTTTCCAAACATGCCAGGTAGTGAAAGGTTGGTGTCCACTTCCCGTTGCCTCTGCGTATCCTTCAGTTCTGGCCTGAATGATTGACCTTCCCTTAAGAAGCAAAGTGGTCGTTGCCTCTTTCTTTTCAGAAATCCACTCCAACACCTTGTGAATGTTACACAAATCAGTGCTTCATGCAGGTCTTGTTGCATTACCCACAAAACTAATTATGAAATCAGTGTGATGTGTCGTACCATAATACATACTGTAGTGTGTTACTTGGCTGAGAACGAGATCTCATTACTTATCAGTAAATAGCCACGAGACCCTATTGTGGCGAGAATTGTTTTAGTGGAATTTAAATTCTTTTTATTGTTAGCTAATTTTGAGCAGTTTTTTGTTGACTCTAATTTTTTACACGTTAGAAACTTTATGGTATTTCCCAATAATACTGCTAATGCCGCTTTTTTTATATATTGAATACTTCCCTCCACTGAGGCTTGGTTCAGACAGTGGGTTCGGCTGATTCGTTCGTAGTGAGCGATGCAGTTTGCTGGTAGGCATTACTGTCATCATCCGAGTAGAACTAGACTCTTTCCCAATAAGGGAGCGTCCATAAACTATGTGGCACGGTATAGAGGGGGGGCGAGCTAGCTGGGGAGAGGGGACGTGGTTTCCGAGCCAAGTCAGGTAGCTTTTCATACATATTATTTGTCATTGTTAAAATAAGATACAGAACACACAACACCATGTGAACATTTATTTCCGTCATTTAATTATGTCCGTATGTTATCTAAGATAGTCTGACAAGGAAAAACAGTACAATAAGTCTTCTGGAATGAACAGGGAAAAAAGCTACAGGGTTACAATTATTGAACAATATGAAATGAAAAGTAAATTTAAAAAACAAAAAATCAAGTGCCCAAATTTTATTCAAACTATAAACGTCACTACAGACATTTGGATTTAGGTTATGACATGTTCGATGTGGCTTGCCATCATTGGCTATGATGTGGAGGAGACGAATAGCAAAGTTTTTCAGGACCCGCTGAAGTTTCGGAACATCGATGCTGTCAGTGACCTCCTGAACGGCAGTTTTCAGCTCAGGAATAGTTTGAGTTATTTCTGTACACATTGTCTTTAATGTAGGCCCACAAAAATAAGTCACATGTGTTCAGATCCGGAGAATATGGCGACCAAGCGAGTCCCATCCCACTGGCCTCTGGGAATCCCACAGCCAGAATGCGGTCCCCAAAGGGATCCTCCAGGACGTCAAACACTTTCTTGGTCCTATGGGGTCGAGCTCCATCTTGCATGACCCACATCTTGTCGAAATCAGGGTCACTTTGGACAAAGGGGATGAAACCATTAAAAAAAAAACACGTATCGTTCAGTAGTTACCGTGCCGTCAACGAATATGTGACCGATTGTTCCGTTGAGGGTGGAGAGACTTCTTCATCGCGAAATGCGGATTCACAGTCCCCCAAATGCGCAAATTGTGCTTATTGACGAACCCATCCAAATGAAAGTGGGCTTTGTCGCCAAATCAAACCATATTCGCAACAAATTCCCGTCATGCCCTGCGGTCAACCATGAAGTTTGGACTTCATCACCCAAACCGTTCAGAAGTTATGATGGTGTCATTTCATATAGTGCAATAATTGTCACCCTGTACGTGCCACGCGGAAAAGGGTTGGTGGTGGTGGGGGGGGGGGGTATAGGCAAAAGTCACGTCACGCTAAGTGTGGTGGGGGAGGGGGTTTACAGGAGGCCAAAATGGAGCTACGTAGTTTATGGACGCTCCCTAACTACTAAGTTACATGAACAAAGTAAAATTTAGTATATCCGTAGTTAACACGATGTAGAGCTCTGGCATCGTCCCCACAATCCTCCCCCTCCCACCCTGTCATTTCTTGCACCCCATAGTTTACGAACCTATAGTTGGTGCGTAGTAACGTAAGGGGTTGCGACGCCTCGTCACAATCCGCAGTATGTTTGATGCAGCCAGGCTTGTACCGTATTGGGTGCGTTAATCTTTTAAAACTCCGTGATTGCGCGCGGCGACGTGTTGTATCTGTTTATACAGTTGGTACCACCGGCATTGTGCGGAGCAACCCGAGCGGGACAGAGCGAGCGGTGCGGAGCATAGGCGCGGAAATTACTCTAACCGTTCGCCGGAAATGGAATTAGTTTAAGCCCCGTGAAGTCCCGCTGATTACTGAGCTTGCCGGGTGCCAGGCTATTGTTTTACCTAACAATACCGCGCGTTTCTGTCGCACCATCGTACGACGGTGTAGTAGAATCATCGGCGTCCAATACTACTTTTGCTGTACCACCAGTCTTCAAATAAGCAGCTGTCTTTTTTTATTTTTTAAATTGCTTCACATCAACTAGACACTGATGTCACTAAAAGGAGAGTTGAGACAAAAATTGTAAGTAATTCGACCATAAACTTTTTGAAGGAACCAACCCGGCATTTGTCTGAGATTTTTGGAAACCATGGTAAGGGGCCGTCCATTAATTACGTGAGGTGAAATGGGGCGGGGGGGGGGGAGTCCTGCGAAATCTCACGAAACCTCACCAAGGGAAAGGGAGGGCGGTCAACGGAAATCTCACGTGAGGTTTTGAAATTCTTGTAGAATGGTAGAGCTTTTAAAAAATCTACAAATTACGCGAAAGTCGATTTTAAGGGGGGTAAAAACCGACTTTAGGGGGGTATAAGGGGGCATCCATAAATTACGTGAGGTGAAATGGGGGAGGGGGGGGTCCTGCGAAATCTCACCAAGGGGGAAGGGGGGTCTACGGAAATCTCACGTGAGATTTTGCGAAAAATTTGGGGACAATAGAGCAAAAAAAAAATGGTCTACAATTTGCGGCAAAGTCGATTTTAGGAGGGTATTTCGGTTAGGGTGTGACCTTAAAAAAAAAAAAAAGTCTACAAAAGTTTCCAGGGCGATTTCTAGGGGGGGTTCTCACGGACCAGATCTCACCAGAGGGGGGGGGGGGGTCCGGCCAGATCTCACGAAATCTCACCAGGGGGAGGGGGGTCCAGAAATCCGGAAAAACACCTCACGTAATTTGTGGATGCCCCCTAACCGCCCTTGGGATCATTCGTAGGGGAGGGGAGGATCTGCGTCAAAATCTCGCGTCATTTTACAGAAGGAGGGGGGGGGGGGGTCCGACCATATCTCACTAAGTCTCACCAGAGGGTGGGGGGAAGAGGGAACAGGGCCACTTGCCCCGGGCGGCAACTTCAGAGGGACGGCTAAACAGTGTTAGGAGGGGCCTTAATTTATGTCGCAGTGACAATGTTTTTTTGTTCCACTACTGCGTTCGGCGCGACAATGAGGTGGCAACAATAGCCGACAATGGGGGCGGCAATCTCGCAGTTTTTGCCCCAGCCTGGAAAATTCCTAGATCTGGATGGCCGAAAAATGGGGGAGGGGTTGAACTCGCGTCCTTCCGAACGCCAGCATTACAGCTCACCCAACAGGCTAGGAAAAACGTCTGGGGAGGCTGTCCTACAACTATCCTGATAATTCAAACAAAAGTAATCTTATTAGGTGGTATATAATATAAAAACCTGCCATCCTTATCTGGGTTTTCATGGTTTTCCATGATCACTTCCAGGCAAATGCTGGGATGGTTCCTCTCATTAGCCCATGGGCACCTCCTGCCATATCCTATGTATCCCTTCCAAACTATTACCCTTTCGGATAGGTGCAATACACCCTCCGCCACATCACTTTTGGTAATCGCGGAGTAACAATAATAGTAACGTATTATTCTGGTAAAATTGTTTTATTAATTACAACGTTCCTCTAACCGTCAGTCTCTAGGCAGTAGCTTACAGAATATCGCAGACTCTTCTATTGAAGATGGCAACTCCATAAAATATGTTAACGCAATACTATATTACCCGTGTGCAAATTTCGCCAGTAAAATGTTTAAATAAGAATAGGTAGCAAAACAGAAATGTTTCCTTAACATAAAAGTATCAGGAAAGCTCCTTACTGTAGAGAACATACAGTCTACCGATATCCCTGTGATATGTGGTGCTGCTGCTGTCTAGGAGTAACGCGATCAATCCTTACCGACGCCAGCGAAGCGACTTTGAACTCTTACGGGTGACCTTGATAGTTCTTACTTTGCCCTTTAAGCGCAAAATTACGAAAAGTTCTTTTAATTTTTTTTACCAAAGCAGAGACAATCTATAAAATAATATCTCATTTATCCATTTTGATTTGGTACGAATGGAGATAAATGACTCGTTGCAAAAGAAATCTTTTAGGAAATGCTGATAGTTTTGCCCTTCAACGGCAGAATTTAGAAAAATACCTTTTTTTAATTTATTGTGTTACCATAGCGGAGATCTTATCTTTAAAATGATTACTTCATTTATCAATTTCGTTTAGGTATGAAGGGAGATCAGATGCTCGTCACAAAGAAAAGCATTTTTTAAGAGTAATATATAAGGTAGCAAGTGACAGTATCAACACCCGCTTCAGGTTGTTACTAACCACTTCAGGGAATCTTGTCTGAACCTTGTTCCAAATAACACTCTCCTTGTCCGGTAACAGTTCGGTCCTGAGTTGTAATTACTTTCCACTGATAGATACCAGCAAATGTTTCTCACCAGGTTGGTGGACTTTCAAAATTAAAATTGATTCCAAATATAGATGAATCATACTGAAAATTACACTAAACGAAGAGGAAGTGTAAAGTTATTTGATATGCCCTCAGGAATCATAAGATACTGTTGACTTGACACAATATTGGACTCTGCAAATCAGTAAAAAGGAAGCTTCTTAAAAGAGCAAATACGTTTTCTTTGTGAGATACAAATACCGATGGAAAGTAGATTTCATATGCGACTAGGTGCACGACTTATGGAAACTTATGTTGAAATCTAGTACCAAATTTTACACCTCAGACTACACTGAAGAAGTTTTCAAAGTTGGTGCTATATGTGTAGAGTGTAGTATATGTTCGAGCGGTTACACCTCCCGATCATGGATTGGCGGTTTCCTCTCTTCGACATCTTACTCAGTTTGTTCCATGGCGGGCGTAAGAGTCATTCACTAAGCCTGTTACCTTTTAAAGGTCCATATTCCCACAAGTGGCATCGCAGAATACTGCGGCCTGCTACCAGGCCCGCCGCTAGCTGTTAGAGCGCCCGCGTGCGATCCCGATTATACCTCCCCCTGTCTAACTACAGCCAGTGGTGGATCTAGGAAATTTCCGAACCGGGTCAAAAAACTGAGATTGCCGCCCCCTTCGAACATTATTTGCCGCCCCTATTGTTGCCATCCCGAGTGTCGCCGACCGCCCGAAGCAGCTGTTGAGCTAAAAAAAAAAAAACACTCGTTTTGCCGCCCCCCTTGATGTGCCGCCCGCGTGCGTTGCACGCCATGCACGCCCGCTTACGGCGGGCCTGCCTGCTACATATCTGTAGGAACCGCTCTTGATACAATGATTCAGCTGCTCAACTGAACAGCGGCGCCTAGCGACGGACTGTGACGTTTATTGTCATAGGTCCCTAAGTAATGCTGAAGTGTTTTGACGCTCTTCACCTTCTTTTAAATCTTATAATGTAGGATATTTTCTGAATAGAGGCACAAACTTTTATCTTCATCTAGTTCTCATCGTGGAGTGTTCCCTCCAGTAACAAATTAACCAAACCCATGTGTCTTAAAGTGTGATATACCGAGCGTGGTGGGCGAGCGATAACGCTTTGGCCCTCACGTTCCGGGAGGACGTGGGTTCGAATCCAGATTTGGATTTTTTTCCCCAATCAGGCGAAACGCCATGGTTGAATTACTTCTTGCTACTAATGACCTCTATATCGACAAGGCGTAAAGCTATAAAAAAAGTGACCATCATCTTGTCTTCTTTCTCTGAGAGACTTTTATCATTTTTTTTTCCATTCTCTATTTCCTACCTTTTATTCATCAATTTACAACCTTTCATACAGGACCATATTTCACAGCCCTAATTTCCCCTCCCCCTTGAAGTCCATTATTCCATAAAGTGCTGAGCTCCATACGTAGTTTTAAAAAGTAATTTCTGAGTGTCAGACCTTTTCGATTTGAGGGGTAATGTGTTTTTGTTTGTGCCTTTGAGCCTTGGAAATTGTTTTTGCATCCCTCATAACTTCATTTCCAAAATAAGAGAATTCTGTTCTGATACATTTGATCTTGTGTTTTAATTAATCTGTTATTACTTCTGCTACATTTTTCTTGCCTTTGTGTACATTGAGTCAAACTACTATTACCAGTGTTCCCATCCTTTTCTGCTAGGAGAGCAGATTGTTTCTTAGTCCACCTATATGCCACATTCATCTTTTTATCTCACTCAGATTGCTTTGTGTTTAACAGAACCTATAAATATTATTAAATGACCAAACTTTCCATAGCAGTTTGTGAAAAAAATTTATAATTTCCAACATTTTGCGGTAAATCTTGACCTCGCATTCTGGAGGTCGCGAGTTCGAATCCTCGTCCGGACATCCAATTTGGAGTTTCCATGGTTTCCCCAAATCACCTCAGGCGAATGTCGAGACGCATCTTTCAAATGTCATGGCCGAATTCCTTCCCGTTCCTTGTCCCCAGTCCTTTACTGCCGCTAACAACGTAGCCGTCGACGAGGCGTAACCAGTAAAAAAAAAAAAAAAAATGCCAGGAAGTATTTTTTCTAAAATATCTTGTTGTATAGACTCCCGATATTAACGATTGATATGTGTAAAATGTCTGATATAGTGGTATTTTTGAGATATATGCAGAGAGTAATTTTCGTAACAGGAACGAAATGAAGTTTGTCACATATGAAACGCCGCAAGTTCGATTTATACTTTTCGACTGTAATAAATTATTGTAAATGGTAAATGCTTACGTATGGATGCCCGGATGTGTTGATATGCAGTGTGTTGAGTACTGTGGGAAACTAAACGCAGGGATTGGGTGTAACGTAGTTTCCCGTTGCTTGTGCTGGCTGTTATCGGGATGTGTTCGGAGTCGGCCGTGCGTGGGAACCGCCGGGTGCCGACTAAAGGCCTCGACCAGCACCGATCGATAGTCGCTCAGCCGTCCAGGGTTCGACTCCGATAACTGGTCTGAGCTGCTGAACGCATTCGCTGATTCAGCTGGAAGCCACAGTACGTTGAGTGGTTGCTAGCCACACCTTCCGGAGGAAGACGTTGTTGACGGCTAAGCATTGTTAAAAGTCTCTGTTTAACCCCGGGTCCACGCTTTGCACGTCCTGCAAACTCCTAACCTCCTCAAATGCTTGCTTAATTTTGGGGAGTCAACCATAGACATCCAGACGCTTGCGAGTAAGCTTGGATGTTTCAGGAGAACCAAGCATGACGGACGCTCGATGTTGTGTCGGCCATAATTTTTGGCACAACCGGTTTTTTTTTTTTTAACTTCTTAACGTCTCTCAACAGCGAGGTCTTTAGAGACGGGAAAGAATGGGGGGGCAAGGAATGGGAAGGAATTCTGCCATGGCCTTTTGAAGGAAGCATCCCGGCATTTTGCTTGGAGTGATTTGGGAAACCATGGAAAACCCAAATCTAGATGCCCGGACGGGGATTCGAACCGGCATCCTCCCGAATGCGAGGTGAGAACGCGAACCGTTACACCACCACGCTCGAGATTATCACAAAGATTTAAAATAAAATGGAAAAAAACCGTTGAAGATGGCAAAGAAGATGGTGAATGATAAAAATCCATAAAAATTTGATTCATGTAACTATGATTACTGTATTGTTTCATGCTTGAATTTCATTTAACATATGTATATGAAATTATTGTTTATAATTAAAATTCTATAATAATTGTTTTAACGGTAATATAATGTCTATATCAATTATTTTTTGAGTGCGGAGAATTTATGGAAAAAAAATTTGATGAGCTTCTTTATGATCCATCTGGACAGTTTAACTTCTGCCGCATGAGCTATGCAGATTTTGAATATTAGCATTCGAGGAATTGTAAAATAGCCTTGTTGGACCAATTATTTATTTTTCCTGCAGCACTTCTATCACAACAAACAGGAACAAAGTCCGCACAGACGTGTAGACTTTTCGCAAGCGCTTACCGCAAACTTACTTTGATTTGGGTCAAAAAACCGCCACAGTCACAAGTGCTAGGAAGCATACTCAAACGGCTTGACGAGGTTTGGTAAGTATGTCGTCCCGCCTTAAGAAGTTGTAGAGTAAAGAAACATTTTTTACCTACCTCGTCTTTGTTTATATTAATCTTATTGGAATTCTTTCTTTGGTGTGTTTTCAAATAGACGTTAGTAGTTATCTGATCATAGTCTTAAAATTCATTTTTAGTAAAGATGTGCGAAAACGGTTTCTGAAAAAAAAAAATGGCCAAAGTCGGACTCCTGTTAAGAGTATTCATAAAATTAACAGAAAAGTTCGTTAAAACTAAAAAGAATATGAAAGAGTTTCATTTTAACATCTGTACATGTAGTATAAACAATTTAGCTTACTTGACATGTATAATATTTTATAATTTACCACGAAAGAAAGGAGGGATAAGTGTCTTCGCTATTAAATTCTTTCACTAACGACAGAACTCACCACTATTTCTAGCCAAGATTTCTATTTGTTTTGACCATCTGATACAGATTTTCAATAATATGAATTATCTGTGGTCCTACTTAGGAAATTTGGGGGGAGGGGGTGCGGTACATAGGACGTTTCTGACTTGGCAGTTTGTCATTTAAAAAGAACATTGCGATACAAAAAAAACACAAATGAGTGATGCAGTATACTATTTGCCAAAGACAATGCTGTGAACAGATTATTAATATCTACCTTTGGAACACTGTAAAAACTCTTTAATTCAACTTTGAAATAACTTTCGTTCTTATTTACAGCACTAATAGCGTAACTGACGGGAGACTTGTTTGCTCAACCCTGCATACTTCATAACATATACGCCTAGAATTATCTTTCGCAAGCCTGTAGGGCTTGCCCGCATTAGCTTGCTCATGCATGTTCGTACAGGAAGGCTTATTTCTTATCTGATGACTCTTTTATGTTATCCTTCAGTGACGCTCGAATTTTTTAGTGAGCTGCCAGCATTTTCCCTGCAATTCGATAGAACGTACATATCTACGTAACCATCTCCTCACTTTTCGCCGTGTCCAAAACTTCTTTCGCCATTTTTGCTGGAGTTTTATCTTTCAGAAGCTGTTCGTATAGTATTATGTTTTATTGACAATTAGTGTAAGCCCGTGACCATTTTTTGCGTATTGTCACGGGTGTAGAATAGTTCCAGTTTTTAGGAAGATATATTGACAGGTTGACCTGATCTGACCAAATATAAACATGACATGTGTTTCAGAGAGAATAAAATATCTGAGCCTGAACTCGGAAGCATGATGAGAGGTAGGTATTAAACACGAACAGGGACGATAGCGCAATGGTATAATTGCTTAAATACAAACTTGACTTGTATTTGACCCTTAAAGTTCACCCTGCAAAATTTTAAAAGTTCCTGTTTGTTTTGAAAGCATCACGTTGTTTTTTATTGAGACTTGGCAAACACTCGTAATCATTGGTCATAGTATCTGTAACGGCCAGAGAAAATAATACACATTCCATATTATTAAACAGTTGAGCAACTCGGAAGAAATTGATTGCCAGAATAGTTGATTGGGTAACATATTTGGTCTGATGTCCACTTAAAATAACCTAATAACTCACGTACAGCGAACATGAAGGACCATTAACGAAAGTTGTCAGTAAAATACCTAAAAAGCAAATAAACCGTAATGCATAATCTTTGGTCAAGTAACATTAGTGAATTAATTAAATTTATCCTAAGCATGAATGACGATTGGCATTCATGATCACAGCGGAGACCATGAGTTATTTCTTTTTTAACGTTTTTTAAGTTGCTTTCATTAGCAACATGTTACTGAAAAGCGGTTCCACGATTTTTCAGATTTAAAGGTTATTGATTTTTTAAAAATAAATAAATATGAAACGCTACGAAAAGCAAACTTAATGAATGTATTATGGCAATTAATTTGGTAACAGTTGCCCAGCTATTAAATTGTGGACATAACCACGAATTTCTTTTAGTGGTATCTCTGGTCGCTCTGACACGTGACACCGTTCTCCAGCCAATAGCTGTCGAGGTGAGTGGGTGACCTTGCGAAATTATATAGTAGATATGGCAGGCTGGTAAACAGAGCAATTGTACATGTCGCAGTACATTTGGAACTGCAAACACTCGTCTCGCGTATTATAAATTAGCGTTAAAGAAACTAATGTAAATTCGAAACCAATATTTAGGTCCTAGTAAAACGCATAATGTTTATTGTTCTGGAACAGGCTATATAGACCACGAAGCCCGTGAAACTACTAACATAGAAATGATATTGGCAGAAGAATTAGTAGTGCATGGAAGGGAAGAGCTGTCAAGACTACAAGTTGGCTATCTTCTATTTCATAAAGGAGTGGGGCACTGGAAAAAAATTACGGGTACTGCATGACTATGCACCTGCCTAAAAATGTTAACTAACCGGCTGAAACGTGGATTAACAACTTCGATATAACTTCCTCTTCATGTAGCCCCCTCTCATTTCGCGGAAAAGTTTCCGAAAATTAAATTAAAAATGTCGAAATGAGTGTCTCACAACTATCGCACAGAACTTCAAAATTAACTGCAAGAAATTTAAAAACAAAATATACGTCCCAGTTGTTTTACAGCGATGCCCCCCATGTTTCATAGATGCAATCGGAAACAATCGATTGCTTTCGTTGTGCACAAATTGGGTATTTCAAAAATGGCTGCCGCAGAGCGAATTTTCAGAAATTTGGTCTTGGCTACATGTCAACCTAATCACAACTTCTATAACAAAATTAAACTGCTCAAGTTGCTATGATCCCTGTACTGATAATAATTGTTATTTCTGCAGTGTTGGTAGCATTTAGCTGTAGGGCAGTCTCATATCTTAATTTGATATGTGGCGACTTTTCACAGAATGAGATTGGGGAACGTGAAGAGGACATTATATCGAAGCAGTTAATCCAAATTTCAATAGGTTAGTACCATTTTCGGGCAGGTAGTAAAAAAAAAGGAGCAGCCGTCCAAAATTACCTAGAGATATTATGGATCAATTTACCACAGACACTGAATTCAGTACAAAAATTCATGAAATGTGAAAGAACAGAGATAAACCGTACTGTATAAATTTTGAAACAGAAATGCGAAAGTGAGGAGGAAAATTGCCACCGAAGGAAAAAGCTTCGCCTTACGCCATTCTTCTAATTTCGCGAGAATGTATTTATTTGTTGCTATTGTGGCTATTAGCAGTGGAAGCGAAATCCTGTTGTTGAAAGTATGCTTAGAAACTCCAAATAATGAAGGATTCCAAATCGTGCGTCGTCATACCAATGTGTTGTGTTAAGAATTACGAAGCAACATATTGCACTTTGATTACTTAAAGTCTAGATCGAGTGATCCGCGTACTTAATCTACATATTTTCTGCGCGGTCAGAGTGACTGCTACCATGTACTGTGCTACGGATCAGTTATACCGTACAGCAGAGTGGCGCAGTGGAAGCGTGCTGGGCCCATAACCCAGAGGTCCGTGGATCGAAACCACGCTCTGCTAAAATTTTTATTTCGAAATTTAATTATTTCCCATCTCCTATTGCTACGTACATATCGCAGCCTGAAATAATTCCTCAGGTTTATTGTGTTTCAATGCTGTTTTTTTTATTTATCCTTCATTTATACAGCCTAATATATTAGTGACTAAATTAGACCGTGCATAATAATTTTTAAATTGTTGATTACATAGTGTCAGGAATTTGGAATATACTTCCATTACACTTTGACCTATTGCCTAATTAATTCTATAATATTACATTTGCTTTACAATTATATCAATGGTGTGCAACAATCGATAGTTTCCAACTTATTATTTAAACGAATTTGTCAACCTTTAAGGCCAGTGGTTTTCAATTAGTGGCACGCATACCCATAGAGGTACGTAAGGTTGTTTCAACGAGTACTCACGGTATTCTCTTGGCTAAGGAATAACTAAGATAATTTTTTTTAAAAAATACGCAGACATTAATATCACCAAAAATACTTTGACATTTATTGACTTTTGGGACGTTTGTTTTTGGACTAAAATTTAATAAATCGCGAAAAACAGATTTAATTTTTTATAATTTCATCAATGAGGGTACGCGATTTTGATCATTCTTATAGTGGTACTGGAGATAAATTTGCTGGGAACCACTGCTTTAGGGCTTACGCCCAACCTTCCCCTGGACTATTGCTTGAGGTTAAGCCTTCCCATCTCGCCAAGTAATACTGAAATAATAATAATAAAACTTTTTGGGCAGTGGTAAAATAAGAACGCCGTTTGAAGGAATTGTGCTGTTCGTCCGAAATTTGTCACATAAGTTCCCGAGGAAAAGTGTAAGTGAATACAAAGTGAAACATATCTTACTTTCAGAGTGATACCACACTAAATTTATGATACGGTGTAGTGTCAACAGTATACAACCACCATTGCTAGATTGTAATGCAGCCTGGACCAGAATGAACAAACATGTACTTATTACAGCACAAGACGCTAGAAATTATAGTTACAAGGTGGTTGTTTTACAGTGCTTTGGCGTGAACAATATGATTGGAAATGGTGGTTGTGTACTGTTTAGCTTGCACCGTATCGTAATTTTCGTTGTGGCATCACATCTAAGGTACAGTGTGTTTTAATTTTTCTTTCATGTAGTTTTTCTCGAAAGTTATGAACTGAGGAACGTATATGACAAAAAACTCTAACGAACGAATATCAAGAACTCCTTTTTGCCGCGTTCTTATTTTACCGTCACCAATGTGTTGTATAGGTAAAAAAAACAAACAAACCATAAAACGTTTTATAATGTTTTGCTGCACACAATGGTGAACAAATACAACACACAAACACAACACTTATTTCTCTTTTTTCTCAAACATTTATTAAGTTTAGGTATGTTTCTGTCGAAACTCCACGCCTCCCATCACATACACTATGTACAGTTGTACAGTTCACAGAACGCTCGTTGCATTCGGCGAAAATAAATTCTCCTAAAGTTCAATGATTGTTACAACACACTATGGCTGTCACGGGAGTTGGAGGGGGGGTGTGCAAAGAGGGGCAACTGTTTTGTATAGAAATCACCGAGGAACATGGTCGATATATGCCACGACAAAAGCCTGACAATCCGTCTATTATATTGTCCTCTGCAATCCGTAGAGCAAATGGGCTGGGGGAAGGGAGTGTTGATGCGATATGTTTGAGATTATTGGAAATTGATGTCGTAGGGACGTGATAAGTCAGGAACTGGAATAAAAATTTAGAGGGATATCCTGATTCCTGTATTTCTGAAACTAGACTTTGAAACTGTTGGAAATTTGGCAGTAGTTCATTATTTCGCCTAGTGCGCATTAGAATTCTGTATCTCTTAATGTTTTCAATAATGGACGCAAATGTATTTTTTAGGGGTTTACGCCTCGTCGACGTGAAGATGATTAGCGACGGAAAAGGAACGGGTAGATAGGAACGGGAATGAATTCGTCTTTGACATTTTGAAGGACATTCGCCCGAATGATTTCGAGAAACGATGGAAAACGAAAATCCGGATGGCCGAATGGGCATTCGAACTCGTGTCCTCACGAATGCGAGGCAATAGCTTCTTTTTTGCAAGTAATTTTAAGCAAACAGGTTAGACATTAAGCCATAAAGAATGCTGCAGAGAAGTAATTTGGCTTGGATAGAACTTCTGTCGGGGGGGGGGGGGGGGGGGAAATATTAGAAGGAACAATGATAAAATTAGATCGCTTCTCCCTTAAACACAAAACAATAAGTAAAATCTGATGCAAGTATTGAGGTAAGAACAGTATAGGCAATAAATGTACTGGCGTCACTCAATCACGATTTAAGTTTGTTTTAGTATTTTTACTAGTCACTTTCCAAATAGTTCTTTTAATAACATTTCCTATTATGTTACACCCAAAGAAGTTTACTTTATTGTTTGTGCTCCAAGTACGAACATTCTTTTTCGTCTCGTTTTTGCTATTATATTTCATTTGGAGTAATCATTTTAAATTTTTAATCTGATGCTTATAGCTTTACCTGCCGTCGACGTCGAGATCATTAGAGGCGGTAAGTACCATGGAAAAGGAAAAACCCTTTCATTCGCCTGGAGTGATACCGGGAATCACGAAAAACCGAAATCTGGATGATCGGACAGGATATTTGACCTACATCCTCCCGAATGCGAGGCCCGAACCTACTTTAGAGACAAGAAATGTGTTTGAATTGTTCTAAACTTCTTAATGTGTGTGTGTGTGTGTGTGTGTGTGTGTGTGTGTTAAATATAATCGCGTTGAGAAACGCGTAATGTGTTGTGTGTACAAATGGAGTATGCGGTTCGCCAACGAAGAAACCTTTGGAAGAAAACTGGTAGTATTGAATGTGTTTATTCCTTGTATGTATGGTTTCTGTTGCAAAACCCATTAAATGGGTAAAAAAAAAAAAAAAAAAAAAAAAAAAAAAAAAAAAAAAAAAAATTTAGTTGTCAGTTGTCACAAACCGATCGCTCCCTCACCTTTAGATTGGCTCCGTGTTCGCTCGATCTACAGAAAACTAATCGCAAACTCTCTTTATATTAATAAAAATGCTATCGCGCGAGCGGCCCCAGAACATATGGAGCTAATATGTCCGCGCAGAAGGCAGCTAATGCCATCCGTGTTCAATTGAATTTTGGAACGCGAGCGGAAGTTCATTAGTGGGACGGGTACGTAGACGGGGTGACATGGCACGCAAACTTTCTCTACTTTCTCTAACGTTTAGCTTAATTTAACGTTCAGGTCTGGAATTCGGGACTACGCGGGTTCGAATCCCCGTCGAACCATCCAGATTTGTTTTTCATGGTTCTCCAACTCCCTGCAGGCTAAAGGCGAGATGGTTTCTTCAATAATTAACATTCAGTTTGGAGAAACCTGTGTCTTCTACAGTCTACCCTCTGATCTTCCTTGTTTCCTTACAGCTTTTCACTTCGTTGACATCGAGGTTACTAGAGGTAGGATTAGTGGAGAGGAACTGGAAGGAATTCAGCCATGGCCTTTTGAAGGAACCATCCCGCCATTCGCCTGGAGTGATTAAGGTAAACCATGGAAACCCCAAATCGCAATGGCCGGACGGGGATTCGAACCTGCGTCCTCTCGAATGTGAGACCACAGCATTTCCGTTCAGCCACCAGCCATGGTAAGGTACACACTTTGACAATAAGTTTGGTCACCGCTGAAAAATTCTATCACTCTTATTATGCGCAATCTGACATCAATATCATCCTAAGAAACAGTAACGCAATACTGGCTTGCTGTTTCCTGGGATAACATTGATGTCAGGTTGCGCATAATAATAGTGATAGAATTTTTCAGTGGTGGCCAAATTTATTGTCAAAGTGTGTACTACAGAGACTTACACATCTTATGCGTCTGTCAATCGCCGTTTCGGTAATGTTTCAAAATTACATGACAATATGTATTATTTACACAAAGTATCCTATGTCCACCGTAAAGGTAGCCATACACCTGGAGGCCGGGCCTCAAGGAAAGAGCCTGCGGGCCAGACCTCGGGGATTTCATCGAAGTCGCCCTGCACACACACGGGGCGTTAAAATCCTCAAGGGTTTCTCGGTCTCAGAGTTGGCTTCACGATGGAAGCATCCGATGATGCTCACGCATTGGCTGCTGTTAGTTTGTTAATCGCGGCAAATAGCGCTAAAACTCGCGCAAAACAGCGCATCAGAAGTGTATGGTGCAAAGATTGGCTACTCAAGAGGAAAATATTCTCACACAAATCTTCTTTCGGAATTTAAGTATTTTCCCAACGATTTTCATAATTATTTGGTGATGGACGAAGAAACTTATTTACATCTGTTATCGTTAGTCACTCCATTTATTACAAAGAAAAATACGGCTATGCGGGAAGCAATTTCGCCCCACGAAAGACTTACCGCTACGCTGCGGTTTTTGGCAACGGGAAGAAGCAATGAAAATCTCAAGTCTTCAACAACAATTTCTCCTCAAGCCCTTGGCTACATTATACCAGGAATATGCGAGGCCATTTATAAAGTTCTTCGCAAAGATTATATGAAGATTTCTCTTTGACACACTGATATTATACAATATAATTGATTTATTCCTATTCGTAAATACATCAACAACAGAAAATTAAGCTTAAATGACATAAAAACTAAATTAAAATATTAGTTTAAAATCATGTAGTCCTTAATATAGTTGATCATATTGTGATGCAAACCCAAATTCAAATCATATGACATTTGGATTATAATTTGATAGAACAATTGCTGCTGTGTCGTTCTTTTGAGGTAATTTATCAAATTGTGCTGGTGGTTTATAATGATCTTGCGGGTGTTGCTGGAAAAGGTTGTGGGCTGGACAAAAAAAATCCAGAACTGCTGTCCGCGGAATGGTACAGGCCGGAAGTAAGTAACCGTTGCTCACTGTAAGGCATTTTTAAACAGCCCATTTCGGCTTGAAACTGAGTGCCATTAACTTTCCTTTTTTTTTTTTTTTTTTTTTTTTTTTGTTATTAGCATTTGATTGGACGGAAGGTAAGGTAACTTCATGGTAACGGTTTTACCATCAACCTCAAATCAATCTTCTTGCACCCGGTTTTTTTAATGTTATTTGACGTCACCACATCACTTCGCAAAGATTCGTTTCCTGCTGGTTTAATTTTGCTCATTTTGTTTTACTATACATTCTTTTTTTGGATTCGGCTCATTCTCCTTCAATATTTTTGCCAGCTTGGTGTAGACAGCTTCACGTTTGTGTCTGTGGTGGTATTCCTGGCACTTCACTTCCCATCGACAGGGCTCACTTTCATACATTTTTATAAACACGGAACATCACGAAACGGAACAGTCTACAAACAAAACGGAGAAATAAAATCGCAACACTCACACGCATACACTCACAAGAAATCCTCGAAGGCCGACTGACCGCAGGCCACACACGCTGAGGTTTTCACCCTCCGTCCCGGCCTTAGAGGAAATATGAATTGTTTTTCGGTGAGGATTTGGCCGCACTGGGGTGCGGCCACGGCCTCAAGGAAATGCCCACACATGTTCCTGGATCGCGCAGGGTTGGGACCACTGCGTCCAAATCCCGCCTTAATGCCAAATAGCATCTCCTTGTCAAATTTAATCATGATCGGATTAGCCGTTTAGCCAAAGAAACGTAACAAATACAGAGAGATAGTTACTTTCGCGGTTATAATGTTAGTATAGATGTATTATAGAGGTGGGCAAAGTGACTCACTAAAAAGAGCGGTGTTCATTTGAACACTCCACGTAAAGAACTAGTTCTTTTGAACGGTTCACTAGCTCAGTTTTATTTGAGACCTTTTTTTTTAGGTCTCACCCCTCAGAATCCGGTAATGTCACTTTTCGATTCGATGAAAATCCCCCCCCCCCCTTAAATCAATTGCAAATGCAATTAGTAGACTTTTTTATTTTTTTTAGCTCTACAGTCCACAAAAACCCACGTGAACAAGCTCTTCGGAACTAGCCGACGTATGACCGACTCACCTAGAAGAACTACCGTTCACTTTTTAGTGAGTGACTGCTTTAAAAGAATTGCTCTAAAGAACTGATTCACTCTCGAAGGACCCATCTCTAATGTATTAGGTCAGTGGTCGGCAACCTTTCAGCAGGCAAGGGCCACAAGGTGACAAAACAAAGTAATGGCGGGGCCGCACATACACAGTAAAAATGTGAAAACTCAGTTCTCAAATTTTATTAATACAAATGAGGATAAAAATGAAGAAAAGTTACATAATTATCTTACGTACTAAATTCAGTGTGACTTTGAGGTTGCATTTGGCTGGCTGTTTTTTGTAAGTCAGCTTTCATGTTAGAAGTTGAAATACGTAATATATCTCTCAAATGCTCAACTGTGAGGCGAAAGCGTATTTACTTTTTCGATAATTGACAATTGAAAAAGTTTGCTCGCATAAATAAGTGCTTCCAAAAATTGAAATAAACTGCTAAGCATACTTTTTCAGTTTGACAAAATCAGACGGCAAGCTACCATAAACTTTGGCCAAATCATTCATCTCGTTAAAGGCGTTTTTTAGACTCTCATTAGATTGAAGTTCAATCAAATTCATTTGTAAATTACTGTGTAATCCTCAACATCGCATGAAAAAGGTTAGCAAACAGTTTGTTCGAAACCTTCTCGAAATCACCAAATCTGTCACTGAATTGACCTTGTAACTCCATTAAAATGTCTTTCATTTTGTCACTATCCCAATTAAAATCAAAGCCAGCTTCCGCGATAGCCTTTAGACAATTCTGAAAGTGAATTAATTGTTTTTCATCAATATTTTTTATGAAGAGCCGGTTTTTAGTTTGGAACGCCTTTATGTCTATATGCATATCAGATATTAGTTTGTTTTTCCCTTGAAGCTTGACGTTCAGCGTATTTAGTTCATGAGTTAAATCTGTCTAAAATCCAAGATCTATTAACCATTGAGGGTCTGTTAGCTCTGGAACATATTTACCTTTCTGATTCATAAAAGTGTTGATTTCTATTATGAGATCGAAAAATCTTTACAGTACTGCATCTGTACTTAACCATCTTACTTCTGAATAATAAAGTACATCTTGATGATCTGCTTCCATTTCGGATAGAAACTCTCGGAATTGACGATGTGTCAACCCATTATTTCTGATATAGTTTACAGCGGATATCACAATGTCCATTACTTTTCTCCAAGAAACATATCGCTTCTTGGTGGATAATGCAATGCAAAAGAACGGGATTTCACATCTTATCTCTGCCAATTTTGTTTTAACTCTACCCACCAGGCCCTTGTTTTGCCCACTCATGTTTCTACCTCCGTCAGTTGTTAGACTTACCAATTGTTTCCACGCTAATTTCATTTACGTCATTGCCTGTTCTAAGTGACAAAAAAAATCCTCCCCCGTAGTCGTTCCCTTCAAACTACATAACTATAAAAGTTCCTCAGTTGAAGTACTTATCAATTCCACGAACAAATATTAGAAACTGGGCAGTATCTGACACATCATTACTTTCATAGGTAGCTAAGGAGAACAATTCAAATTGTTGTGCTTTTTACCGAGGTTTTTCGCATAAATTAGCGCCCAAATCCTCACTACACCGGGTACAAGTTCTGGCAGATAATCTTATATCTTCAGATTTCATTTTTTGATCTGGGCATACCTCTTCAGCCATAGCTAAGGCACATTGTTTTATGAATTCGCTGTCTGTAAAACGGTCGCCCAGACTTGCCAAGTATTTCCGCCACCCTTAAACTCGCACGTATATTTGAGTCGTTACTTTGAATTTGCACCTTAAAAACACTTTGTTGGTTCTTGAATGAAGATTTGAGTGAGTTGATTTTATTTTTCCGGGAATCACCAACTAGGCACGAAAATTATGCGTTATGCTCGGTATTATAGCGACGTTTGACGTTATATTATTTTTGTATAGCAAGGTTTTTTTTGGCATATCAAGCATAGCGGGTATCCATTGCAATTAATAAAAAAGTATAAATCTGTCCATGCATAGTTAAACACTCTATTTTCTTCAATTAACTTCCTCTTTTTTGCAGCCATCAGTAAACCTTATAACCAACAATGCCAAATTCACGCTGTAAGAATAAAAGCCGTGTTGAAAACATGTCACTCAGTTTCACTATGTAATTGTATGAACTATCAATATCTCACACCGAACTGTAAACAAAATATTAGGTACCCGTGGGTCACAGAACCATGGCCGGCGTTAGGGAGGGGTAAGCGGGGCCCCGGGCCCGCCAGCAGAAGGGGGCCAGATGACCGTCCGGAGGGGCCCCCGGCCCAAAAATCCGCCCATTGTCGCCTGGGCAGTGGTAGACCTAAAAAAATGCGTCCATTTAGCCTGAATTTGGCGATGAATTTGCGACGGGCCCCGACCGGTTATGTTATTTCTAAGAATGCTTACCCAGGGCCCGAGAATCCTAGCGCCAGCCCTCCACAGAACAATGACTAAATCGTAGGTACAGGGCAGCGGCGGCGGCGTGCACACATGAAATAACTTGTTTCACTCAATGACACAGCCAACGCGGACGGACGGCGGGCGAGCGTGAGAAGATTATTGTCAACGCTGACCTATTGTTTGAATCATAGGAGAGAGAGGGGGAATCGTTCCCGCTCGCACTTGTCCTGCTCTGTTCGCGTAGTTCATTCGCTGCGCTGTTAGGTCGCGTTCACTCTTTTATGCATTTATATTTTACTATTTTGTAATATGGGTTTTCGATATGACTTTTATAAGACGGACACGGGCCGCATATAGAGAGGTCACGGGCCGCATGCGGCCCGTGGGCCGCGCGTTGCCGACCGCTGTATTAGGTTTATTGTGAAGTCTGAAGTAGTTTAGTGGTGATATACACTTAGTTCGCGATCGAAAAGTATTATTAGACAATTAATAAGTCTAAAACTATATTTTTCAGAGTTAGAGCGTGTGGCTACCGTGGCAGGACTCTGTTAATTGCAATATTTCACGAATTACGTCGTAAGTCCAGGAGACTGTGTTGTGGTTTCTGAGTGGTTTGATCCCCACTGTGACTGTTGCCAGCCTCGTTAAGCAGTTCTCGCCCGGCACGTGCGACGTGTATAGCTTGGCGCCGAGTCCTTTCAAATATCCTTGTCAATGAGCTTCATTAATCTACACAGCGACCGGCTCTGGCTAATGAATTTTTCGATAATTACCTGTCAGCGGACTCTGGCTTATTGGAAAAACAGACACCAACACAACTGCGCCAAACATCGCACCGGCCTTTGACATCTGAATAACATAAATTACCAAATAAAACTTCACTGTACAAGTCAAACGACTTTAGATAGCTCATTTTTTCATTTTTTTCTCGTATGTAAGGATGGTAGCCTACTTGTATCAGGACGTTTAATCTATTAATATAATAAGCATGCTGTCATGTATGACGTCACGCTTTGCATCATTATTCTTGATAATGGACGTTATTTAATAACATTTCCAAGCATCCGCGAATAAATTAACTGACAGGTCACTGAAATAAAAGTATGTATTGCGTTAAAATCGACAAATCAATCATTAGATGCTTAAATTTACTAATATTCTTTAGATTTACAGAAGTATTCCTTAAATTCTTTGTCCATAGATATGTAAGATAAAAGCTATGTATTTCGAGCATCAATGTAGCGAATGTCTTGGTAAGATTGTTACTTAGCATGGATCAGAATTACAACTGGCATTTGACGTTACGGCAGAGAACATGAATTATTTAGTTTTTTTGTCAAAATAATTTAAACTGCATCCTATTATTGAAATTAATTCGTTTAAACGGAAATACTTGCGCACTGATCCAGATCTGTGCATCCTACAATACACTTAAACCAATTATTACGTGGCATACTGTAAGTTTATAAGATTTATTTTAATCCTTTACTTTCACTGTGTAATACTGCTGAGCCTATTATTTCAGCAACTGTGTCAGCCATTCAAACGTTTTAATATCGATATGAATCACGGTTAACAAAAAAAGAAATGCTCAAAAACCCTTGAAGATTTTTGATCAAATTTTATCGCGATGCATTAGTGCCACTAAAACGCGATACAGTTCATGTATTAATATGCGTGAGATTGAAGTATTGTTCTTATGGCGACAAGTTTATCGTAGTACGTGGTTAGGTTGAAATGCAACCTGGAACCGGATGGAAACTAAAACCTTTTGCTTGAGCGCAAGGCACGAGAAATTACACTAAGACGTGAATTGTCAGAACACTGAAAGAAGAGTATGTATTGCGTTTAAATTGGCATATTAATTATCAGTTTTTTAACTGAAATCATTACGTGGTTGGAATGAAAGAAGTTCCAAACTGATCGTGATATATGTGGCATAAACCACAATTAAATATTACGTGACATAGCGTAAGTGTTTAAGATTTATTTTTAGCATTCTTCGTTTTAACTGGGATCATTATTTCAGCCGATGTAAGATGTCTCAGTCGTTAAAATATCGATCTTCATCACAGGTATTAAGAAAGAAAAGTTTAAACATCGAATTTATATCGCGATGCATGATGACACTGACATGGGATACAGGGAATGTATTAATTCGCGTGTGATTGAAGCTTTGCTTTTCTATGAGCAATATTAGCGCAGATTGTGGTTAGGCTGAAATGTAACCTGGACCAAGTTGACAACTGAAGCTTTTTGCTACAGCACAAGGGACGATAAATTACAATGAGCTTTAGTTTGTAACAATTCTATTTAGTTAAGCAACTGCAGAGAAATAAATTACAGTAAACTCCGTTAAACCCTTCATTTTTGACGGGCTTTGGGGCTAGTTACTTATAATAATTAATAAGAATATTTGGGATGAAAGCATGAAGGCTTTCCCGGTGTATCAGCTCTATGAACAGATTTCGGGTGTCCCACCGGGAGAGCACGTCATACAGATGCGACGTTTCGGAGCCGTTCTCAGGCTCCATCTTCTGGCGAAGATTGTGATAATAGATTATCGCTAGAATGAGATGAAGAACGGCTCCGAAACGACGCATCCGTTTGACACGCTCCACCCATGGGTAGCCCGAGAGGTCTTCGTCCAACATTTTGGATGTTTTTCTTAGTTATTTACAGAAATACCAACTGTATTTATATAATAGTTTCTTGAATTTTTAATACAGGGTGAGTCAAAAACGACTTTGCAACTTTGAAATGATATAGTAATTTATTGAAATAACTTACAGAATCAGTAGATGTGTCATTTTGTAGTAAAAAACCTCAAGTATCATATAAGTGTCAAGTGTCATTGTGGTTCGATGTGACTACCATATGTCCTGCGGCAAACATCCCACTGGTAATCAATTTTTTTCCACATTCGTTGCAGCAAATCGGGCATAACTTGCGCAACGGCAGCCTAGATTCGATTTTTCAGGTCGGCCAAATTGTTTGATAGGGGAGGAACATACACACGATCTTTAATGAAACCACAGAGAAAGAAATCCAGTGATATCAAGTCTCTGGGAGCATGCACGTGCCACACCAGTGAAAGTAGCCATTTTAACTCCGCACTACGTGCATCAAACTTGAAGTTGTTTGCTACAAAATGACACATCTACCGATTCTTTAAGTTCTCTCAACAAATCTCTCTACCATTACAAAGTTGTAAAATCCGTTTTGATTCGCCCTATTATTTACCAACTGATACCGAAGGGAAAGGAACCACTCTACCGGGGATTGCGCTTTTCTGTCGATATTTATTGCGCGGTTTTACTGGAGTTTCAATCTTTCAAGCATTCTTCATCTTTTTTCAATGTGTTTAGATGCTTTGTCTAAGCTCTTTTCCATCTTCCTGTACGCGGATGTTACGTAGAAACTGGCCGGTTTGGTAGTGGGAATTATATCGCCTGCATATTGGACTCGGCGAAGTAAATGACTCCCAGCGTATTGGTCGCTTTTTAGCCTATTCTTCCGTAGTCGACTAGGAAATTATGGAATGGCATATACTCTCCATCTCAAAATGTACATTACGCAAAAGGAATGTCAGTGAAGTTACTTTAACGCTCTGAGGGTGCAGTTCTCCATAAGTATTAAATAATCCAAAAAATATAAAAAGTAAATAGTGATCATTGTTTTTGAAAAATTGTCTATTATATGGTGTACGTAAGTCACTACAACATTTAAAAGTAAACATGAATGTGCTTTATTAATTAAGTAGAAAATCAATTGAGTAAAAATTGCAAAATTCCGGCTTTTCCTCCATTAATTTCGAACTACACCGGACGTATTTTATATTCGTTCCACGCGGGCGAAGGTGCAGGTAAACACTAATATTGATATGAGGCAGGAATAACGGTTTAATTACTGGATGTTGGATTACAGACAATGCGTCACCGACCGTGGTGGGTGAGCTGTAACGCTCTGGCCTCGCATTCGGTAGGACGCGGGTTCGAATCCCCATCAGCCATATTTGGGTTTTCCAAGGTTTCCTAAAATCACTGCAGGCGAATGCCGGAATGATTTCTTAGAAAGCCCATGGTCGAATTCCTTCCCGCTTCATGCCCCCAATCCTTTTCCGCCTCTAATGATCTCGACGTTGACGAGATGTAAAGCCACAAGAAATTCGTCTTAAAATAATTTAGAAAAATTTTGCACAACGTATTTACTATCCGGCTCATAAACATCTCTATCGAATTAGACATAAGAATTTTTTTCGACAAAAACTCTCAAGTATTAATTTTTATAAAAAAAATTACCGATTTCGTTATTTTGCGAAAATCATAAACTTCGGTTGCAGTTTTACTTCAATATTTTAGAGAATTTTCGGATCATTATTGGTGAAAATAAGTGACATTTAGAGTTTTATAGTTTTTACTAACAACTGTGATTTTTCTTTTTGTTCTACTTTTGTTTTAAGAGTCGGCGAGTTGCGAGCTTTTATTCAATACCCAGGAAGAACTTTTTCTTAAATTCCTGGTATTGACTTCTTCGATGTTTTCAGTAGGCCTAATTCACCTGGTAGTCGTGTGATAAGTACAATTACAGCTTTCACAGTTGAAGGCTTCAGTAGTTTCGATGTTGTGACGGAGGGACAAATAAGTTAATCCTTAATGGTTTTTCATTTTTTATACGGGAGCCTAAAATATACACCATTGACCAAAGCTCTAACGGTTGACACACATTCCCTACCCTCCCACGGATCAGCCATTCCCAACCAGCAGGCAGAATATTAAAAAATTTAATTCCAATTAAAGAAGTAACAATGTTTCTAACATTTTTATTCATTTTGTTACTAAATATTAAGTCTGGTTAGTATGCAATTAACTTTTAATAGGTAATTTCCAATTTCATAATTCATAAATGTGTTTCCGCAGGACTTCAAAACTTGCTCTTGGATTTATGTGTTACAGCGTTACAGTGGTGCAGCACAGCACGTCCCTAATCTTAATAATATACACTGGGTAAAAAAATCGGGCCTTATAAGGTAGTGGTCAGTTTTTTACTGTTCCTTGTGTTCAAAAAAAGGTTGAAAATGTCCGGCTTAGATGATCCACATTATCCTAAACGTAAATAATACGCTAAGCCCAAGTTAAAAAATTCTAGCAGAAGGTATCCCCTTGGAGTAATCGTCGGCAGAAATTTCTATCCTTAAAAAAATAAGTTTCATAATTAGCAGTTCTGCGTTAGATTTCGGTGATAAAAGTTCTGTACTTAACGTCCCTTGTTTGTAGATTTATTTTTTTAACCTGCTAAACTCAAGACCAACGTAGATGTAATCGAAGGTTTTAAGAATTTTAAAAAGTGACAGCTTGATCGCTGATTCTGGATTGCAGATGCCGACTGGTGGATAATTTCCTAAACTGAAATGTCTGCTTCTATTTTGGACCCTCTCTCCAGTAAATTATATATGAATATTAATAGCGCAATTATTTTCCGGCCCAGATTGTCCTCTACCCCCCCTTTTTTTTCAGGACCTCGCGTCTCGTCAACGTTGTGGTCATTGTGGTTAAACGATTTCATCACCAATGACTACTTTTGAAACAGTTGCACATTAAATAGTTCAATAAACATTACGGCAATTGATTCATTGTTGCACGCAAAAATAGCCGAAAGCCACTAGATTTCCAAAATAATTTTTATCATATTAAACTTTACCTTTTGTTTCACACTAACCGCGATCTGATGAAACAACCATGGTTTTGATGTATTAATATTTATATTTCAGTTGATTACAAGCTTTGAGATACCAGATAATATTCAGCATTTAACAATCAACGTGAACAGAGAAACAAAAATGGCTTAGTGTTAACATCGGAATAACCGATTAAATATCCTACCTTCATCAATCACAATCTCCTTTTGTCTCGTCGCCCTTCGTGTCTCGTCGCGTTTCCTTCGTGTCTCGTCGCGCTTCCTTCGTGTCTCGTCGCGCTTCCTTCGTGTCTCGTCGCGCTTCCTTCGTGTCTCGTCGCACTTCCTTCGTGTCTCGTCGCGCTTCCTTCGTGTCTCGTCGCGCTTCCTTCGTGTCTCGTCGCCTTTCCTTCGTGTCTCGTCGCCTTTCCTTCGTGTCTCGTCGCCTTTCCTTCGTGTCTCGTCGCCTTTCCTTCGTGTCTCGTCGCGCTTCCTGTGTCCGCCGTTCTCCACGCGTCTTTATGTATGCGCACTGGCTCACTCACTCGCGTGCACACACAAAATCAAATATATATACCCTTTCTGTTTTTCTCTGACACCAAAATACATGACTTGAAATGGATTGAATCAAATGATTACTTTTGAATTGAAGTAAACGTCAGGAAAATGAGGATGTGGCAGAGGATTATGATACATTATAGATAGATGATTCTTGAAGTCACGGGTTTGATCATGGTTTTGGTATTGTTCCAATAAACAACAGCCGAATGTCCTTCCCATTCCTTGCACTTAAAGTTCACGGACTGTAATTTTAGGGAAGGAAACCTTTGTATTATTGTCTCAACTTGATTGGGGGATGACACGCACATTAAAGCAATATAGGATTTGAGGGTGTGCACAAGAGCGCAGCAGCTCTGCCGTGAAAATTACTGTGGAATACGACCAGTAACTGATATGATAAACGAACTGACTGGGAACTGTTTGGTAGACTGGAGGCGGGTGAAGAGAGTGCCGGGATTGTATAACATTAATGTGCCGTGAGATCTGAGTGGATATTGCTAGAAGGATTAAGGAGTGCGGTGTGGAATGGAAGAGAGAACCGTTACGATAAATTGCCACTTTGTTTGAGTCACGAGGTAGAGGGAGGCTGGAATAATTTATCGAGGAGGGTACTCGACTACTGTACGTAACTCTACGAAATGCGCGGAAACACATTAGTTTATATAGGGTCGATTATCATCCACGGCACACAATGATTGTGATAGTAACAGCCGAACCTGATTCCACGTTCATTAGATTCTAGAATATTCCAATAACTTAGAACATCGTTTTCAGTGCGAGTACCAGTAAAACGTCAAAAATAAGTCTACAGATTACTAATAACGTGTTGACCTAACTTTTTACATAAAGTGTAAATTATTTACGAACCATAGCAATTACAGTCACGTACGTCGGTTCCTTAAGATCTATGCGCACAAGATCTTTAAAAACCGATGATTAACTTACTCTTCAAAGGAGCGTTGCTCTCTTCATTACTAATATAAGGTGAGCTTGGTCATCGTGTCTGTAACACTGTGAGATTTTTTGACCTGCTTTCGTTGACGACCTAGCAATGGTCAGAGATCATTTCACTCTATCCAAAGATAATGCTGTAATAGTTACCTAAAATGAATTTTGCCTTTATTTTTGTACTGGTTCACTGTTTTAAATTTTAAAAAAACCAAAAAGAAAAATATAAATTTAGTTTAAATCCACATGTTAGTTGTTTTATTTATATTCGTTCTATGTAGATGTTTCCATTGTATTCTCTGTCCATAGGTGAAGCTATTATAGAAAGCAAAGAATTTAGGCTACCTATTTGTGTTTTTTGCAGTAGTTCAGTATTTTTTCCCCTTTAAATTACAATTTAAAACCAACCACAAAGAAAGGTA